>CM054061.1:73836758-74378405 GCA_028641055.1 Alopecurus myosuroides | reverse complement strand
GGAGGTATAGGTCAAAGATATCCCTCTCAAACAACCCTGCAATTAAGATACAAGAAGTCTCTTGTGTCCCCAACACACCCAATATACTTGTCAGATATATAGGTGCACTAGTTTGGCGAAGAGATAGTGAAATGTGAGTAATATGGATGGTTATAAGTAATAATAGAAATCTGAAATAAATATGACAGCAAGCAAACATGTAGCAAAACAGGCGGAAAACAGTGTTTCAATGCTTGCAAACAAGGCCTAGGGATCCTACTTTCACTAGTGGACACTCTCAACAATGATCACATAATTGAATAACTAAATATCTTCTCTTCACTATGCTACTCTTAACCCTCTCCGGTTAGATAACAAGCACTAATCATTGTGTAGGGCTGCAAAAAACATTCCTTAAATTAGGCATTCCCATGTCTAGTTAGCCCCACACTGTCAACTTGAGCGCCCTAGAAGGTACTAGAAAAACACCACAATTCATAAAGGAGACACACACGATGTGCACACTGTCACCTTCACACCGCGGGACAAGGTGACTCCAAAGTTCATATTAATAAAACACTTGAGTAGCACAATAGATGAAGACTAACATCTAATTATTCAACTAGATTACAAAGCTCAAAATCACATATAGATCACACCATGGGAGAGAGAGATGAACCACATAGCTACCAGTAGAACCCTCAGCCTCGGGGGAGAACTACTCCCTCCTCATCATAGGAGACAACAAACGACGATGGAGATGGTGGTGGAGTTGATGGAGATGGCTTCCGGGGGCACTTCCCCGTCCCAGCAGGGTGCCAGAACAGAGACCTGCCCCCGAAACTTGGGTTGACGATGACGGTGGTTGCGGAATGTTTCGTAGAATTTCTCCGATTAGGTTAGGGTTTTCGGGAGGAAGGCCTTAAATAGGCGGAAGAGCAACGCCGGGAGGTCACCAGGGGGCCCTCACCACCCCAGGCGCGCCCTAGGGGGGACCCGTGTCTGGGCCTGGTGAGGTCCACCCGGTGATCGTCTTTGACTCTTCTTCGGACTTCCGGAAGCTTCGGAGAAAAATAGGGACTTTGGCTTTCGTGGCATCCAATTCCGAGAATATTTCCAGAACAACTTTTCTGAAACTAAAAACAGCAGAAAACAGGGAACTGGCACTAGGCATCTTGTTAATAGGTTAGTCCCCGAAAACGTAAGAAAACGTAGGAAAACATACGGAAAACATGTAGCAATTGGCATAATATCAACATGGAACATCCGAAATTATAGATAACATTGGAGACGTATCAATAACCAATATAAAAATCATGTATATCATCTTCAATATTAATTTTCGAATCATACTCACTAGGAAAAACCATGAGAGGACCAACATGCTTAGGGGAAGGTACCATATCCTCTCCCTTTTTCCTCCTCCTCCTCCTCCTCTTCTTCTTCTTCTTCTTCTTCTTCTTCTTCTTTTTCTTCTTCTTTTTCTTCTTCTCCTTAGCCGCCTTAGGAGAGAGTAGTGGGAACGGAAGCTTCTCCACGTACTCTGATTTATCACCAGAAACAATCGGAGAAACTTGGGAGATTTTCTCACTTTCGTTAGAGGCAATAAAAGAAACATCCTTCCTTTCATAATTTGGTAAAGTTCCATTCTTTCTAATTTTCTCTATGTAAGTATTTTCATAGCAATTCTCAACACAATAAGAGTAGCATCCCTGCAAAATGTTATATATCCCCAAAGTATTCATGTCTAACCCAGGGGTTTTTCCTAATAACTCTTCACATCCAAAAAATAATGTAAGTTCATCATAAAGATCAGAGGTGATCATGTCATCACAAAAGGGGATTAATGATTCTATCACAAAAGTCTAAGCATTGGAAATTAAAGTGACCCACTTCATTGCAAAGTTCACAAAAAGAAGGATAGCGGTTTTGCAATTTTTCAGCAAATTCATTTGGATCATTACTCCATATGCTAGTTCTTTCATGCTTATGTTTCTTACAATAAATATCTTCTTCAACCCGAGTACTTTCACAAGGTCTATGCACTCCACAAAAATTAACGTGCTTATATAAAATATTATTTTCAGAAACTGGATCATGCCTATTGTAACCATTATCAAATATTTCCTTTTCTTTGCAAATGTTCTTAAAAGGTTCATGATACTTGGTCCAATCATGTTTAGGAACATTGATATGAGAAGCAAAAGATTTACAAAAATAAAAACCTATTTGAGAATCAAGTCCAAACTTAGCACTAAGTTTATTAAAATTATCAGTTTCAACAAAGGACTTAATGCAATTATACTCATAATCTATACCTAATTCTTTACCTTTGTCGATGTCCCAATCTTCAGCGTTGCGTTGAATCATTTTAATAAGGTCCCATTTAACATCAACTTTCTGGTTCGTAAAAGAACCCATAGAAGAAGCATCAAGCATATATTTGTCCTGGCGAGAAGCCTTGCACGAACAATGTTAACAATAATTTCATTTGAAAAGTTATGATTGTGACATTTAATCATTAATGATTTCAGTCCTCCCCAAGCTTGAGCAATTCCCTCTCCGCCACGAGGCCAAAAGTTATATATATAATTCCTGTCTTGATGCATTTCATGAAGAGGATAGAATTTAGAGTAAAAGAGAGACATAAGATCCTTATAATCCAATAAGTGAGAATCATCTAGTAGCATATACCAATCATGTGCCTTATCTTTTAGTGATAAGGTAAATATTTTCCTCATGATTACTTCACCTGATACACCTGTAATTTTAAACAACTCACACAATTCTTTAATATTAAGTAGATGCACACTTGGATGGACAGATCCATCTCCTGCATAACAATTATTCATAACACAACTGGTTATCCCATAGGTATTGTAAAAGCAACAATTTCAGTAGGTGGATGACCTTTATCCACCACATGAGTGGTTGAGGGGTAATTCCTAAACAACCAACTAATAGTAGAGGTTTCCATAATAAAGCAAAGTAACAAACAGAAATAAAAAAAAACACGCAAGATGAAACAAGAAACAAGTAAAAATAAGCCTAACTAGTGAAAATAAAAACAAGAAATAAATGGAAAAAATTGCAAGATCTAAAGAGGTACCTTCAAGCCGTAACCTCCCGGCAATGGCGCCATAAAAGATCTTGATGTCGACTACACATTACTACTCTTCTAGACTGCGTTGGGCCTCCAAGCGTAGAGATTTGTAGGACAACAACAAATTTCCCTCAAGTGAGCAACCCAAGGTTTATCGAACTCAGGGAGGTATAGGTTGAATGTATCCCTCTCAAGCAACCCTGAAATTAAGATACAAGGAGTCTCTTGTGTCCCCAACACACCCAGTATAATTGCCAGTTGTATAGGTGCACTAGTCCGGCGAAGATATGATAAAATATGGGTAATATGGGTGGTAAAACAAGGTTTTGTAAACCTCTAATATAAATGGATGCAAGCAAACAAGTAGTAAAACCGAAATAAAATGGTATAGCAATGGTTGGAAACAAGGCCTAGGGATCATAATTTCACTAGTAGCAACCCTCAACAACATTAACATTATTAAACATATGATACTTTCTCTAATAACATGCATGAAAGACATAGCTCAGAAATCGTTCCTCGTGAATCAAGTAGGATGAGAATCACGTAGGGCCACACAACCACACCTTAAATTTCATGTTCCCGTCAATGAACACCCCAACCCTGTCACTTTGAGCACCCAAAGATAGTACTAATAAACACCACAACCTATCTCTTGAATATTATCTTTCTAATCCATCCACATCACCCACACTGTCACATTGGCACTATAGAGATTATACTAAACACAAGTATCAATTCCAATTCAATCCAACATAGTAAGAACAACTTCTTTATAAGCATCCCTCTAATTCAAGGTCCATAGAGTCACACACGGAACCCGCAATGTCACCATGGCACCGTGGAACAAAGGTGACTCCGGAGAATTATACTAGATAAAACCAATTGAGTACATCGTATCCATTATATAATGAAGGGGAAACATCATAGATTCAACAAATGATAACATAGCACACGATCACAATCAAGATCACATCATGGGAAAGAGATAACCACATAGCTACTAGCATGAGCCCTGAGCCCCGAGGAGGACTACTCACACATTATCATGGTGAGAAAGAGAGAGTTGTTGATGGAGAGGTGCAACCTCGATGAGATGGAGATGGCAACGGCCACAGCGCCAGCGACGGGCGGTGGCCCCTTGGCCCCACTTATTCCTTTGTCTTGGTGCTGCAATGGAGGAACCTCTCCCCTCTTGGTGGCTTCCAAGGGAGAGGAAAAATTTGTGATAATGCGTGGCTGCCCCAAAATTAGGGTTTTTCTCTCCTTATATGTGATGGGCAATGCTCTCCGGCCCACCGATGGATGGACCCTTGATCCAATGGCTCTTGGGAACCTCTAGAACCTTCCTAGGGACCCCTCACAGACCCCATGAGGACCCAAAGTCGTGGTTTGGCTGAATCCATCAAATATGGTAAGAGTTAGACTCAATCACGCCATCAATTCTCGTAATCCCGTAATCAAATATTTGGCCTCCAATAAAACGGGTCCACAAGTCGCATCCGAACTCCTCTTTGAATAAATTGTTAGTCTATAATTATCAGAAGAAAATTACCCACACTTTTTACGTGTTACCTTTTTCCATTGGATGTTAATGGGGTGCGTAGTTGCACTCGTTGGTAAACCCCAAGAGAAAGGTTGTGAAGAGTGCAGCGGCAAGTTTTTCCTCAGAAAAGAAACCAAGGTTGAATCTACCAGTAGGAGGACAATCAACTTCTGAAGGTTGATGCAGTTGATGTGGTAGGGCGCACTACCGGTCCAGCAGCAACGTGGAACCTACACCACACAATCAATTCACTTTGCCCCAACGAAGCAGTGAGGTTGTCAATATCACTAGTTTTGTTGATAACAAAGAGGTTAAATGTATGGTGTGGAAACAGTAGGAGAACAATGTGGAAACAGTAGTAGCAGTGTGAAAACAGTGGAAGCAGTGGTTGTATTATCAGTATGAGAAAATGGACCGGGGTCCACAGTTCACTAGAGGTGTCTCTCCAACAAAGATAGATAACATGTATGGTGAACAAATTACAGTTGGGCAATTGATAGATAATGAAACATGCATGACATGATGATTACTATGTGATTCATGCGGGCATTACAACAAGACTCATAGACCCTTATCCAACTGCATCTATGAGTAATAATCCACCCTCAGAATATCATATGAACAATCTTTGGGTATTAAGTTGCAAGCAACAGATAATCGTTGTAAGCAAGGTATGTAATTTAAACATCGTTGTTTTCTCCCTAATGGCAACAGAACATCCTCCATCCGTCATGTTTCTGTCACTCGAGCACAGATGCAAAGGAGGCATGAACCCACTATCGAGCATAAATACTCCCTCTTGAAGTCACTAGTATCTGCTTGGCCAGAGCATCTACTAACAACGGAGAGCATGCAAGATCATAAATAACATACACATGATAGATTGATAATCAAGAGACATAGCATTCAGTAATCATCGGATCCCGGCAAACATAACATGTAGCATTACAATAAGATGATCTCGATCATGTAGGGAAGCTCACGAGATCTAAACATGAGCCATAAAGAGGAGAGAACAACCATCTAGCTTCTGCTATGGACCCGTAGTCCAAGGATGAAATACTCACGCATCACTCCGGAGGCGTGCATGGTGGTGTAGAGCCCTCCGATGATGATTTCCCCTCAGGGCAGGGTGCCGGGGAGAACTCTAGAACCCTCCCGATCTCGGGTTGACGATGATGGCGGCCTCGGATGTTTTCATGGAAAAGTGGTATCTTTAGGGTTTACGCCTCGAGGGGAATAAATAAGCGAAAGGGCGATGGTGATGGGCGCCCGTGGCACCCACACCACCCCACGACGCGGCTAGGGGCGTGCCGCCCTATGGTGCGGCCCCCCTCCGAGTCTTTTCGGGACTCTATGGAACCTTCGGGCATTCTAAGACTTATGGGTTCGAATTTTCCAATTCTGAGAATATTTCCAGAACAACTTTATTGAAACTAAAACAGAAGAAAACAGGAACTGGCTCTATGGCATCTTGTCAATAGGTTAGTCCCAGGAAATCGATCAAAATGACATGAAGTGTAAGGAAAACATGTAGCATATGGCATGAAAACAACATGGAACATCAAAATTAAGGATACGTTTATGACGTATCATACGTGTTCTTCGGCGGTTGATCACCCACAAGTATAGGGGGTGTATCGTAGTACTTTCGATAAATAAGAGTGTCAAACCCAACGAGGAGCATAAGGTGTTGACAAGCAGGTTGGATAGAGGATTCACTGTAAACACTAGCAAACGGGTTTTTGGAGGTTTTTGATATAGCATATAAATAAAGTGTGATTAAATAAAGTGCGGTAAATAATATTGCAGCGAGTGGCCCAATACTTTTGAGAGAAAAGGACAAGCCGGTTGTATTACTTATGACTACCAAACGTTCTCAAGGACACATGGGAATTTCGTCAAGTGCTTTCGCTTCGTTACGGTTGATTAATATCCATTGGTTCATGAAGTGTTGTGTGGGTGCACCTATGCTAATGCACCGCCCAACTAAGACTAATACATACTTGTGATTATACCCCTCGTAAGCATCCACAAATAAAAGGAAGTAATTAAGATAAATCTAACCATAGCCTTAAAACCCCCGGGATTCTACGCTCCTTCGTGCATTGGTTTCCTAACGGGAGTTTAGGTTTCTGTCACTCGGGCAACCCAACAATTAGTAGCCAAATACACAATGCATCCTCCTAGGCCCATAAAGGTGAAGTATAATGTAGTCTATGTTCACATGACACCACTATAAGAATAGCACCACAACTTAAATACCGAACCACGAGATATTACTTCAATATAACTTCACTACTAACATCATGAGTTCTCCCATGTCCTCAAGAACTAAACGAACTAATCACAATACATGATATGGATCATAACCAGAGGTGACATAATGGATGATAACTAGCTGGTCATGAAGTGCTAACACCGATAAATCTCACAAGCATCAACTACTAACAAGTAATCCACACCGGGAGAGAGGTCTAATGTAAAACAATGATAGAGGCCCCTAATTGTTACAGCGGGATGACGGTGGATGATGAGGGTGATGGTGCTGGTGGTGATGATGATGACGATGATGATCTTGATGATGCCCGGAGTGATGACGGTGACGATGGCGGTGATTTCCCCTCTCCGGAGAGGAATTTCCCCGACAGATTTCTCCCTGCCAGAGAGCTTTTCTCTCTTGGGTGTTTTCCGCCTCGAGGTGGCGGCAGAATAATTCTTTGATGATGGTATGGGTCTTAGGGTTCCCTGGGGGTCAAGTACGCGAAAGATGTCGACCAAAGGTGGGCTAGGGTGGCCACACCATGTGGCGGCGTGACCAAGGGTGGGCGCCACCCCATGGTGTGGGCCCCTGGTGGCCCTCCTCTGGCTCTCCTCGTGGCTGGCTCCCTTTTCTGAACTTCTAAGATACCTTTGGTGTCCCCCCTCTTCTTCTGATCTTCTGAAATAGGGTGTCTCGACGGTGCTTTTTCCATCAGATTTCTGGTCCCGGTGTTTATTTTCTCCAAAAATTATGAAACATGCAAAATAAGCTAAAATAACATAAGGGATGCATCATAACATGAAATATATCGATGAATAAAAGAAAATAACAACATAAAACGGTGATGCAAAATGGACTTATCAACTCCCCCAAGCTTAGATATGGCTTGTCCCCAAGCGAAACTGAACTCAGTAAACATGACCACAGGTTTATGGAGTGAGGTGTCGATAAAATAAAATCCGGACAAGAGGCATCACATCTACAAAGAACAAGTCATTTTAGACATCAACTCCTCTCATATAATAAAACTTGAAACAAGTAAAGTAACAACAAAGGTGCAAAAAGTAAATCACAATTGGTGAAGGCAAACTTAGTTCTTGGTCGGAGAACAATTAACAGTGTACTTATCTTTCGATCAGAGTCTTTTATACTAGAGCTATATTGCAAAGTTTATCATGCTCAATTATAACGGTCTCTTTGCAAACATTGTTTACTTTCAAAGTGGTATTCAATAAGATAAAAGCATTTGCAGAAACAAGGAAGAATAAAGGACATGATTGAGTAAATCAACATGTAGCTGGATATATCACAACAACTTAGACAGAAAGAAGTAGGTTTACTGACTCAACATAAATGTAAAAGATAGGCCCTTCGCAGAGGGAAGCATTGATCACTCATGTGCTAGAACTTTTATTTTGTAAAATAGAGGTATAAAATGGTTGACACTCCTCCCAACCTTTCTTAAACAAACCATGGCTAACCGAATCCTCGGGTGCCTGCCAACAATCACAAACCGTGGAGGAGTGTCTAAATTTTGAGAGGTGTATGTTTATGTCAACAAATGGCAAACTAAAAATACAGTACGTCACAAGCCAAGTAGACTTCACAAGAGCGGCTCCCATAGAAGGACACAACTGGTATAGAAGGTCATCCCTCTTTCTTTTTTGTTTACACAATTCTGCTTTAACTTATAAATCAGGGGCAAAAATAGTGAAGAGAATTTGTATTATTATTTGGGGTTGGGAACCCCGCTGCCAGCTCTTCTAGCATTTGGATAAGCGGATGAAGCCACTAGTCCAGGGTGTGAAATCCAATCGACAAGTGAGATAAAGATTCTCTATTTGCGTCATCATGAGCTAAAACAGGAGCACAAAACAGGTGTAATTTTGAAGGTTTAAAGGTAGCATACAAGAAATTTACATGGAGTGGCGGTGAAATACCACATATAGGTAGGTATGGTGTACACAAATGGCAAAGTTTTGGGATTAAGGTTTGGATGCACGAGAAGCATTCCCTCTCAGTACATGTTTTTGGCTAGCAAGGTTGGGTAGCAAGCATAAGAATCGAAGCAAAACAAAAAAAACATATATGATAAAGCCAATCATGCAATCTTCCTTGAAGGTGCAAACAAACTTATTTGAGAATACTAAGATTATAAGCTAACAAAGAAGAAAGATAATGGAATAATATATCTACATGCAACTCCCTCTTTTCTACTTAAGTCTTAGCGAATTGTTGCTACTGACCACTGCTAAGTTTGCCAAAACCAACTATATTATCTAGAAACTCCGGAATTGATACAATTACTAATAACAAGATCAATCACATAACAACAATTGCAAACTAAAATAAAGTGAAACAAGTAGATAATGAAACTTCTCATTAATATTTCATTACGGCAACTCAAACCAACTAAGGAGCAACACTTCCATACTGCAAACCATACTATATGATATTTCCTCTACTCATGATATGACTCTACTAAAAGGGTAAAAGGGTGAAAGATAAAAGGTGATACCGCGACACTCCCCCAAGCTTGGAACAAACCAAGGGGATGCCAATACCAATGACGAATTAATTATTTGGTGGTGGTGGTGAATCCTTCTCCATGAGCTTATCAATTGATTTCTTCAGATCTTCAAAAATTGCAAACATAAGCATACGCATCACCTCCGTATTGTGATCAACACGATTTGCATGCCTGTCAGACTGTGAATCCCAGCCACCAAGATTTCCCCCCACTCTTCCTTAGGTTGAGAGCTTCCTACATCTGCACGGTTAGAACTATCCAAATCCCAGCAAGAAGGCAAATCTACCTCGGGTACCCTCCTAGATTGATACTCATGAATTAAAGTACGGAAATGTTTCTTTATGCCTGAAAGGGGCGTCTTTGAAGCTAAGCAGTGACGTCGGGCCTTCCCTCCGATGCTCATCCTTGCCGTCTGCTTGCTGAGGTTTTGCAACCACTCCAATGCTTGCAATGGTGGCGCATGAATGCACTCGTGGGGTTTCTTCTACATCTCCTTCAACTCCACTCTCTATCTCCTCCTCCGGCTTCCGGTCTTGGAGATCATCTTCCTTCGGTCCCTTCCCCTTGTTGTTGTTGGCGGAGACCATGATGCTTCAAACACTGAAAACAGATCCTGGCAGAAACAGCTTGAAACAGAAACACGACGAGAAAAGGATATACAGACCTCGGGGGGTCCGGGGGGGTTTAGAAAAAATATACATAATGAAAGGAAAGTCCAGGTCAAAAACGAGTCGGAGAGGGGCTCCGAGGCGCTCATACCATAGGGTGGCGCGGCCAAGGGTGGGCCTGCGCCCCCTCATGGTGTGGTACCTCCGGGCACCTTCTCCAACTCCTCTTCGGCTCGGTATTTTTTATATTTTCCAAAAATCAATAATCTATAACTGAAAATGTATTTCGTGAACTTTTTCTTAACAGAACTGTTACCTATTCCAAAACAGACTCTGCAGATTCTGGAATCTTCCCCCTAATGATCTTCTCCGGAGTCATTACTTGAATAACATCCACATCTTCATCGTAGGAATCCCCAGAAATATAATGTTTGAGTCTTTGTCCATTTACCACTTGTGTAGTGTTATTTTTGAGGGAAGCAATTTTGATTGCACCCGAACGATACACTTCTTCAATAACATAAGATCCTTCCCATCGAGAGAGTAATTTTTTTGCAAAACATCTGAGATGAGACCGATACAATAGAACTTCCTCACCAACATGAAACTCTCTTTTAAGGATTCTTTTATCATGCCATTCTTTAACTTTCTCTTTAAAAAGCTTGGCATTTTCATAAGCTTCACATTTCCATTCATCTAGATGATTCAAATCAAGCATTCTTTTCTTACCAGCAAGTTTAAAATCTTTATTTAGTTCTTTCACTGCCCAATATATAAGCTTTGTGTTCTAATTATAAAGGCAAGTGACAAGATTTTACATAAACCATTTTGTAAGGAGACATACCCATAGGATTTTTATAAGCAGTTCTATAAGCCCATAAAGCATCATTCAATTTATCAGACCAATTCTTCCTAGATTTATTAACATTATTTCGCAAGATAGATTTAATTTCTCTAGATAATTCTACTTGCTCACTTGTTTGAGAATGATAAGCTGAGGAAATTCTATGATTAACATCATACTTAACAAGGGTCTTTCTAAAACCACCATGAATAAAATGAGAACCTCCATCAGTCATAAGATATCTAGGCACACCAAACCTAGGGAAAATAACATCTTTAACAGTTTTATAGAGGTCTCACCATCAGCACTTTTAGTAGGTATAGCTTCTACCCACTTAGTAACATAATCAACAGCAACAAGAATATGAGTATAACCATTCGAAGGAGGAAAATGACCCATAAAGTCAAATCCCCAACAATCAAAAGGTTCAATAACAAGAGAATAAATCATAGACATTTCATTACGTCTAGAAATATTTCCTACTCTTTGACATTCATCACAAGATAAAATAAATTTAAGTGCATCTTTAAAAAGGGTAGGCCAATAGAAACTTGATTGTAGAACCTTTTGTGCGGTTATATCTCTAGTGTGATGTCCTCCATAAGCACTACCATGGCACTTCTTCAATATTTCACGTTGTTCATCATCTGGAACACATTTTCTCATAATACCATCTACTCCTTCTTTATATAAATGTGGGTCATCCCAAAAATAATGCCTCAAATCATAGAAGAATTGTCTTCTTTGTTGAGCTGTAAATGTTGGAGGCAAATACTTTGAAACAATAAAGTTAGCATAATCAGCATATCACGGACTATCTTGGGGTTTTACCTTTATTGCAGCCAACTGTTCATTTGGAAAACTATCAGTAACAGGAATAGGATCAAAAGTAATGTTCTCCAATCTAGAAAAGTTATCAGCAACAAGATTTTCAGCACCCTCATATCCATAATATGCAAATCAAACTCTTGTAAAAGCAACACCCATCTAATAAGCCTAGGCTTAGCATCTTTATTTTCCATAAGGTATCTAATAGCAGCATGATCAGTATGAATAGTAACCTTTGAATCAACAATATAAGGCCTAAACTTATCACATGCAAAAACTACAGCTAAGAACTCTTTTTCAGTAGTAGCATAATACTTTTGAGCAGCATCAAGAGTCTTACTAGCATAATGAATAACATTCAACTTCTTATCTATGCGCTGTCCAAGAACAACACCTACAGCAAAATCACTAGCATCACACATAATTTCAAAAGGTAAATTCCAATCATGTGGTTGAACAATAGGAGCAGTAGTTAAAGACTTTTTAAAGTCTCAAAAGCTTCCTTACAATCATCATGAAAAACAAATGGTACATCTTTTTGAAGAATATTAGTAAGAGGCTTTGATATTTTAGAGAAATCTTTAATAAACCTCCTATAAAAACCAGCATGACCAAGAACACTACGAATACCTTTAACATCCCTAGGACAGGGCATTTTCTCTATGGCTTCCACTTTAGCTCTGTCAACTTCAATACCTCTTTCAGAAATTTTATGTCCAAGAACAATTCCTTCATTCACCATAAAGTGGCATTTCTCCAATTAAGAACAAGATTAGTTTCCTCACATCTCTGCAAATCTTTATCAAGTTTGTGCAAACAATTATCAAAAGAAGTTCCATAGACGAAAAAATCGTCCATGAATACTTCCACAATTTCTTCACATAAACCATGAAAAATAGCAGACATGCATCTTTCAAAAGTAGCAGGAGCATTACATAAACCAAAAGGCATACGTCTATAAGCATAAGTACCATAAGGACAAGTAAAGGTTGTTTTCTCTTGATCTTGCTTCCAAACAGCAATTTGAGAAAACCCAGGATAACCGTCAAGAAAGCAAAAATGAGTTTTCTTAGACAACCTCTCTAGCATTAGATCAATAAAGGGCAAAGGATAATGATCTTTCTTAGTAACTTTATTAACCTTTCTAAAATCAATACACATTCTATAACCAACTACTACTCTTTGTGGAATGAGCTCATTGTTTTCATTAGGCACAACAGTCATTCCTCCCTTCTTAGGGACATAATGCACAAGGCTCACCCATCTACTATCAGCAAAAGGAAAAATAATACCAGCATCAAGAAGTTTTAATACCTCATTTATTACCACTTCCTTCATCTTAGGAATTAAACGGAGTTGATGTTCAACTACTGGCTTTGCATCTGCTTCAACATTAATAGCATGCTGACATATAGTAGGAGAAATTCCCTTCAAGTCATCAAGAGAAGACCCGATAGCTCCATGGTGTTTCTTCAAAATTCCCAATAATCTTTCCTCTTGTTCACCTGAAAGTTTAGCACTAATAATAACAGGATATATTTTCTTCTCATCAAGATAAGCATATTTAAGATCATTAGGAAGAGGTTTTAAATCAAAGACATGATACTCCTTGGGTGGTAATGTTGTACCCAAATCTTCCACAGGTAAATTATGTTTTCAGTATCACCGGTTGACGAAGAAGAATATCGTCAATCTCATTTGTCTCTTCCATAAAGACATCACTCTCGCGATCCTCCATATATTGCTGCAAAGCATTGTTAGGAGAAAGAGCAGTAGAAGCATGTTGTTCAACTTTAAAATTCTCATCAGGCAATTTAGATTCATAAGGTTCCCTAGCAAATTTGGAGAAATTGAACTCATAAGATTTTCCATCAAATACAATCTATTATAGCACCACAAGTGTTCAAGAAAGGTCTACCAAAAATAATAGGACAAGTCTTACTAGCAGCCCTGCCAAGTACTAGAAAATCAGTGGGGTATTTCGTCTTACCATACAAAAATTCCACATCTCTAAGAATACCAATCGGAAAGATAGTTTCTCTATTAGCAAGCTGAATAACCACATATATATCTTCAAGCTCACAAGAACCAATTTCATGCATAATTTCTCTATAAAGCTCATAAGGTATAGCACTAGAACTAGCACCAATGTCACACAAACCATAATAGCAATGGTCACCAATCTTAACAGAAAGCACAGGAACACTAGTTTACTTAGGTCTATGAGGATGGGAAACAATATCAGAAGCATCCTCACAAAAGACAATGTGTTATCCTCCACATTTCCACAAACAAGATCTTTCACTGTTGCTACAGCAGGTTCAACAGTTATTTGTTCATCGTGTTCAATAGATTTCTTATTACTCTTATTAACCACAGTAGCCACCATAGAGTGTTCTTTCACCTTAGCAGGGAAAGGCATTTTTCAACATATGGCTCTGGAAAAGCAGGATTAACAACATGCACTTCTATATTACTAGCAGGAACAATATATTTATAAGCTGCATGGTACTTGTGATAATTCTTTTTAGGAATATCAAGATAGAAGGCAAAAACTTTAAGACAGTTTGCAAAGATTTGAGAATCAAGACCACAAACAACACTAACATCATAGAAATCATTGGTTCCCATAAAAGATTTAATGCATTCATAATCATAATTTATACCTGACTTTCTACCTTTGTCGTTCTCCCATCCTTCAGTGTTTTCTTGAATACGTTCAAGAAGATCCCATTTAGCTTCTTCCTTCATACGTGTGAATGATCCAGAACAAGAAGCATCCAATAAATCCTTATCATGAAGAGAAAGCCTTGCATAAAAATTATTGATAACAATATTTCTCGGGAGTTCCTGAACATGGCATTTAAGCATTAATAACTTCATTCTCCCCCACGCTTGGGAAATACTCTCTCACTCATGAGGCCAGAAATTTTAGATTTGATTCCGATCTTTATGAATCTCACTAGGAGGATAAAATTTAGAATAAAAGAGAGGAACAATTTCCTCCCATCCAATAGAATCACCATTCTTCAGTAATTTGAACCATTCAGCGGCTTTTCCTTTCAGTGATAAGGAAAGTAATTTCCTTTTAACTTGATCCATTGTAATACCCGCACACCTGAATAACTCGCATAATTCATGTATAAAGAGCAAATGATCACCGGTATGGACAGTTCCATCACCGTAATAGCAGTTATCCATAACACGTCAAACAATTTTCATAGGTATTTTATAAGGATCTAATTCAGCAGAAGACGGGTTACCAACTACCCTAGTAGCAACGGTAGAAGTACCCCTAAACAGAGAACCAAAAGTATTCTCCATAATGAAATAAAAAAACAGACAAAAATAAAAACAGCACTCACGGTAAAAGTTTCTCTTACCAATTCCACTTACCAATAGCGCTTCACTCCCCGACAACGGCGCCAGAAAATAGTCTTGATGACCCACAAGTATAGGGGTGTATCGTAGTACTTTCGATAAATAAGAGTGTCGAAACCAACAAGGAGCAGAAGGTGTTGACTAGCAGGTTGGGTAGAGGATTCACTGTAAACACTAGCAAACGGGTTTTTGATATAGCAGATAAATAAAGTGCGGTAAATAATATTGCATCGAGTGGCCCAATCCTTTTGATAGCAAATGACAAGCCAGTTGTATTACTTGTGACTACCAAACGTTCACAAGGACACATGGGAATTTCGTCAAGTGGTTTCGCTTCGTTACAGTTGATTAATATCCATTGGTTCGTGATGTGTTGTGTGGGTGAACCTATGCTAATGCACCTTCCAACTAGGACTAATACATAATTGTGATTATACCCCTCGTAAACATGCGCAAATACAAGAAACTAATTAAGATAAATCTAACCACATCCTTAAAACTTCGGGATTCTATGCTCCCTCGTGCATTGGTTTCCTAACAAGGGTTTAGGTTTCTGTCACTCCGGCAACCCCATAATTAGTAGCCAAATACACAATGCATCCTCCTAGGCCCATAAAGGTGAAGTGTCATGTAGTTGACGTTCACATGACACCACTAGAAGAATAGCACCACAACTTAAATACCGAACCACGAGATATTACTTCAATATAACTTCACTAGTAACTGATGTCTACGCACGCTTCTATCCTTGTAGACAGTATTGGGCCTCCAAGTGTAGAGGTTTGTAGAACAGCAGAAAGTTTCCCTTAAGTGTATCACCCAAGGTTTATCAAACTCAGGGAGGTAGAGGTCAAAGATATCCCTCTCAAGCAACCCTGCAATTAAGATACAAGACGTCTCTTGTGTCCCCAACACACCCAATATACTTTTCAGGTATATAGGTGCACTAGTTCGGCGAAGAGATAGTGAAATGCGAGTAATATGGATGGTTATAAGTAATAATAGCAATCTGAAATCAGCAAGCAAACATGTAGCAGAACAGGCGAAAAATGGTGTTTCAATGCTTGGAAAAAAGGCCTAAGGATCCTACTTTCACTAGTGGACACTCTCAACAGTGATCACATAATTGAATAACTAAATATCTTCTCTTCACTATCCTACTCTTACCCCTCTCCGGTTGGATAACAAACACTAATCATTGCGTAGGGCTGCAAAAAGAATTCCTTAAAGTAAGCATTCCCATGTCTAGTTAACCCCACGCTGTCTCTATGAGCGCCCTAGAAGGTACTAGACAAACACCACAATTCATAGGGGAGATCCACACGATGTGCACACTCTCACCTTCACACCGCAGGACAAGGTGACTCCAAAGTTCATCTTAATAAAACATTTGAGTAGCGCAAGATGAAGAGTAACATCTACTTATTCAACTAGATTACAAAGCTCATGATCACATATAGATCACACCATGGGAAAGAGAGATGAACCACATAGCTACCGGTAGAGCCCACAGCCTCGGGGGAGAACTACTCCCTCCTCATCATAGGAGACAGCAACAGCGATGGAGATGGCAGTGGAGTAGAGATGGCTTCCGGGGGCACTTCCCCGTCCCAGCAGGGTGCCAGAACAGAGATCTGTCGCCCGAAACTTGTCAGCGGCGGCGGCGGAGCTACGGATGTATTTTGTGGAAAAGGTCGATTATTTTAGGGTTTTCCCTCGGGGGAGTATAAATAGGCGAAAGGGCGATGCCGGGGGGTGGCCAGGGGGCCCACACCACCAGGTGGCGCGGCCAGGGGGATCCGCGCCACCCTATGGTATGGCCACCCTATGGCCCCCCTCCGGGGCTCTTCGGGACTTCTGGATGCTTCCGGGGAAAATAGGAACTTCGGGATTCGTGGGGTCCAATTCCGAGAATATTTCCAGAACAACTTTTATAAAATAAAAAACAACAGAAAACAGGGAACTGACACTTGGCATCTTGTTAATAGGTTAGTCCTGGAAAACATAAGAAAACGTAGGAAAATGTACGGAAAAGATGTAGCAATTGGCATAATATCAACATGGAACATCAGAAAGTATAGATACGTTGGAGACGTATCAAGCATCCCCAAGCTTAGTTCCTACTCGTCCTCGAGTAGGTAAATGATAAAAAAGAAACTGAGGTGACATGCTACCACACAATCTTGATCATAATATGTAAAGTAGAGCATGTAAACTAGGATCAAATGAACTAAAGTTGTGATCTATATTTGATATCAACAAGTAATGCATAAACATAATAAGAAGAAAGAAGCAAAACTTTTAATGAATCAATACTAAAAGACTATCAACCGTGCAAAGATTATTAGAGATGATTTAAGCTTTCAAGAACAACAATATCATGCACGTCAAACGATCTTCACAACCCCTGTTAGGATCAAGTCAAGATTTCCACACGATGCAATGCTTCAATCTTAAACTATTTGCACAGTAAAAACAAGCAAGTGTTCTGCGTTGGTCCCTGGTACCGGGATGTTATGGAAAAGAGAACATTATGGGGGTTTGGAAGGTCAATGGAAGAAAGGCTCACAAAGCTGAAATAGGTAATTATACAAGAGAAAGTCTTACAAACGAAGCTATGCAAGGAGTAGGGATTGCCACACAACGGATGCACACATAACTATAAGTGTATGAAATCTCTCCAATGGAACTAGTGGGGGTGCATCCAACTTGCTTGTTCACGAAGACCTATAGCTCATTTGAGGACGCTCATCATTGGAATATACAAGCCAAGTTCTATAATGTAAAGTTCCCCACATAGTTATGAATGAATGATAATATGAAAACTTTCTCCAAACTGAAGCATTGGTGCTAAATATGAAGCACACGTGTGGTATAAAGGATAGTGATGCGCCCCCTCTCTCTTTATTCTCTCTTTGGCCCTTTTTCTAGGCTTTTTCATTTTTTATATATATCCTCACCAGTAGGGGCAACATCCTATATTACAATGAATCATCACACTTTTAGTACTCATAAATCACAATGAAATATCTTTGATGTATCCAACTGCATGCTCCTGCCAGTGTAGCAGTATGCATAAATAACCATGAAGCTCATCATCAAGTAACATAATGGAGGTGGATGTTGTGCAGCAATATATCTTGGAATGGCTATGGAAATGCCATGATACGTAGGTATGGTGGATGTTTTGAGGACGAATATATGGGCTTATGCGTAGGAGAACCAAGTCCTCCCACAGGATTTGGATGAAGTGGCGAAGTTTGCACCAACTCTCAATGTGAGAAAGGGCAATGCACAGTACCGAAGAGGCTAGCAAATATGGATGGTGGAAGTGCAAGGAACCGCAACATAGACTCACGAGTTAGAAGGTTGCAGCAAGCAAATCATCTTTACAAGGCACAATGCAAATCACTCCAAGAGGGTCCGTGGCAGTGACAAGTCACTGTTAGCTACCCCGATCGTAGCGCGTAACAAAAGGCCGATCAGAAATGTATCATTCGTAGCAATCATATACCATTGTTTCTATCAGCTGGTAATTTTAAATGTGGCACAACTTCAAGTTTCTTAGAGCAACCATTAAAAGTTTCTACTTACTAGTCCTTCCCGTTTATCCATTAAGCAAATTAATATCTCAAAACAATAGCAGTGATTCAAGTGAAGCAGTTTAGTGATCTACAAGACCATGCGAATTTTTCCACTATGCCAACTACCACATAAGCATTTATATTCTCAACCAAGCACATATATATGACAACAAAAACTCTCTCTAAGCATATACCAATGAAAACTAGAGAGTACTAACAGCTCTAAATAAGAGATGAATGCAAAACAAGAGCCAGACAAAGATTAAGAATACAAAGTATTCTCATGAAAAAGCGGAGAGTGTCACTCTCCAATAAAAGAATGCTGGGGTCCAACCAAGATTATTGAAAAAATAAAAACAAACTGAAAGCAAAAATAAAAGACGCTCCAAGTAAAGCACATAAGATGTGACCTAATAAAAATATAGTTTCACTACAAGTGACCTGATAATTTGTCGATGAACAAGGGGATGCCTTGGGCATCCCCAAGCTTAGACGCTTGAGTCTTCTTAGAATTTGCTGGGATGTATCACCGGGGCATCCCCAAGCTTAGGCTTTTCACTCTTCTTGATCACATCATATCATCCTCTTCTCTTGACCCTTGAAAACTTCCTTCACACCAAACTTCTCACAATCTTCATTAGCAACGTTAGTGCAATCGAAATAATAAATTCATATGGTTCAGTTTCAACACAAGAATAACACTCATAAAAACATTAGCTACTGTCACAACTTCTTTTAAAACTGATTTTCTCAAAAGAAAACCAAAAGAAAGAGATTAAGATGGAAATGCAATTATTGGCAGAAATCTGTCAAAACAGAACAACAGGTACAGATCGATTTTTTCGAAAAATCTTCTGTTGCTCAAATCAAAAAGTGGTCAACTAAGAAAAGTTGAGTATATAATCCTGTATTACACACAAAAAAACTCAGGTCATTTTGAATTTTCTATGATTTTATACGATTTTGACAGTGGACAGCAGAAATTTGTTTCATGCGCAGAAATCCGAAATATAGTCTCAACTTTCCACTAGAGGCTTTACTTGGATCAACAAGGACACAAAAGAAAAGATACATCAGGGTTTATAAGGAAATAGAGAACACCAAGGTGCAAAGAAAACAAAAATAAACGACGGAAAACGGGTTGAAAACGGAGAAATAAAACAGGTTGTCTCCCGGAAGCGCTTTTCTTTTAATGCCTTTCAGCTAGGCACAATGATTTTTAAAAGATGCTCACATAAGAATAAGATTTGAAGCACAATAAGAGAGAATCAAGGAGAAATATAAAACACATTTAAGTCTAACCCACTTCCTATGAAAAAGAATCTTGTAGAAAAACAAGTCAACGAAGCACAAAGTGACTAGCATAGGAAGACAAAATAAGTGCAACTTCAAAAATTTCAACATAAAGAGGGGAAACTTGATATTGTTGAGATGCATAAAATTATGTTTCCCTCTCTCATAATAACTTTCAGTAGCATCATGAATAAAATTAATAATATAACTATCATAAGAAACATTCTTATCACGAGCTACATGCATAAAAGAATTAATACTCTCCACATAAGCATAGTCATTCTTATTAATAGCAGTGGGAGCAAATTCAACAAAAATAGCTATCATTATTATTCTCATCACCATAATCGTCAAGTATAGGAGGCATAGTATCATCAAAATAAATTTTCTTCTCAATAGAAGGTGGACTGAAAATATCATATTTATCATTGTAATTATCATATATAGGAAGAATAATATCATCATAAGAAATAGAATAGTTATCCTCCAAAATGTGTTCATTTGTAAACATATCATCATTTTTACTAGGAGGAGATGTATCAAGCATATAATCATCAGTAGCAAAAGGATTTTCAGACACATCATCCACAAGTTTGGAGCTTTCTATATCATCATTTTGAATATCAAAAGTAGTGTGCTTTTCCCAATCATGATCACTACTATATGTAACAGGCATAGGCTCATCATCAAAAAAAAAAATCTCCTCCGTGCTTGGGGAACTAAAAAGATCATTTTCATATAAACTAGCTTCCCCAAGCTTAGACTTTTCCATAGAATTAGCAATAATGGTGTTCAAAGAATTCATACTTATAACATTGCTATTAGCATGCAAATAAAGCTCCATAGGTTTTTTAATTTTCTCTTCAAATACTTCATGTCCTAACTCAAGATAAATATTATAAATCCCTCTCATTTTGTTGTTGTTTTCCATTAAGCCTAACTAGTAAAAATAAAAACAAGAAACAAAAAGATATAATTGCAGAATCTAAAGGAAATAACTTCGAGCACTCACACACGAGGATGTGAGAACCTTTTACCTTACCTCCCCGGCAACGGCGCGAGAAAAGAGCTTGATGTCTACGCACGCTTCTATTCTTGTAGACAGTGTTGGGCCTCCAAGTGAGAGGTTTGTAGAACAGCAGCAAGTTTCCTTTAAGTGGATCACACAAGTTTTATCGAACTCAGGGAGGTAGAGGTCAAAGATATCCCTCTCAAGCAACCTGATTGTTATAGATGGCGTGGTTGAAACCCCAAGAGGAGGGTGTGATGAGCAAGAGGCAAGAATTCCCCTCAGTTAACAACCAAGGTTATCAATCCAGTAGGAGGAAGAGGATCTCAGGAAGGTTGATGCCACTGACGATGGTGCTGGCGCTTCACCGGTGTCAGCAACAACGTGGAACCTGCACACAACACAACCAAAATACTTTGTCCCAACGGTACAGTGAGGTTGTCAATCTCACCGGTCTTGCTGAAAACAAAGATCAGACGTATAGTGTGGAAAATGATGTATGCTTGTAGTAAGTAAAGAAAGCAGTAAATAGTTGTGGTTTGTTTAACAATGTGGAAAATGGACCGGGGTTCATAGGTTCACTAGTGTTGTCTCTCCATAAAATATAGCATGTTGGGTGAACAAATTACAGTTGGGCAACTGACAAATAGAGGTTATACCGTAGTGCACAATATAACATGATGATTACTAGACCGACATCCATATGCATCTATGACTAATAATCCACCCTCAGGTTATCATCCGAACCCCCTTAGGTATTAAGTTGCAAGCAACAGATAACTGCATTAAAAAAAGTGTGTAATGTAAGCAATGATTATGCATGCGGGCACTCTCACCGCTTTTTTCTCCCTAATGGCAACCTCACACCCCCCTCCCTTCATGTTTCTGTCACTCGAGAAAGGTGGTGAGGAGGCATGAACCCACTATCGAGCATAAATACTCCCTCTTGGAGTCACCAGCAACTACTTGGCCAGAGCAACCACTAGCAACGGAAAACATGCAAGATCACAAATAGCATATGCAATAAAGACTATAATCAACTTGGCATAAGGTCAATATTCATCGGATCGCAGCAAACACAGCATACAGAATTACATAAGATCAATCTCGATCATGATAGGCAGCTCACGAGATCTAAACATGGAGGCATATGAGGACAAGACAACCATATAGCTACAGCTACGAACCCGTAGTCCAAGGATGAACTACTCACGCATCACTCCGGAGGCAGGCATGGTGATGTAGAAGCCTCCGGTGATGATCTCCTCTCCGGCAGGGTGCCGGAAATAGCTTCAGAACTCCCCTGATCTAGGGTTGACGGTGACGGCGGCTGCGGAACTTTCGGGGATTTTTTACCCGGTGTCTAGGGTTTTCCATCCGGGGGATTAAATAGGCGAAAGGGCAAAGGCGGTGGAGCTCCAGGGGCCCCACACCCATAGCTGGCGCGGCCAGGGGCGAGCCACCCTATGGTGTGGCCCTCCTGTTGCGCGTCTTCGACTCCTCTTCGGTGTTCTGGATGCTTCCGGGGAAAATAGGAACTTCGGGCTTTGTGGGGTCCAATTCCGAGGATGTTTCCAGAACAACTTTTCTGAAACCAAAAACAGGAGAAAATAGGGAACTGGCACTTGGCATCTTGTTAATAGGTTAGTCTCGAAAAACATATAAAAATGCTATATATAAGGGAGAAAACAAGTAGCAATTGACATAATATGATCATGGAGCATCAAAAATTATAGATACGTTGGAGACGTATCAAGCATCCCCAAGCTTAGTTCCTACTCGTCCTCGAGTTGGTAAACGATAGAACAATAATTTCTGAGGTGACATGCTACTAACATAAACTTGATCAATCTAATGTAAAAGCATATGCATGCTGAGATCATAGAACTTCAGACACAAACATGATAAATAGAACTTTAATAATAAAGCATAGAAATTACTTTGCATCACGAAGAGCAACTCAAATAAAGGATCATGAATAATAATGCAAAGAAAGGTAACCATTTGTTTCAGGTATAGAGAAAGCATCGCAAAGTGATATTTCGCTAGTCCTTAAGAGTGGGGTAAAACATAAATGCCATGACACCTTCAAAGTTTATGAGGAACACTAGAACAAATAATATCACATCATGAAGTAATTATTGATGCTTATGGGACAAATGCACATAGAACTCAGAATGGCAAAAATGCTCTTTCAACTGTGCATAAAGTTAGAAGATGGAGACTCAACATAAAAGTAAAAGAAAGGCCCTTCGCAGAGGGAAGCAAGGATCACTCATGTGCTAGAGCTTTTATTTTATTAAATAGAGGTATTAAAAGTTTGACACTCCTCACATCCATCTTTCACAAACCATGGCTAACCGAATCCTCGGGTGCCTGCCAACAATCACATACCATGGAGGAGTGTCTATATTTTGGAGATGTATGCTAATGTCAACGAATGGTGAATAGAAAATAGAGTACGTCACAAGCCTACTGGATTCACAAGCGCGGCTCCCATGGTGAAGGACGCAACTGGTGTAGTAGGTCATCCCTCTTTATCTTTTGTTTGCACAATTATGCTTTGACTGATAAATCAGGGGCAAAAATAGTGAAGAGAATTTGTTTGTATGGCTTTGGGGCTGGGCACCCCGCTGACAGCTCTTCTATCATTTGGATAAGCGGATGAAGCCACTAGTCCAGGGTGTGAAATCCAATCAACAAGTGAGATAAAGATTCTCTATTTACGTCCTCATCAGCAAAAACAGAAACATAAGGCAAGAGTAATTTTGAAGTTTTTAAAGGTAACCCATGAGCAATTTTACTTGGAGTGGTAGTTAAATACCACGTGTAGGTAGGTATGATGTACACAATGGTAAAAACTTTGGTTTAAGGGAGTTTGAATGCACGAGTGGAGCTCATACTCAGTACAGGTGGAGTCTAGCAAAAGACTGGGAGCGACAAATCAAGAGAGCATAAGAGCCATAATCATGCATAGCGACATAAGCATCATTAATTAAAACATAATCAGTATCACAAGTTCAAAAACTAAGTGGTCATGGAGTCTATTCGTGACTGGTTTGTAGTCATAAACATGGTGTGAGCATTCGCCAAGTCAACCATTCGAAAGAGAATACCATATATTGATGCTTTACTATGACAAGAACAACTCATGAATCTTTCAAGACATATTAAACACTCTCAGCTATTTGAGGCTAATCATGATACTCAATAACCACAAGGCTTTAAAACTAAAATAACATTTAGCATGGCATTAAAAAGTTCTAGCCACAGTCTATACAAGCTTCTACTAGCACTATTATAAATTCTACTTCAAGTAGCAGTTTTCTTTCTCCCAACAAGCACCATACAAAACATGCTTTAACAAAATAATATTTATTATACAGCAATAAAACATGAGAGTACTCACATAACACTACTAAAACTAACAACTCTAATAGGTGATGCATGCAAAACATGAGCTAAATAGATGCACCAGATAGACAGAGATTAATAATACAACGTATTCTCATGAAAAAGCGGAGCGTGTCACTCTCCAATAAAAGAATGCTGGGGTCCAACCAAGATTATTGAAAAATTAAAAACAAACTGAAAGCAAAAAACAAAAACAAACTGAAAAAAAAAGACGCTCCAAGTAAAGCACATAAGACGTGACCGAATAAAAATATAGTTTCACTAGAAGTGACCTGATAATTTGTTGACGGAGAAGGGGTGCCTTGGGCATCCCCAAGATTAGATGCTTGAGTCTTCTTGGAATTTTCTAGAATGTAACACCGGGGCATCCCCAATCTTAGGTTTTTCACTCTACTTGATCACATCATATCATCCTCTTCTCTTGACCCTTGAAAACTTTCTTCACACCAAAATTCTCACAATCTTCATTAGCAACGTTAGTGCAATTGAAATAATAAATTCACATGGTTCAGTTTCAACAAAAGTCTAACACTGAAAAACACATTAGCTACTGTCACAACTTCTTTTAAAACTCTTTTTCTCAAAAGAACACCAAAAGAAAGAGATTAACATGCAAATGCAATAAATGGCAGAAATCCGTCAAAACAGAACAGCAGGTAAAGATCGATTCTTAAAAAAATCTTCTGTTGCTCAAATCAAAAAGTGGTCAGCTAAGAAAATTTGTGTATATAACTCAGGATTAAGCACAAAAAAACTCAGGTCATTTTGAATTTTCTATGATTTTTTACAGAATTAACAGTGAACAGCAGAAATCTGTTTCCTGCGCAGAAATCCGAAATATAGACTCAACTTTCCACTAGTGGCTTTACTTGGCTCAACAAAAACACAAAAGAAAAGATATAGAAGGGTTGCTAAGGAAATAGGAAATACCCAGGTGCAAAGCACAACAAAAATAACGAAGGAAAACGGGTTGAAAATAGCAAAATAAAACATGGAGGCCTTTCAGCTAGGCACAAAAGGGCAACTCAAGTATTTTCAAGTGAAGAAGCATCGTCTATAACTTCCTCTAAACCATTATTGTAAGGAATAGGCACTCTAGATGTTTTTGAAGATTCAACATGGAGGCCACTCTTAGTTTCAATATATTTTTTAGCAATTTTCAGCACATATTGAGATTTGGGTTTAGCCGTCTTAGGAGCATACATGAATCTTTGCTCCTTTCCCGCAAAGGCTTTTTCCTTTTTGAATTTAAGAGATGAAAAGGTTGAGCTTAAATTTCCCATAGCATCCTCTAATTTACCAATCCTAAAACTTTGATTATCATGAGTGTTGCTAGCTTCTAGAGGAGTGATTCTTTTATCAATAGTAATTATTAATTCATTAACTTTGCAAGCATTATCAAGGAAATTGATAAGTTCATTTCCAAAGAGTTTAGTTTATCAATAACATCCTCCAAAGTGATCTCAGTTTTAACAGTTGTAATGGGAGGTGCTCCTACTAAATTTTCAAGCAAATTGCAGGCTTCCAAAGCAACTGTTCCTAGAAAATTTCCACCTGTAAGAGTATCTAACACATGCCTATACTAGCCAGAAATACCAACATAAAATTTCATCAGGAGTATCAAGGTAGAATTTTTTTTGTACATTTATTGTGAGCATCATTTATTCTATACCAAGCATCTTTTGAACTCTCTCCCCCTTGTTGCCTAAAAGAATGAACCTCGACTTCAGGAATACTCATTCTATTGAAATAAAAGCAAGCAAATAAAGAACAACTATGAAGTAAACTAATTTTTTGTGTTTTTGATATAGAGAAGAAAAACAAGACAAAAATAAAAACAAGACAACAAAAAAATAAAGAGGTTGAGAGTGAGAGACTCCCCTTGCCAGAATACTTCTTCCTCCCCGGCAACGACGCCAGAAATTCTTGATTGCTATGGATGGCATGTTGGAAACCCCAAGAGGAGGGTGTGATGAGTAAGCGGCAAGAATTTCCCTCAGTTAAGAACCAAGGTTATCAATCCAGTAGGAGGAAGAGGATCTCAGGAAGGTTGATGCCACTGATGGTGGTGCTAGCGCTTCACCGATGTCAGCAACAACGTGGAACCTGCACACAGCACAACCAAAATATTTTGTCCCAACGGTACAGTGAGGTTGTCAATCTCACCGGTCTTGCTGAAAACAAAGATTAGACGTATAGTATGGAAAATGATGTATGCTTGAAGTAAGTAAAGAAAGCAGTAAATAGTTGTGGTTTGTTTAACAGTATGGAAAATGGACCGGGGTTCATAGGTTCACTAGTGGCGTCTCTCCATAAAAGATAGCATGCTGGGTGAACAAATTACAAATGGGCAATTGACAAATAGAGGTTGCACCATAGTGCACAATATAACATGATTATTACTATGATATTTAGTGCGGGCATTACAACAATATACATAGACCTACATCCATCTGCATCTATGACTAATAATCCACCCTCAGATTATCATCCGAACCCCCTTAGGTATTAAGTTGCAAGCAACAGATAGCTGCATTAAACAGAGTGTGTAATGTAAGAAATGATTATGCACGCGGGCACTCTCACCGTTGTTTTCTCCCTAATGGCAACAACACATTCCCCACCCCCATTCACGTTTCTGTCACTCGAGCAAGGTGGTGAGGAGGCATGAACCCACTATCGAGCATAAATACTCCCTCTTGGAGTCACTAGCAACTACTTGGATAGAGCAACCACTAGCAACGGAAAGCATGCAAGATCACAAATAGCATATGCAATAAAGACTATAATCAACTTGGCATAAGGTCAATATTCATGGGATCCCAACAAACACAGCATATAGAATTACATAAGATCAATCTCGATCATGATAGGCAGCTCACGAGATCTAAACATGGAGGCATATGAGGAGAAGACAACCATCTAGCTACAGCTACAAACCCGTAGTCCAAGGATGAACTAATCACGCATCACTCCGGAGGCAGGCATGGTGATGTAGAAGCGTCCGGTGATGATCTCCTCTCTGGCAGGCTGCCAGAAACAGCTTCAGAACCCCCTGATCTAGGGTTGACGGTGACGGCGGCTGCGGAACTTTTCGGGGATTTTTTATCAGGTGTCTAGGGTTTTCCATCCGGGGGGGTTAAATAGGCGAAAGGGCAAAGGCGGTGGAGCTCCAGGGGCCCCACACCCAAAGCTGGCGCGGCCAGGGGGGCCGCGCCACCCTATGTTGTGGCCCCCCTGTTGCCCGTATTCGACTCCTCTTCGATGTTCTGGATGCTTCCGGGGAAAATAGGAACTTCGGGCTTTAGGGGGTCCAATTCTGAGAATGTTTCCAGAACAACTTTTCTGAAACCAAAAACAGCAGAGAAGAGGGAACTGGCACTTGTGTGGTTACCCAGCACACCACTGCATGTGTAGTGCGCAAGTCGGTGACATAATACTCGCAGAAGGACTTATCCGTGAATATTACATCTCTCAGAGTGGTACAACAGAAACACAGCGGGTCCAAG
The DNA here is from genome assembly GCA_028641055.1 of Alopecurus myosuroides. Lineage (NCBI taxonomy): Eukaryota > Viridiplantae > Streptophyta > Magnoliopsida > Poales > Poaceae > Alopecurus > Alopecurus myosuroides. Next base: position 74,350,514 of record CM054061.1, on the reverse strand, counting down.
CAAAGCTATAGGATACAAACTTCATTACAAAATCTTGGGAATATCTTTGATGAATCAAAGAAGATCTCATACAAATGAAACATCAGAAGAAGCAATTCGAAGATACAAGCTGGAGAATTACTCTAGCTCAGAATAAACCTACTACGGCTGATGTCAGCCCTAATCTATGGCTTGAACAACTAAGTCCGAGAATGGACTCTACCTACACCTTGATAGCTTCTCCTCCACCAGCGGTGTTGATGATGATGCTTTACCTACTAAGTAATAGATGACTCCATATGGCTTCATGAGATGGCGATGGCTTCAGGATGATGACTTCCCTCAGGCTTCAACTCTAAGCAGGGGGTCAAACGGGAACGAATGAGTAACGAGCGTTCCTCAGCAAGTTCATGATATATAGGAGATAGTTTTATGCACTTACTACAGCTTTAGACTCGAAAGAGCATAAGCTAATGCAAGGTTTTGTAAATCTTTCTTCAAGAGGTTGCTTTTAATTCTGAAGACTATGCCCGCCAGATCTTCACAGGACTAGAACTTCATGGAGTTGCCTTTCCTGCGGCGTTCGCAGCTCCTTCCTGGCACAAGGGGTAACATGTCACATCCTTTTACACTCTGCAGAGGTGCGTTACTTTACCCATGGACGACCAATACCATGTTGCACCACAAGGTGTACATTCCTGTCCACTCCCACTCAGGTGTGGGGCCCGGTTGTTGGTCCAAGCCAAACCGTGCTTCTCCGCACAACGCATGCCCACCCATTTCTGCCAGCAGGTTGAACGCCTGATTCCACCCCTCACGATGGATATCTACGCGCCCCTGGCAGACCATCATAGACCCGCAGAGTCCATGGGAATTAAGGGATCCCATGCATGTACATGTAGTCTCGCAAGACCTACAACGTACGTCTCTGGTAGCCCGTTGACATGCGAACGAGAAAAGATCATAGCTGACTTACTCCCTCCATAGAAGACCCATGGTTAATGCGAATTTACGGCGCAAGAATCCTGACGGCAGTTGTGATTAATCCTAGGTAATACTTTCCCATGCATATGGAACCTTCCTTTGACCTATTCATCTTACCATGGTCCCATCCGCCCACCAAACAGAACACTACCACTCGGGTAGTCATTCAATTAGTCATATTATTATAAAAAATAGGATCATGCATTCTTTTGAGAGCAGGTGGTAATACGATAGGGTTTTTGCAAATATTTCGTTATGAAGTACTGTAAAGGATATGAGCAAGTGATGAACTTGCCTGAGATTGAAATAACCATAATAATCAATGTCTTCGGGTTCGAGGGTCGCGTAGAGAAAGCCCGAGATCTGAATGACAGCAAAGTAGTCCCAGTAAGGACTACAGAAAACACTAGCAAGGATGATACATGCATAGTAATGAGATGCGTCGTGAATTACCCTGGAAAACACCCCAACTTATAAGTGTAAGCCACGTTTGACATAATAACTTACTCACACATGTTTTAGGTGAAATGTTTCATTACTTGTGGTTATGTGGTTATTACTTCTTTTAGACTTACATGTGTGTCACTTTTACTTAGCAAACAATTGTTATCATGTTTAAGTATAGGTGTTATTGCTTGGTTGGGTAATAAGACAATGACACATGGAAATCAACTATTGAAAAGATAACAAACATGTTTGATTTTATGTTTCAAAAGTGTAGAGCTAATAACAAAGAGTTTAATTGCAAATGTGGGACTAATACAGCTAACTCTATCATCACAATACTTGCTAATGACTTGTGATGATTGGTTTTAGTAGGTGTGAAAACATGAGGGTTTTATTAATAATGAAATAATATTGTGGCAGTTATTTCTTGTCATAATGAAATATAATAGAATTCCAGTATATGGGTAGAAACAAGTTTATAAGTTAAACAAAATATTTTATGTTTGACATATTTGAATTGGAAACGCTTTTCTCTTTAATTTGATATTTCATTCAATGTTTTCTGAAAATATTTGAATAAATTATTTATTTTATTAATCTTAAATGAATTAAATGATTAGGCAAAACATTGCACACATGATAACTTAATCAAATGGCTTTGTAAACATCATAGATGAGTTGCATTTTTCATTTGGAGCAATTTGGTATATAACTTGTATTTTTCTTATTTTATGAATTATTTATTATTTTCTCAATTTTTAAATGATTTGAATTAATTTAGAAAATGTTTTATTTTAAATTTTATCAAATTTTTTTGAAAAGTTGATAAATAAATAGATTATATTTTTCTGAACATGTATATATTTTATTTACATTTTTCTGGTAAGTATTTTAAAAGTTATTGAATTATTAAGTTTATTTGAATTTCTGTTTATTTAAATTGATAGGTGGGGTCCACGTGCCAGTTTCTATTGTAAACCAAAATAAAAGAAAATGGAAAATGCCCCTGACGTCATGCTGACGTCAGGGTGACGTCAGAAACAGAAGAGGATTTCTCCATCTCGGTTTCAATCCGAGGATTTAGCTCGAATTGGTTCTATTTGTGGTTGCTACTGGCTAGGCTCGGTCACAGCGATCCCATGGGTGGCGGCGCATCGACCATTTGGTCGCCGGAACGCTGCCGACGACGAGGTTTGCGACGGCCAACGACTGTGTCCAACGGTGGTGATGGGGATGGATGCAACAAAGCAAAGGTAGGGTACCGCAATGCTCCTAAGCTCACCGTGGAGTTGATTCCGGTGTCGAGGAAGCGAAAGGTGGTCGGGATAGCCCAGAATCGACCATGGAGTCCGGCGGATGGAGATGAACAAGATGCCGAAATTCCTCTTCCTCCAAGCTTTCCAGCAAACGAGGCTCGGTGGGGAAGTAGATGACGGCGAGGCGGAGCTTGGGGTGGTCTCAGCTTCTCCCGGGACGCACGGAGTTGTCGGCGGCGAGCAGCGGGAGTAGAGCTAGGGTTTCGGCTATGAGGTTCTTCGGTTTGATATACAGAGAGAGAGGGCATCGAGGCGAGAGAGAGATAGCGATTTAGACGACTCCCCTTCTTTATACTCGCGGAACGGCGGCAAGGGAGAGGTGGCAACGATGGCGTGGCCATCCCTATCTTCTCCTCTGCCTTCTGGCGGGAGGAAGAATAAAGGTTCAGAAAAGAAATGCCATCTTTTGACAACCCCCTGAAATTTCAGGAATTTACATCAAGGTCCTTCTGTTGATGAAAACTGAGAAGAAACCTTGTTTTCAGGGCTTATTTGTAATCCTAAAAATTAATAAAAATAGATTTGTAATCTTTATTAAATTCTCATCCTCGCCATGTTTTATTTTAGTGAATTTGGACAAGGTTTGATTTTTCTCCAGAGGAATTCAATTTAAGTGATTTTGTTGTTTTCACTCCATTTAATTTATTAAATGGCTTTAAAGTTATTTTAGGCATGATTATCCTGAGCACACACAACAAACATATGAGTACTAAAGTGATGAGTTTAAAATTGGACAGTTTTGGTACAAACTTTTTAAGAAAACAACTTGGTAACTCTACTTAGTAGTGTTTTGATGTATTATGGAAAACTCACCAATTATGGATTACGTTTCGAAGTCCTACCAAATATTTTGGTTAGTAAATGTACTTGTTTTCTGTTGTAATACTTTGTAATCTTTATATTTGAAACTCTTCACAATTTTTATTGATATTCACTTAGGAATGAGTAGACCATGGTTGCTATTTTAAGTACTTGATCTAATGGAAAACATGAATGGGTTTTGGGATCTTATATTCTTGCTTTCCACATAGGTTCCAATATGGATATTATTCCATATTTGTTTTAGACCATGTAATCATTTACATGTGGGTGTATGGTTGAATTCTTGTTGTTTTCCATTTGTGTTATGGATGAAAAAGATCTGGAAAACAAGGTATTAAGCTTGTTACCATTTACCTCCACATATCAAAGACATGTGGATGCAATGGCTGGTTATTATTTCATACTTGATAATTGTTTCATTAAAGATATTATTATAAGTTCATCATCTCTGATGAGCTTGACAGGGTTATTGGTGCTCTATTATATCCTAATGATTCACTGGATAATTTCTTATGATTCCTTTCTGAGGTAGTGTTGCTTCTTGTGGTCTTCTGTTGCTTGATGGTCTTCTCTTTAGTTGCTACTAGTCTTCTGGTACCGCCTTTGTCATTTGCAAGAAATATTAGCTCTTGGATTCCATCTTCAACTATCTCACCCTTGTGGTGAAAACAACCAGTTATTCCAAGCAAAGATTTTACTTAGATGATTATAAGAGTAGGTGAGTTTGTTTTATGACATCAATTAGCCGTAAGAATATAAGAAGAATATGTTGACAAGTTTGAAAGTCTTGTCCTCAAATTACTTTTCATATACAAGAGACTGAGATGTACTAGGTTATTCAACCTTCTAATTGTTTGTGTATGACACTCAATTGTTTGAGTATACAAAAGTGATATGTTAACAAGGTAATTAGTCTTGTTACCAAACTACTTCTATATAACACTAACATTGGAATATCACACTATTTCCAGAGAGTTATTAAGATCATATGAGGATATAAGAGTTTCCAAATACTCTTATAACAGTTTAGAGTAGCCCTTCTAGAACACTCTAAATAATCTTCTTGGATATCTTTCTGTGGTAGTTCCTTCTGTCATGTGGGTTGCTTCTCTTGCAGAATGTCTTAGAGAAGATTAGAAAACAAGATAATTTAGACAAGGTAGAAAGATCTTGATTTTAAGAGTTATTTCATGCTTTTATTATCCTTCCGTATACTTCTTGTTTTATTTCCCAAAAGATATGTACTTGTCTAATACATGATTAGTTTTACTTGGCTCTCAATTTCAATTCTTCTAATGGAGGTTATACTTTTTGTTATCCATTAGTTGTATACATAGATAATTTAGTTGTTGAATTGTTGAATTTGAATAGGAGTGTGGAATGCTAATGGAATGATAACTTAAGATAGTAAGTTGATCAAATGGTTCCTTGATGTGTTGAGCTTTCATATGATCACTTGCTTAAGATGATTAAAACAATGAGCATGTGAAAGTGATTGAGCTTAAAGACTTTGATCATGGTTGTTAATTGGTTACTTAGGGTGCCATGTTGTGATTTTATATTCTTGATTTGTATTTCTGATGCAGGCATAAAGGTTTTGGATATCATATGTAATGATCAAGGTTTAACAGTAGTTTGAGAAGATTTATTTCTTATTTAAGATACTTCTTTTATGGTTGATGAGATATGTACATATTCGATAAATATGTTAATACAATTATCATATCATTTCCCACTTGTGGGTCTTGAGTTAACACTTGTATGTAACAATTTGTTCTACTGAAACATGGTTATTTGATTGTGAAAAGTGCACTTAACAATTATGAGACGGTTTATATAGATGTGGTGTGGATGGTTGATAACTTAGAGAGTTGTTGTTTTATAGGTGATAACATCTCTTTTGATATGATGGTTAAGTTGTGTATTACTTATTTATGAAAGTATGATTATCAGTTATGAGATTTGGATACTCACCCCTCTTTAAGTTCTAGATATCTAGTGAATTATCCCAAGTCACTTATAGACTTGTAGTTAAGGTTGTTGAGAATTTGTGTTGGTCAAAACCAATTTATGGTTTATGTAACCAGATGATTTAGTTTCCTAAGATACTTGTTATAAAGATCATTCCAAATGTACTCTTGACTAGATGAACTAGACCTATTTTATCATGTCAGGTAAAACTTTGGTCACTTTGATTTGTTTAAACTTTCGCGCCAAAATTTCCCGTATTTTTAGATGCATGCTTTGCAAATGCACATATTATATTTAGATCCTTATAACCTCCCAAACACTGGGATGTTACAACTTGGCATCTTGTTAATAGGTTAGTCCCGGAAAACATATAAAAATGCTATAAATAAGGGAGAAAACAAGTAGCAATTGACATAATATGATCATGGAGCATCAGAAATTATAGATACGTTGGAGACGTATCACAACCCTCCAATTAAGATACAAGAAGTCTCTTGTGTCCCCAATAAACAAATATACTTGTCAGGTATATAGGTGCACTAGTTCGGCGAAGAGATAGTGAAATGCGAGTAATATGGATGGTTATAAGTAATAATAGCAATCTGAAATAAATACGGCAGCAAGCAAACATGTAGCAGAACAGGCGGAAAACGGTGTTTCAATGCTTGGAAACAAGGCCTAGGGATCCTACTTTCACTAGTGGACACTCTCAACAATGATCACATAATTGAATTACTAAATATCTTCTCTTCACTATGCTACTCTTAACCCTCTCCGGTTGGATAAAGAACACTAATCATTGCATAGGGCTGCAAAAGGCATTCCTTAAAGTAAGCATTCCCATGTTTAGTTAACCCCACGCTGTCACTATGAGCGCCCTAGAAGGTACTAGACAAACACCACAATTCATAGAGGATACAGACACGATGTGCACACTGTCACCTTCACACCGCGGAACAAGGTGACTCCAAAGTTCATATTAATAAAACACTTGAGTAGCGCAAGATGAAGAGTAACATCTACTTATTCAACTAGATTACAAAGCTCATGATCACATATAGATCACACCATGGGAGAGAGAGATGGACCACATAGCTACCGATAGAGCCCTCAGCCTCGGGGAGAACTACTCCCTCCTCATCATAGGAGAAAACAACGGCGATGGAGATGGCGGTGGAGTCGATGGAGATGGCTTCCGGGGGCACTTCCCCGTCTCGGCAGGGGGCCAGAACAGAGATCTGTCCCCCGAAACTTGTCGGCGGCGGCGCGGAGCTACGGATGTATTTTGTGGAAAAGGTCGATTCTTTTAGGGTTTTCCCTTAGGGAAGTATAAATAAGCGAAAGGGCGATGCTGGGGGGTGGCCAGGGGGCCCACACCACCAGGTGGCACGACTAGGGGGGGACCCACGCCACTCTATGGTGTGGCCACCCTGTGGCCCCCCTCCGGGGCTCTTCGGGACTTCTGGATGCTTCCGGGGAAAATAGGAACTTCGGGATTCGTGGGGTCCAATTCTGAGAATATTTCCAGAACAACTTTTCTGAAATAAAAAACAGCAGAAAACAGGGAACTGGCACTTGGCATCTTGTTAATAGGTTAGTCCTGGAAAACATAAGAAACCGTAGGAAAACATACGGAAAACATGTAGCAATTGGCATAATATCAACATGGAACATCAGAAATTATAGATACGTTGGAGACGTATCACTAACATCATGAGTTCTCACATGTCCTCAAGAACTAAACGAACTACTCACAAGACATCACATGGATCATAATCACAGGTGATATAATGGATGATAAAAATCTGGTCATAAACTACTAACACCGATAAATCTCACAAGCATCAACTACTAACAACTAATCCACACCGGGAGAGAGATCTAATGTCAAACAACGATAGAGGCCCCTAATTGTTACAATGAGATGACGGTGGATGATGAGGGTGATGGTGCTGGTGGTGATGATGATGACGATGACTATCTTGATGATGACCAGAGTGATGACGGTGACGATGGCGGTAATTTCTCCTCTTCGGAGAGGAATTTCCCCCGCAGATTTCTCCCTGCCAGAGAGCTTTTCTCTCTCAGGTGTTTTCCGCACCGAGGCGACAGCGGAATAAGTCTTCCATGATGGTATGGGGCTTACGGTTCTCTGGGGGTCAAGTACGCAGAAGATGTCGACCAGAGGTGGGCCAGGGTGGCCACACCATGTGGCAGCGTGGCCAAGGGGGGCGTGCCACCCCATGGTGTGGGCCCCTGGTGGCCCCCCTCCGTCTCTCCTCGTGGCTGGATCCCTCTTCTGAACTTCTAAGATACCTCCGGTGTCCCCCCTCTTCTTTTGATCTTCTGAAATAGGGTATCTCGACGGTGCTTTTTCCATTAGATTTCTGGTCCCGGTGTTTATTCTCCAAAAATTATGAAACATGCAAAATAAGATAAAATAGCATAAGGGATACATCATAACATGAAATATATCGATGAATAACAGAAAATAACAACATAAAATGGTGATACAAAATGGACGTATCAGCGGTCAAATTGACGATCTCTAAAAACTGTTGGTGGAGATATTTCAGGAAAATAGAGTCCTTCTCCAAGAAGTATCCTTTTGTATTTTCTTGTCCAAATCCAATTAATTTCTACACATCAAAGTATAAAACAAGAACTTTTGCACTTTGCAACCATTAATAGGTTAGTCCAAATAAATGATAGAAAATATAGGAAAACATAGAGAAAACTTGTAGAAAACAAGCATGAAGCATCAAAAAATATAGATACGTTTCAGACGTATCACACTGCCAGGAAGATCCGGCTCCCCGGATCCCGCTCACCAACGTCCACGGCAGACTAGGACCTCTAGGTGCCACAGCCGGCGCAGACCTGTGCAACAGCCTCAACTCGTTGGAGGTCTCCCACGTCATCGAGGAACAAGACATGGACGAGAACAAGTGCCTCGGTCTCGGCATGCGCACGATCTGTTTCCCAAGGGATTCTTGATCCCAAAGGACACACCCACATTCGACGGAAGCATCAGGCCGGAAGACTGGTTGGCCGACTACACCACTCAAGTCGGCATCGCTGGTGGCAACCAGCGGGTGGCGGTGCGGTACGTGATACGTCTCCAACATATCTATAATTTCTGATGCTCCATGATGATATTATGCCAATTGCTACATGTTTTCTCCCTTCTTTATGTCATTTTTACACGTTTTCTAGGACTAACCTATTAACAAGATGCCAAGTGTCAGTTCCCTGTTTTCTGCTATTTTTTATTTCAGAAAAGTTGTTTGATACGTCTCCAACGTATCTATAATGTCTAATGCTCCATGGTCATTTTATGCCAATTCCTGCTTGTTTTCTCCCTTATTTATAGCATTTTATACGTTTTCCGGGACTAACCTATTAACAAGATGCCAAGTGCCAGTTCCCTATTTTCTTTTGTCTTTGGTTTCAGAAAAGTTGTTCTGGAAACATTCTCAAAATTGGACCCCACAAAGCCCGAAGTGCCTATTTTCCCCGGAAGCATCCAGAACACCGAAGAAGAGTCGAAGACGGGCACCAGGGGGGCCACACCATAGAGTGCCCCCCCCGGCCGCGCCAGCTATAGGTGTGGGGCCCCTGGAGCTCCACCGCCTTTGCCCTTTCGCCTATTTAATCCCCCCGGATGGAAAACCTTAGAAACCTAATCAAAAATCCCTGAAAAGTTATGCAGCCGCCGTCACCGTCAACCCTAGATCAGGGGGGTTTTGAAGCTGTTTCCGGCACCCTGCCGGAGAGGAAATCATCACCGGAGGCTTCTACATCACCATGCCTGCCTCCAGAGTGATGCGTGAGTAGTTCATCCTTAGACTACGGGTTCGTAGCTGTAGCTAGATGGTTGTCTTCTCCTCATATGCCTCCATGTTTAGATCTCGTGAGTTGCCTATCCTGATCGAGATTGATCTTATGTAATTCTATATGATGTGTTTGCTGGGATCCGATGAATATTGAACTTATGCCAAGTTGATTATAGTCTTTAATTGCATATGCTATTTGTGATCTTGCATGCTTTCCGTTGCTAGTGGTTGCTGTTGGGGCGCGTAGAGATAAACGAAAACTTTTCCTACGCAATGCTCCAAGATCTAGCCGAGGTAGAAGGCCACGAGTATTACCACTAGACGCGCAGGTGCGGATTATCGATGTAGCGCGTCGGGTCGGGGCAGTGCAGTCCCACGATCCGGTCCGGCCGATCCAATCCCTCGAACGTCGAAGTGCTGAACGTACAGCACCTCTGCCGGTATCCACACGTACGAGGAGGAGCTCCGACGGCGGACTGCTAGGTCCGGTGCGGCGGCTGGACTGAGTGGGGCTAGGGTTCCCAACGCATGGGAGAGTGGACTAACGTGCCCGCTGGGCAACCTGCGCCCCTCTTTATATAGCGTATGGTAATGGGCTTCACAACACTTGTGGCCCATCCCCTCCGTGAGTCCGACTCACTAACTCAGTCCATTTCCGGTTCGGGTCCAACCCAACCAATGCTTGCTCCCGCTCTTAAGTGTGCGACCCTGCAGGCTCATGGCGACATGGACACGATTGGAGTCCTACTCCCAATCGATCAATCGGTAGCGGCTCCTAGCAGAACGTGCCGACTCCCAAGTCCCATTGAGTCATGACGACATACCTTTCAATGCGATATTCATCTTAGTCCCTTTTGCCTCACGATATACCTTGTCGAGCTATAGGCGATTTATCGTCATCCCTTAAATAGCTCAACTCTCTTCTCGATCCGTGATATGTGATTCATCTGACTAACTCTTTAGTCAATAGACACAGTTAACACTTAACTGAGTCGCGCATGGCCATGCTTCCTGAATCATATCACTCGAGAGGGCCCAGAGAATATCTCTCCAATCGGAGGGGCAAAATCCCATCTTGATTATCCACATCACGCAGCTTGCTTCTCATTCGACCCGAACTCTGCCTTTATAGTTGCCTTGTCACAGAACAACGTTTGACAGAACCTAAGTCGGTGATCCACAACTCGGATTGTGCGACAACCTCAGGTCTAAGGATTACATTGATTGAGACATGCAAATGACGACTTGATCGTTGCATCTCAATGTGGGTCAGTCCGACTTGCTAAACTCTTTAGCCAAGTCCGTGAACGTTGGAATGGCATCACCATGCCCATGACAAGTGGAACCGTGTCATCAGCCAACACTCACATTAGTCTAGGATGTGTGTCCAGCACAACCTTAACGACCAAGGACAATTAGTATGAACAACGTGAATATATGGTTCCACAATCGAATCACATATTCAATGACATATATCAGATGTTCAAAACAAGGACAACTTAATAACTTTATGAATACAGTGGGAATTACATCATACATGATTGCCTCTAGGGCATATTCCCAACAGTCTCCCACTTGCACTAGAGTCAATCATCCTGGCATCATATGCCTAGGCATCTAATGCCCATACCTCTCGTGTGCGCCTCATGCTTAGGCTGTGGTAGCGCCTTTGTCAACGGATCTGCAATGTTTGCATCCGTGTGTACTTTACATAACTTGATATCACCTTGTTCGACAAACTGGCGAATGAGGTGGTACCGCATGAGTATATGTTTGTTCTTCTGGTGTTGTCTAGGTTCCTTGGCTTGTGCGATAGCACCATTGTTGTCACAATATACGTCCAAAGGATTGGACGCGCCCTGAACCACACCAAGATCAATCAGGAGGTTCCTGATCCAAACAGCTTCCTTTGCCGCCTCTGAGGCAGCAATATACTCAGCCTCTGTTGTAGATGCAGACACCGTATCTTGCTTGGAACTCTTCCAGCTCACAGCTCCTCCGTTCATTACGAACACGTATCCTGATTGCGAACGAGAATCATCTGAGTCGGTGAGATAACTCGCATCCGTGTAACCCTTTACACTGAATTCCTCATCACCTCCATAAACTAGGAACATTTCCTTAGTATTTCTCAAATACTTAAGGATGTTTTTAACCGCTGCCCAGTGGGCTTCGCCAGGGTCAGCCTGGTATCTGCTCGTAACACTTAGAGCATAGGAAACATCTGGCCTAGTACAAATCATGGCATACATGATGGATCCGATTGCCGAAGCATACGGGATCACACTCATCCGACTTCGCTCATCAGTTGTCGAAGGACACTGAGTCTTGCTAAGTTTTATGCCATGGGACATCGGTAAGAATCCCTTCTTGGACTCTTCCATTTTGAATTTCTTCAAAACCTTGTCCAGATAAGTACTCTGACTCAATCCAATGAGCCGCCTGGATCTATCTCTATAGATCCTGATTCCTAATATGTAAGTTGCCTCACCCAAATCCTTCATTGAGAAACTCCTTTCCAATGACTCTTTGGTTTCTTGCAACATCATGACATCATTTCCAATCAACAATATGTCATCCACATACAAGATTAGAAAGTTTACTTTGCTCCCACTAAACTTCTTGTATAAACAAGAATCATGATCGCTCTTGATGAAGCCAAACGATTTGACTACCTCATCAAAGCGAATGTTCCAACTCCGAGATGCTTGCTTCAACCCATAAATGGATTTCTGAAGTTTGCATACCTTGTCAGCATTAGCTGGATCGACAAAACCTTCGGGCTGTATCATATACACGTCCTCAGTTAAATTTCCATTAAGGAAAGCCGTCTTGACATCCATCTGCCATATCTCATAGTCGAAATAGGCTGCTATAGCTAACATGATCCGAATTGATTTAAGCATCGCTACAGGCGAGAAAGTCTCGTCGTAGTCAACTCCTTGAACCTGTCGGAACCCCTTCGCGACAAGTCGTGCTTTATAGACGGAAATATTTCCATCCATATCAATTTTCTTCTTAAAGACCCATTTGCACTCGACGGGTCTTGCACCGTCAGGCAGATCAACCAAATTCCAAACTTGGTTTTCATCCATGGACTTTAACTCGGATCTCATGGCTCCAAGCCATGACTCGGAATCAGATCCCACCATCGCTTCCGAATAAGTTGCCGGCTCATTACTGTCTAACAGTAAAACATCTCGAGCACTCTGTAATCTGGCAGATCTCCGTGGTTCAGGTGCTGTTACCGGTGTAGGTACCACGACTGGCTCAGCCTCCAAGGCGTTCGCCGACTCGCCCCTAGCCGGTTCCTCTCGAATTTCTTCGAGTTGCACTGTGCTCCCACTGACTTCCCGACTGAGAAACTCTTTCTCAAGGAAGACACCATTCCGAGCGACAAACATTTTGCCCTCTTCCCGGTTGTAGAAGTAGTACCCCAAGGTTTCCCTCGGATACCCCACGAAAATACACTTATCCGACTTGGGCGTGAGCTTGTCCGACTGAAGTCGCTTGACAAATGCTTCACAACCCCAAATCTTTAGAAAAGACAAACTTGGCTTTTTACCAGTCCACATCTCATGTGGTGTCTTCTCTACTGACTTTGATGGTACTCTGTTTAGTGTGAAAGCTGCAGTTTCTAGACAATAACCCCAAAATGATAAAGGTAGATCTGTCCGACTCATCATTGATCGTACCATGTCCAACAAGGTCCGATTTCTCCGTTCCGATACACCGTTTCTCTGCGGTGTACCCGGCGGAGTGAGTTGAGGAACTATTCCACAACTCTTTAGATGGTCATCAAACTCATGGCTCATGTACTCGCCTCCACGGTCCGACCGTAGAAACTTTATTTTCTTGCCGAGCTGATTTTGTACCTCATTCTGGAATTCCTTGAACTTTTCAAAGGCTTCCGACTTGTGTTTCATTAAATAGATATATCCATACCTACTCAAATCATCAGTGAAGGTAATGAAGTACTCATAACCACCTCTGGCTGTCGTGCTCATTGGTCCACATACATCACTATGTATTAGTTCCAACAAGTCGGACGCCCTTTCACAACTCCTTGCAAAAGGTGTCTTGGTCATTTTGCCTAGTAGGCATGATTCGCATGTCTCGAATGACTCTAAGTCAAACGAAGTTAGAAGTCCATCATCATGGAGCTTCTTCATGCGCTTCCAACTTATATGACCAAGCCGACAGTGCCAAAAGTAAGTCATATTCAGATCATTTGGTTTCAACCTTTTAACATTTATGTTATAGACCGATTCACTATCAAGATTTAAAATAAATAACCCGTTCTGAACGGGTGCAAAGCCATGAAACATATCTTTCAAATATAAAGAACAACCATTATTCTTAATATTCGACTCATAACCTTGTCTCATCAAACATGAGGCGGAAATAATGTTTCGACTAAGCGCTGGAACATAATAACAATTATTTAGTTCCAAAATAAATCCTGAAGGTAAATGAAGTTGCATCGTGCCGACTTCCAACGCAGCGACTCTCGCCTTGTTGCCGACCCGAATGTCAACCTCTCCTCTTGCCACGCTCCTAGTTCTTACCAGCCCCTGCAACGAGTTGCAAATGTGAATGACTGATCCGGTATCATATACCCAAGAACTATTAGGTGCATCAGCAAGATAAATGTCTATAACATTGCACACAAGTGTACCTGAGTCGGAAGTCATACCTCCACTCTTGGCCTTGTCAGCCAAATACTTGGTGCAGTTCCTCTTCCAGTGGCCATCCTGCTTGCAATAGAAGCAATTGGCTCCGGCTGTAGGAGAAGGCTTAGTCTTTGAGGAAGCACTCTGGACAGGGCCATGGGCGCTACCTCCTGACTTATCCTTCTTCTTCTTAGTCCAAGAACTCTTCTTGAACTTAGCCTTATTCTGCACCATCAACACTTGACTGGTGCCTTTCTTGATATCAGCCTCTGCCGTTTTGAGCATCCCATGTAATTCAGTGATACTCTTATCCATACCATGCATATGATAGTTCGAGATGAACGGACCATACGCACTAGGAAGAGAGTTCAGAATTATATCAGTGGCGATCTCTTCTTTAATTGAGAAGCCCAAGCGATCCAAAGACTGTATGTAACCAATCATCTTGATTACATGCGGACTCAGTGGATCGCCGTCTTTCAGCTTACAGCCAAGCAAAGCTTGAGAGACTTGATACCTCTCAGTCCTTGCTTGAGCCTGGAACATACTTTTGAGGCTTTCGATCATATCGTAGGCCTCAACATTTTCGAACTGCTGCTGCAAGTCCGGTTCCATGTGTGCAAGCATAAGACAGCTAATCTCCGTAGACTCATCTCTAGCCTTACGGTAGGCATTCATGACAGCGACAGTCGCATCGTCATCAGGCTCATCTGGAAGTGGAGTTTCTAGAACATGTTCTTTCTTGTCATGCTTGAGGACTATCCTCAGATTACGATACCAGTTGGTGAAATTAATTCCATTAAGCTTATCTTTCTCTAGGATTGACCTCAACGCAAAAGTGGACAACTGAGGAAGGTTGCTAGGTGCCATTGATCTACAACAGAAAATACGCAAAAACACTTAAGACATGTATTCATAAAAGAGCAGTCATATTAAACGTTTTAATACTTATGCTCCCACTAGAACCAACATCCCTCCGATGGTTGCTAAGTGATTCAGGACCCTAAATAAGCAAGCCGACTAGTGAGCTTTAGCATCACCGCTAGCCGTCAAGTGATCTAGGTAGGCAACACCTTGCCAATCGTATCTCTATACGACTCCTGTTAGTTGGGTGACATCACATGCCCCGGCTCCCAACCTACCTCGCCCCGAGCCCCACAACCGTTGTGATGGGCTCGTCTAGATTTACCAAGTGCTTCTGCGTGTAAGAGTCCGACTCAAACCCACCTAACCGGAAAGAATTGGTAGCACCTCAATTTTATGAGCCCACTACCAAGAATGTCCGACTTGTGATGGTGCAGCACTGGCGGGGCGACCGACTAGACCTTCTTTGAGGGATTAAAGAATCTACCAACTATCTAAATAGAGGTAAATAGAGGCATAACAATAACACAAATAAAGCAATTATAATGTGAAATGGTATGGCTCTCTTCATGGTGATCTCCATCTCCACGAAGCTTGTAAGTCGACTCGTGCCAACTCTTGTCACGTGCCATCTTACTCCATGTAGCCGACTTGTACATCGACTTGCATGCCTTCCGGGTTCTCCAACAAGCTACACTAGCTAAGTAAATGAAATTTACATAGAAAATCCGACACGCAGGCCGGTATACAATAAAATGACAGCACCTAGGCTCCAGCCGGCTGACAAAAACATGATACGCAGATCATGTATGGATTACACACATCACATGCACATAAGCCATACCATTCACAACTTCCTGCAAAAACAAGTTATGCATAGATACGATATCTACCGGCGTTGTGAAACTCGCAACGACATCTAAGGCGCTACGACAGGACGACGGCGGTCCCGCTAGCCGGATAGCGGGCGGGGATCGAAGGGGCAGCGCCCCTCGCGGGTGCGGGCAGCGCCCGTTGATTTCGGAAAACGCAGATCTCATCTGCATTCCGATCATGGATTTCTTCATCGGATAAAACGATTTTACCCGAATCTGATCCGTATTCCGATTCGACCAAACTCTTTGATCTTCGATCACCGCAACTGGATTTATGTGTCACGGTATACCCCGATGGCGGAAACCGACCGGTAGGGGTAAGTTGTTCCACGACCTTAGCAGCATGATCACGGAAACCAGATCATCCATTAACCCCGAGTACGATTGATCCAATCAACCTTGTACAAAACCGATCTATCTCATAGACCGACCACCAAAACAGCAATTAGATCACATCTAACGCTAACTACATATCACATATGTACGGATCTCGGGCCTAATACCAGAAGCTACCGCTCTGATACCACTGTTGGGGCGCGTAGAGATAAACGAAAACTTTTCCTACGCAATGCTCCAAGATCTAGCCGAGGTAGAAGGCCACGAGTATTACCACTAGACGCGCAGGTGCGGATTATCGATGTAGCGCGTCGGGTCGGGGCAGTGCAGTCCCACGATCCGGTCCGGCCGATCCAATCCCTCGAACGTCGAAGTGCTGAACGTACAGCACCTCTGCCGGTATCCACACGTACGAGGAGGAGCTCCGACGGCGGACTGCTAGGTCCGGTGCGGCGGCTGGACTGAGTGGGGCTAGGGTTCCCAACGCATGGGAGAGTGGACTAACGTGCCCGCTGGGCAACCTGCGCCCCTCTTTATATAGCGTATGGTAATGGGCTTCACAACACTTGTGGCCCATCCCCTCCGTGAGTCCGACTCACTAACTCAGTCCATTTCCGGTTCGGGTCCAACCCAACCAATGCTTGCTCCCGCTCTTAAGTGTGCGACCCTGCAGGCTCATGGCGACATGGACACGATTGGAGTCCTACTCCCAATCGATCAATCGGTAGCGGCTCCTAGCAGAACGTGCCGACTCCCAAGTCCCATTGAGTCATGACGACATACCTTTCAATGCGATATTCATCTTAGTCCCTTTTGCCTCACGATATACCTTGTCGAGCTATAGGCGATTTATCGTCATCCCTTAAATAGCTCAACTCTCTTCTCGATCCGTGATATGTGATTCATCTGACTAACTCTTTAGTCAATAGACACAGTTAACACTTAACTGAGTCGCGCATGGCCATGCTTCCTGAATCATATCACTCGAGAGGGCCCAGAGAATATCTCTCCAATCGGAGGGGCAAAATCCCATCTTGATTATCCACATCACGCAGCTTGCTTCTCATTCGACCCGAACTCTGCCTTTATAGTTGCCTTGTCACAGAACAACGTTTGACAGAACCTAAGTCGGTGATCCACAACTCGGATTGTGCGACAACCTCAGGTCTAAGGATTACATTGATTGAGACATGCAAATGACGACTTGATCGTTGCATCTCAATGTGGGTCAGTCCGACTTGCTAAACTCTTTAGCCAAGTCCGTGAACGTTGGAATGGCATCACCATGCCCATGACAAGTGGAACCGTGTCATCAGCCAACACTCACATTAGTCTAGGATGTGTGTCCAGCACAACCTTAACGACCAAGGACAATTAGTATGAACAACGTGAATATATGGTTCCACAATCGAATCACATATTCAATGACATATATCAGATGTTCAAAACAAGGACAACTTAATAACTTTATGAATACAGTGGGAATTACATCATACATGATTGCCTCTAGGGCATATTCCCAACAGTTGCTCTGGCCAAGTAGTTGCTAGTGACTCCAAGAGGGAGTATTTATGCTTGATAGTGGGTTCGTGCCTCCTCACCGCCTTGCTCGAGTGACAGAAACGTGAAGGGGGAGGATGTGATGTTGCCATTAGGGAGAAAACAGCAGTGAGAGTGCCCCCGTGCATAATCATTGCTTACATTACACACTTTGTTTAATGAAGTTATCTATTGCTTGCAACTTAATACCTAAGGGGGCTCGGATGATAACCTGAGGGTGGATTATTAGTCATAGATGCAGATGGATTTCGGTCCATGTATATTGTTGTAATGCCCGCACTAAATATCATAGTAGTCATCATGTCATATATGTGCACTACGGTGCAACCTATATTTGTCCATTGCCCGGATGTAATTTGTTCACCCAACATGTTATCTTTATGGAGAAACACCACTAGTGAACCTATGAACCCCGATCCATTTTCCACACCGTTAAACAAATCACAACAATTTCCTGCTTTCTTTACTTACTACAAGCATACATCATTTTCCAGACTATACGTCTAATCTTTGTTTTTAGCAAGACCTGTGAGATTGACAACCTCACTGTACTGTTGGGACAAAATATTTTTGTTGTGTTGTGTGCAGGTTCCACGTTGTTGCTGACACCGGTGAAGCGCCAGCACCACCGTCAGTAGCATCAACCTTCCTGAGATCCTTGTCCTCCTACTGGATTGATAACCTTGGTTCTTAACTGAGGCAAATTCTTGCCGTTTTCTCATCACACCCTCCTCTTGGGGTTTCCAACACACCATCAAAGAGCATCATTGTTCTGGAAATATTCTCGGAATTGGACCCCACGAATCCCGAAGTTCCTATTTTCCCCGGAAGCATCGAGAAGACCGAAGAGGACTCGAAGACGGGCACCAGGGGGCCCACACCATGGGGTGGCGCCCCCCCCCCCCGTTGGTCGCGCCAAGGGGTGGTGTGGGGCCCCCATGGCTCCATCGCCTTTGCCCTTTCGCCTATTTAATCCCCTCCGATGGAAAACCCTAAACACCTGATCAAATATCCTCGAAAAGTTCCACAGTCTCCGTTGTTGTCAACCCTAGATCAGGGGGTTCTGAAGCTGTCTCCCGGCACCCTGCCGGAGAGGAGATCATCACCGGAGGCCTCTTCAGCACCATGCCTGCCTCCGGAGTGATGCGTGAGTAGTTCATCCTTGGACTACGGGTCCATGGCAGTAGCTAGATGGTTGTCTTCTCCTCCTATGCCTCAATGTTTAGATCTCGTGAGCTGACTAACATGATCGATATTGTTTTGATGTAATTCTATGTACTGTGTTTGCTGGGATCCGATGAATATTGAACTTATGCCAAGTTGATTATAGTCTTTATTGCATATGTTATTTGTGATCTTGCATGCTTTCCGTTGGTAGTGGTTGCTATGGCCAAGTAGTTGCTAGTGACTCCAAGAGGGAGTATTTATGCTCGATAGTGGGTTCATGCCTCCTTTTCGCCTGTGCTCGAGTGACAGAAACGTGACGGGGGAGGATGTGTTGTTGCCACTAGGGAGAAAACAAAGGTGTGAGTGCCCGCGTGTACAATCATTGCTTACATTACACACATTGCTTAATGCGATTATCTGTTGCTTGCAACTTAATACCTAAGGGGGTTCAGATGATAACCTGAGGGTGGATTATTAGTCATAGATGCAGTTGGATTGCGGTCTATGTATATTGTTGTAATGCCCGCACTAAATATCATAGTAGCCATCATGTCAAGTATGTGCACTACAGTGCAACCTTTATTTGTCAATTGCCTAGCTGTAATTTGTTCACCCAGCATGCTATCTTTTATGGAGAGACACCACTAGTGAACCTATGAACCCCGGTCCATTTTCCTACACTGTTAAACAAACATCTACAATTTCATGCTTTTCTTTACTTACTGCAAGCATACACCATTTTCCACACTATACATCTAATCTTTTTTTCAGCAAGACCGGTGAGACTGACAACCTCACTGTACCGTTGGGACAAAGTATTTTTGTTGTGTTGTGTGTAGGTTCTGCGATGTTGCTGTCACCGGTGAGGCGCCATCACCACCCTCAGTGGCATCAACCTTCCGAAGATCCTCTTTCTCCTACTGGATTGATAACCTTGGTTCTTAACTGAGGGGAAATTCCTACTGATGTGCTCAACACACCCTCCTCTTGGGGTTCCCAACACGCTTTGCCAGCATCAAGGACTTTTTCGGGCGCTGTTGCCGGGGAGAAAGAAGTCTTCTGGCAAGGGGAGCCTCTCACTCTCAACCTCTTTATTGTCTTGTTTTTATTTTTTGTCTTGTTTTGCTTATGTTTATCAAAAACACAAAAAATTAGTTCTTATTCTAGATGTTATTCTTGCTTTATCATGCTTGCTATCAATGTTTGATGTCTTTGAAACTAGATCTTTTAGGCAAGGTGGGTTCACCGATGAACAACAAAAATATTATAAGGAACACCGCTTGTCACAAAAAGGGATACACTTATGGGACAAAATTAATAAATTGCATGACTATGCTAAAAACGTGTGCTCTACTTATATTGTTACTTATTGCGTTGTTAAATCTTGCTGGTGTAGGAGGTATAAACACCTCCCTTTTCAATGTGAGTGTAATGATGATGTTACCATATCTTCTTATGTTAAGGGAAATTATTAATTATATGATGTGGAATAAATTGAAGAATTTAGTGCTTGGAAGGGTGCATTCGAAATTGCCTATTTTCTTGAAAGTATTGATGATACACCTTATAAATATGAGATTTATGCTATACTTGAATATTGCTTTGATAATTACAAGGATTGTAATTATTACATAATGGAATATCTTAATAAATGATCTCGACCTAAGGAAGTAACTGATGCCTTGCAGGAGCCTATGGAAGAAGAAATTGCTGAATCTGGAAGCTCATTGGATAAAAAAGAGGAGGAGAGTGATGATCAAGAGGAGGAAGAATGGAGTTACCCATGTCTACCTCCCAATGATAGTAACTCTTTAACTCATACATTATTTGATGAAATTGATACTTGCTATACTTGTGACCTTGATACTACCATGAATGAAACTTGTGAGAATGATATTGCTACTGTTATTTATGATAATCCACGCTACTTGGATAAATGCTATGATAATCCTCTATTTATTCCAACTATTGATATGCATGATAATGAGGAAGTTTATTTAGAAAATTTATATGATAATGCTCTTGATGATGGTCCTATGTTACTTGATGTTATAAATTATAATTCTACTGAAAATAGGATTTCTATAATGTGTCCTATACCTTTTATGAGTGATCAATCATCTTGTTTTGTTATTGCTAAAAGTGGGAGAAAAGAGGCGCTGATTTTAAATTTTGATCCCACTGTTCTGGAGCTTGATATGAATTGTCTGTTTTTAGACCATGACAAACATGCTTTATGTGATAATTATGTTGCTGAGTTTGTTAATGATGCCATTGGAAATTATTCTGAGAGAGGAAAATATTGTTGTAGGGATTTTCATGTTACTAAAACACCCATCTTTTTGTTGAAATTTTTGAAGTTGCTCTTGTTCTACCTTCCCATGATTTCTAGTTTGAGCTTCTATAATTTATTTCTTTACAAGATTCCTATGCATAGGAAGTGGGTTAGACTTAAATTTGTTTTATACTTTCTTCTTGATGCTCTTTTTTACTTAATTCATATTTCTTATGTGAACATCTTCTCCACTCAAAAATACTTGAGTTGCTTTCTATGCCTAGCTGAAAGGCGTTAAAGAAAAGCGCTACCGGGAGACAACCCGTTTTATTTCTCCGTTTTCAACCTGTTTTCTTTCGTTTTCTTTTGTTTTCTTTGCACCTTGGTGTTTTCTATTCCCTTAGAAACCCCGCTTTATCTTTTCTTTTGTGTTTTTGTTGAGCCAAGTAAAGCCTCTAGTGGAAAGTTGAGGCTATATTTCGGATTTCTGCGCAGTAAACAGATTTCTGCTGTCCACCGTTAAATTCGTATAAAATCACAGAAAATTCACAATTACCTGAGCTTTTTTGTGCATAATCCTGTGCTATATATGCAACTTTTCTAAGTTGACCACTTTTTTATTTGAGCAACAGAAGATTTTCGAAAAAAATTATCTTTACCTGCTGTCCTGTTTTTACAGATTTCTACCAATAATTGCATTTGCATCTTAATCTCTTTCTTTTGGTGTTCTTTTGAGAAAAATAGTTTTAAAAGAAGTTGTGACAGTAGGTAATGTGTTTATGAGTGTTAGTATTGTGTTGAAACTGAACCATGTGAATTTATTATTTCGATTGCACTAACGTTGCTAATGAAGATTGTGAGAAGTTTGGTGTGAAGGAAGTTTTCAAGGGTCAAGAGAAGAGGATGATATGACGTGATAAAGAAGAGTGAAAATTCTAAGATTGGGGATGCCCCGGTGGTATATCCTAGCAAATTCCAAGAATAATCAAGCGCCTAAGCTTGGGGATGCCCAAGGCATCCCCTTCTTCATCAACAAATTATCACGTCACTTCTAGTGAAACTATATTTTTATTCGGTCACATCTTATGTGCTTTACTTGGAGCGTATTTTATTTTTTCTTTCAGTTTGTTTTTACCTTTTCAATAAGATTGTTTGGACCCCAGCATTCTTTTATTGGAGAGTGACACGCTCCTCTTTTTCATGAGAATACTTTGTATTCTTAATCTCTGTCTAGCTGATGCACTTATTTAGCTCCTGTTTTGCATGCATCTCTTATTATAGTTGTTAGTTTTAGTAGTGTTATGTGAGTACTCTTATGTTTGCTTGCTGTATCATAAAGATTATTTTTGTTAAAGCATGTTTTGTATGGTGCTTGTTGGGAGAAAGAAAACTGCTGCTTGAAGTAGAATTTATAACAGTACTAGTAGAAGCTTGTATAGACTATGGCTAGAACTTTTTCATGCCATGCTAAATGTTATTTAAATTTTAAAGCATTGTGGTTATTAAGTAGCATGAATATCCTCAAATAGCTGAGAGTGTTTAATATGTCTTGAAAGATTCATGAGTTGTTCTTGTCATAGTAAAGCATCAATATATGGTATCCTCTTTCGAATGTTTTATTTGGTTGACTTGGCGCATGCTCACACCATGTTTATGACTACAAACCAGTCACGAATAGCCTCCATGACCACTTAGTTTTTTAACTTGTGATACTTCTTATGTTTTAATTAATGATGCTTATGTCTCTATGCATGATTATGGCTCTTATGCTCTCTCGATTTGTCGCTCCAAGTCTTTTGCTAGCCTCTACCTATACTGAGTATGAGCTCTACTCATGCATCCAAACTCCTTTAAACCAAAGTTTTTCCCATTGTGTCCACCATACCTACCTACATGTGGTATTTAACTGCCACTCCAAGTAAATTGCTCATGTGTTAACTTTAAAACCTTCAAAATTACTCCTGCTTTATGTTCCTATTTTTTGCTCATGAGGACGTAAATAGAGAATCTTTATCTCACTTGTTGATTGGATTTCACACCCTGGACTAGTGGCTTCATCCGCTTATCCAAATGATAGAAGAGCTGGCAGCGGGGTGCCCAGCCCCAAATTAATACAAACAAATTCTCTTCACTATTTTTTGCCCCTGATTTATCAGTCAAAGCATAATTGTGTAAACAAAAGAGAAAGAGGGATGACCTTCTACACCAGTTGCGTCCTTCACCTTGGGAGCCGCTCTTGTGAATCCAGTTGTTTTGTGACGTATTGTATTCTCTGTTTACCATTCGTTGACATTAGCATACATCTCCCAAAATATAGACACTCCTTCACGGTATGTGATTGTTGGCAAGCACCCGGGGATTCGGTTAGCCATGGTTTGTGAAAGATGGATGGGAGGAGTGTCATACTTTTAATACCCCGGTTTAATAAAATAAAAGCTCTAGCACATGAGTGATCTCAGCTTCCCTCCGTGAAGGGCCTTTTTTTTACTTTTATGTTTAGTCTCCATCTTCTAACTTTATGCACAGTTGAGAGAGCATTTTTGTCATTCTGAGTTCTATGTGCATTTGTCCCATAAACATCAATAATTACTTCATAATGTGATATTGTTTGTTCTTAAATTATTTGCTCTAGTCTTCCTCATAAACTCTGAAGGTGTCCTGGCATTTATGTTTTTCCCCACTCTTAAGGACTAGTGAAATATCACTTTGTCATGCTTTATCTATACCTGAAACAAACGTTTATCTTTCTTTGCATTATTATTCATGATCCTTTATTTGAGATACTCTTAGTGATGAAAAGTAATTGCTATGCTTTATTATTAAAGTTTTATTTATCATGTTTGTGTTTGAAGTTCTATGATCTCAGCGTCTATATGCTTTTACATTAGATTGATCAAGTTTATATTAGTAGCATGTCACCTCAGAAATTAGTGTTTTATCGTTTACCTACTCGAGGACGAGTAGCAACTAAGCTTGGGGATGCTTGATACGTCTCCAACGTATCTATAATTTCTGATGCTCCATGATCATATTACGTCAATTGCTACTTGTTTTCTTCCTTATTATAGCATTTTTATACGTTTTCCGGGACTAACCTATTAACAAGATGCCAAGTGCCAGTTCCCTGTTTTCTGCTGTTTTTTGTTTCAGAAAAGTTGTTCTGGAAACATTCTCGGAATTGGACCCCACAAAACCCGAAGTGCATATTTTCCCCGGAAGCATACAGAACACCGAAGAGGAGTCGAACACGGGCATCAGGGGGGCACACCATAGGGTGGCGCGGGTCCCCCTGGCCGCGCCACCTATGGGTGTGGGGCCCCTGGAGATCCACCGCTTTCGCCCTTTCGCCTATTTAACCGCCCGGATGGAAAACCCTAAACACCTGATCAAAAATCCTCGAAAATTTCCGCAGTCGCCGTCACCGTCAACCCTAGATCAGGGGGGTTCTGAAGCTGTTTCCAGCACCCTGCCGGAGAGGAGATCATCACCGGAGGCCTCTCCATCACCATGCCTGCCTCCGGAGTGATGCGTGAGTAGTTCACCCTTGGACTATGGGTTCGTAGTTGTAGCTAGATGGTTGTCTTCTCCTCATATGCCTCCATGTTTAGATCTCGTGAGCTACCTATCATGATCGAGATTGATCTTATGTAATTCTATATGTTTTGTTTGCTGGGATCCGATGAATATTGAACTTATGCCAAGTTCATTATAGTCTTTATTTACATATGCTATTTGTGATCTTGCATGCTTTCCATTGCTAGTGGTTGCTCTGGCCAAGTAGTTGCTAGTGACTCCAAGAGGGAGTATTTATGCTCGATAGTGGGTTCATGCCTCCTCACCACCTTGCTCGAGTGACAGAAACGTGAAGGGGGGGATGTGCTGTTGCCATTAGGGAGAAAACTGGGGTGAGAGTGCCCGCGTACATAATCATTGCTTACATTACACACTTTGTTTAATGCAGTTATCTGTTGCTTGCAACTTAATACCTAAGGGGGTTCGGATGATAACCTGAGGGTGGATTATTAGTCATAGATGCAGTTGGATTACGGTCTATGTGTATTGTTGTAATGCCCACACTAAATATCATAGTAGTCTTCATGTCATATATGTGCACTACGGTAATACCTCTATTGTTCAATTGCCCAGCTGTAATTTGTTCCCCCAGCATACTATCTTTTATGGAGAGACACCACTAGTGAACCTATGAACCCTGGTCCATTTTTCCACACTGTTAAAAAACCACAACTATTTCCTGCTTTCTTTACTTACTGTAAGCATACATCATTTTCCACACTATACGTCTACTCTTTGTTTTCAGCAAGACCGGTGAGATTGACAACCTCACTGTACCGTTGGGACAAAGTATTTTGGTTGTGTTGTGTGCCGGTTCCACGTTGTTGACACCGGTGAAGCGCCAGCACCACCGTTATTAGCATCAACCTTCCTGAGATCCTCTTCCTCCTACTGGATTTATAACTTTGGTTCTTAAATGAGGGAAATTCTTGCCGCTTTCTCATCACACCCTCCTCTTGGGGTTTCCAACAACTTCATCAACTCTGCAAGCATCAGGCCTCTTCATCACCATGCCTGCCTCCGGAGTGATGCGTGAGTAGTTCATCCTTGGACTACGGGTCCATAGCAGTAGCTAGATGGTTGTCTTCTCCTCCTATGCCTCAAGGTTTAGATCTCGTGAGCTGCCTAACATGATCGAGATTGTTCTGATGTAATTTTATGTGTTGTGTTTGCTGGGATCCGATGAATATTGAACTTATGCCAAGTTGATTATAGTCTTTATTGCATATGTTATTTGTGATCTTGCATGCTTTCCGTTGCTAGTGGTTGCTCTGGTCAAGTAGTTGCTAGTGACTCCAAGAGGGAGTATGCTCGATAGTTGGGTTCATGCCTCCTTTTCGCTTGTGCTCGAGTGACAGAAACGTGATGGGGGAGGATGTGTTGTTGCCACTAGGGAGAAAACAGCGGTGTGAGTGCCCGCATGCACAATCATTGCTTACATTACACACATTGTTTAATGCGATTATCTGTTGCTTGCAAGTTAATACTTAAGGGGGTTCCGATGATAACCTGAGGGTGGATTATTAGTCATAGATGCAGTTGGATGACGGTCTATGTATATTGTTGTAATGCCCGCATTAAATATCATATTATTCATCATGTCATGAATGTGCACTACGGTGCAACCTCTATTTGTCAGTTGCCTAGCTGTAATTTGTTCACCCAGCATTCTATCTTTTATGGAGAGACACCACTAGTGAACCTATGAACCCCGGTCCATTTTCCTACATTGTTAAACAAACCACTACAATTCCCTGCTTCCTTTACTTACTGCAAGCATACACCATTTTCCACACTATACATCTAATCTTTGTTTTCAGCAAGACCGGTGAGATTGACAACCTCACTGTACCGTTGGGACAAAGTATTTTGGTTGTGTTGTGTGCAGGTTCCGCGTTGTTGCTGACACCGGTGAGGCGCCATCACCATCGTCAGTGGCATCAACCTTTCGAAGATCCTATTTCTCCTACTGGATTCATAACCTTGGTTCTTAACCGAGGTAAATTCTTACCGCTCTACTCATCACACCCTCCTCTTGGGGTTCCCAACACGCCATCACAAGCATCAAGAATTTCTGGCGCCATTGCCGTGGACTTAAAATTCATCATCATCAAGAAGTCTTCTCGCCAAGGCACCATCAAGGTGTAGCAGGCGTCCGACCATCAGAAGAATAATAAGTCCTACAGCCGATGTAGGCCAGCTCCCGAGCAATATAGATGGTGCCTGCATGGGCGTGCCCTTTCCTCAACTACCTCATCTGGTACGTACTCCCGGCTGGAGAAGTACTCTCTAGGCAGATCCAGTGCAAGGCTTGATCCTATACCATCATCAACAACGAGCTATACAGACGCAGCAAATGCGGCATCTACCTACGTCTGTCTTCACAGATACGTTGCAAACGTACCTCCACTTTTTGATGCTCCATGTTTGATTTCTACCCAATACCTTTTGTTTTCCACATGTTTTCTTCAGTTTTCCGGATGTTTCGCAGACTAACCTACTAACAGGATGCCCCAGGCCAGTTGTTGTTTTCTGCTATTTTTCTATTTTAGGAAAGTTCTTAAGGAAATATTCCCGGAAAGGGCTGAAAATCCACGGAAATCATTTTTAACCCAGAACGAAGACATGGTCCAAAGAAAAGCCGGAGGGGTGCCAGGGGCCACCAAGAGGGTGCCAGGCGCGCCCCCCTTGGCCGCTCCTGGTGGGCCCCTGAGGGACATGGCCACCGTCTTTTGTCCCCTCTTCGCCCATAAATTGCCTTTAACCCTAAAAATCACGGGGAATAAGTTATTTTCCATGAAACATATAGAGAGGCGTCGTCACCTCGAAAGTCCAATCTAGGGATTTTCGAGTCCTGCTCCCGCACCCTTCCGGAGAGGGGGATCGTCACCGGAGGCCTCTACATCGCCATGATCGCCTCCAGACAGATGCGTGAGTAGTTTACCTCGGGACTACGGGTCCATAGAAGTAGCTAGATGGTTGTTCTCTCCCCTATGCCTCCACGTTTAGAGTCTCGTGAGCTGCCTCACATGATCGAGACCACCGTTATGTAATTGTGCATGTTGTGTTTGCTGGGATCCGATGAACCATGAGATTGTGATAATTTTATTCATGTCAATCTGAGATGCTTCACTTATATTTGTAGAGAGTTTTAATCTTGTCTTGAAATGCTCTCTGGTGTTTATGATTACCTTGGCCACGTAGTTATTTTCACCTCCAAGAGAGGGTTTATATGCTAGATAGGGGTTCATGCCTCCTTGTTGCCTGCGCTCGAGTGACAGAAAGGTGCGGGGGGAGGATGTGTTGTTGCCACTAGTGAGAAAACAACGGCAATCTTGTCTACATATGAGAACCACATCTTACATTACGTATTGATCTTAATGCATTTGTCTATCACACATAGTATTCAATTTGTTGCTGGAACTTAATACCAATGGATTTGCTGGATAACTTTCTTGAGGTGGACTTTTAAATATGGAAGCATGCTATATAGCGGTCCATATGCCTTGACGTAATGCCTACAATGTTAGAACCCATGACTATATTTCTTCATAACAGTATTGTTATACTTCATGATTTGTCAATTACCATCTGTAAATTGTTCACCAGTATGTTTGTTTTCTTTAGAGAGACACCACTACTAAACCTATGGACCCCGGTCTTATTTTACTCATATGGAAAACCTTCTTTAAGAAATTTTGATCATTGTTTCCTCGTTGTTCCCTTATTTTTACTTTTATTGTTTTCCAAGACTCTATACGTTTAATTCTCCTGTTTTCAGCAATACCGGAATATTTACAACCTTTCGAAAAGTTGGGGCAAGAGAGAGTTTGTGTTTGTGTGCAGGTTCCACGCTTTGTCTTGCGCCGTTGATACAAGCAGCCTTCTTCAAGACTACGAAGTCCTACTGGTTCGATAAACTCTTGTTCCATACTGGGGGGAATTTACACTAGACTACACCGTACCTTCTGCTTGGGATCTCCCAACGAGCGTGTGGTCACGTCAGCATCAAGTACTTTTTCTGGCGCCATTGTCAGGGATTTCTAGCTTGCTGCAAGGGGATTCTCACACTTCCACTGTCTTTGTTTTGTTTTGTTCTTGCTTAGTTTACTTTTGTTTTAATCTTGTTTTTTCCTTATCAAAAACCCAAACAAATTAGTTCTCTACTTTCTAGTCTTTTATTTGTGTTGTTAGTTTACTTTGTGTTATCTTGCAAGCATGGCTACCAATGATAATACCAAGCTTTGTGACTTTACTAGTACCAATAATAATGATTTCATATGAACAACAATTGCTCCACCTGCTGCTAGAAGAGATTCCTATGAAATTAAATATGTTTTGTTAAATCTTGTCTTGAAAGATAAATTTTCTGGTATTGGAGAAGATGCTGCCTCTCATTTAAATGACTTTGTTGAGTTATGTGACATGCAGAAATATAAATAGGTAGATGGTTATATTGTGAAATTAAGATTGTTTCCTTTCTCTTTAAGAGGAAGAGCTAAGGAATGGTTATTGTCTTTGCTTAAAAATAGCATTGATTCTTGGACTAAATGTAAACATGCTTTTATTGGGAAGTATTATCCACCTGCAAAAATTATACAATCGAGGAGTAACATTATGAACTTTAGACAAAATGATAATTAACATGTTGCTCAAGCTTGGGAAAGAATGAAAACTATGGTTAAGAATCATCCCACACACGGACTAACTTCGTGGATGGTTGTCCAAACTTTTTATGCAGGATTAAGTTTTTCTTCAAGAAATTTATTGGATTCAGCCGCGGAAGGAACCTTCATGAACCTCACTTTAATTTAATCAAACAATTTATTGGATGATCTATTGACAAACTATTCCCAATGGCACACAGAAAGGGTTCCAACAGGTAAAAAGGTAAATTATGTTGAGGAGGTCTCTTCTTTGAGTGATAAAATTGATATGCTTGCTTCTTTGCTAGCTAAACAAGTGCCAATAGATCCTAATAATTTTCCCTTGAACTCTCTGGTTCCTAATGGAAATGATCAAATTGATGTGAATTTTATTGCTAGAAACAATTTCAACAACAGTGCTTACAAGAATAATTTTGGTGGTAACAACTATAGGACATATCCTAATAATAATGGTAATTCATATGGGAATTCGTATGGAAATGCTTATAACAATCCTTAAAGTTCCACCTTTGATCTTGGGAACATTCTTAAAGAATTTATCACTACACAAAAAGATTTCAACAAAACTATTGATGAAAGGCTTGCAAAACTAGATAATCTTGTGCTGAAAGTTGATAGTCTTGCTCATGATGTAGAAATTTTAAAAAATAAGACTACACCTCTTGAGGACAAGAAAACTGAACCTATAAATGTTATACAGGTTCAAATAAATTAGAACATGAGAATGTTAGATCAAATACGTGCTAGAAGAGAAAGAGAAGCTGAAATTGCTGAAAAGCTGCTAAAAGTGAGCCTATTAAAATTTACACCATCCAACCCTTTGAGGAAGTTAAAACTTTAAGTACCAATGAGTATCCTAATTATTCTAAACATGTTGATGTCAAAAAAATGGGCTTGGAGAGGTCATGAGTTTAGGTTGAAGGAGCCCCAAAAGTTTGGAAATTAAAAATATTTCTAGTGAGAAATTGTTGCAAGTGGGATTGAGGATAATATGACTTTAGGAGAAAATTTTCCCACCATGTTTGAGGACGATAAAATTTATTTTGATAATTGCACCATCTCTGATGTTATTAAGTTCTTACAAAAATTAGCTAAATATCCTAATGCTAGTAAGATAAATATTGCTTTTACAAAACATATCACTAATGCTCTCATGGAAGCTAGAGAAGAAAGGCTCAAACTTGAAGCCTCTATTCCTAGAAAATTACAAGATGGTTGGGATCCCACTATTAGAATAAGAGTGAATGATTTTGATTGCAATGCTTTGTGTGATCTTGGTGCAAGTTCTTCTATTATGCCTAAAAGTTTATATGATATGCTTGATTTGAAACCTTTGGATGAGAGTATTTTGGGAGTGCAATAGACTCCACTGTTAAAAGACCTTTGGTAATGATTGATGATGTTCTTATTATTGCTAACGATAAATATGTCCACGTTGATTTTCTTGTTTTGGATATTGAATGCAATGCTTCTTGTCCTATCATTTTGGGGAGACCTTTTCTTCGCACTGTTGGTGCCATTATTGATTTGAAAGAGGGAATTATAAGTTTTCAGTTCCCCCTTAAAAAGAGCATGGAAATTTCACTAAATAAAATGAAGTTACCTTTTGAGTCCCTTGTGAGGACTACCCATGATTCTATTGATAATATTTGATTTATTCTTCATGCCTAGCTAAAAGGCGTTAAAGAAAAGCGCTTGTGAGAGGCAACCCACTTTTTTCCGTCATTATCCTTTTGTTTTCTTCTGTTTTCTATTGTTCTTTTCATGTTTTAGAAGTTTTTACCTTCGTAGCAACCGCTCCTTATACTTTTTATTTCATTTTTGTGCCAAGAGTAACCT
Source organism: Alopecurus myosuroides (assembly GCA_028641055.1). Taxonomy (NCBI): domain Eukaryota; kingdom Viridiplantae; phylum Streptophyta; class Magnoliopsida; order Poales; family Poaceae; genus Alopecurus; species Alopecurus myosuroides. Next base: position 74,319,330 of record CM054061.1, on the reverse strand, counting down.
CTAATAGAGAGGTAGTGCGATTTGGGGAAGTTGTTGTTCTGAAACAGATTTCTGTGTTGTTAACAAAAAAATATATCTCTCAGCCCGAACATCGGATTATATTTAAAAATATACACATGCCCCATGTTTTTATCTAACTTTTGTTAGTTCCCCACTTTCTGATTTGAGCAGTAGAAGATTTTCGAAAAAAAAATCATCCTTACCGACTGTTTTGTTTTGATAGATTTCTCCCAATATTTGCATTTGCATCTTAATGTATTTCTTGTTGTGTCCTTTTGAGGGGAACAAATTTAAAAAGAAATTTTGACAGTAGCTAATGTTTCAAATAGAGTGTTAGACTTGTGTTGACACTGAACCAAGTGGATTTACTATTTTGATTACACCAATGTTGCTAATGAAGATTGTGAGAAGTTTTAGGTGGAGGAAGTTTTCAAGTGTAGGGAGAGAAGTATGATGTGATGAGATAAAGGATGGAAAAAATATCAAGCTTGGGGATGCCCATTTTACCCCAAGACATATTCAAGAAGTACAATCATCAAAGCTTCATCAACAAAAATATCAGGTTTCTTTCAAAACACTATATTTTGATTGCTTCACATGATATGTGTTATTCTTGGAGCATCATTTTATTTTGTTTTCAGTTTGTTTTGTTTTCTTTGATATAGCTTTTGGTTGGATCCTAGCACTTTTATTTTGGGAGATACACGCCCCGTTTTCATTGCCTAGAACATTGTAGTTTTCACTCTTATTGTGATGTGAGTGTTCAGTTTCTGCTAGTACTGCGTTTAGCTATTGTTTTTCACTCGAATTTTGTTCAGAGCTTTTTGGTTTGCTTCAGTTTTATTTTATTATCTCCCTGGTCTTTAATGATTATTTTCTTTAATAGTTGTTTCGAATAAGTTGATTGGTGTTGGAGAAGAGTAAATTGTTTCATGCTTATAGTGGTGCAATAGGAAGCTTGTTTTGACTGTGGATTAGGCTTTGACATGTCATGTTAGATGTTATTTTAATTGCGTGCTTAGTTCTTTATGATGTATCATGACTAGTCTCAAATAGCTGAGAGTGCTTAATGTGCCATTGAAATTAATCATGTGTTGTTTGCTCATAATGGAAGCATGGTATTGTGGTATTTCTCCTTTGAATGCTTTATCTGGATTGACTTGGAGCATGCTCACACCATGTTATGACTACAAAAAAGTCACCTCAATCCTTGATGATCATTTAGTTTTTGACTTATAATATCACTTCATGCTTTGATCAATGATGTTTTGTCGCTATGCATGATTATGGTCGTTATTGCTTCCTTAGTTGATCGCTCCCAGTCTTCTGCTAGCCTACACCAGTACTGAGTATGAGCTCTACTCGTGCATCCAACTCCCAAAAACCAAAGTTTTCCAAATGTGTCCACCATATCTACCCACTCCAAGTAAATTTCTTGTGTGCTACCTTTAAAACCTTCAAAATCATTAACATGTTTTGTGTTCCTGTTTTAGCTCATGAGGAAGTAGTTTAAAGTTTATTTTGGTTTGTATCAAGCAAAGTTCTTCTTCCTTATTTCACCCGATGAGTATGGAATCTGTGCTCATCTAAATTTGTAGAGAGTTGGTGCCAATTAATACAATAAAAGGCACGTCTCCATGGTTTGATGAAAGATGGTGGGTACTCATGAACATGGATAGCCCTGGTTTGTGGAAGAAAGGTGGGGGGAAGTGCCAGCTAATAAAGCTAATGGAAACCGCTCTCAAAAGTCTAAACACTTTGCTTGACATGGATTATGATAAGTTTTTCATTACCATTCGTTGACATAGACATACACCTCTCTAAACATTGTTTTAAATATCTCTATTTATAAAATAAAAAGCTCTATCGCATGAGTAATCCCTGCTCCCCTCTGGGAAGGGTCTTTCTTTTACTTTTATGACAAGTCTTGATCTTTTTATTTTATGCACCGGTTAAGAGAGCATGGTTGTCATTCTGAGTATAATATACATAGTCCTGAAATTTATTATTGATTGTTTCATGATTTTGGTATTGCTTGCTCTCAAATTATTTGTATCTAGTCACCATTTAAACTTTGAAGGTGTCCTGGCATTTATGTTTTGCTACCACATGAAGAACTAGCCGGATACCACTTTATTATGTTTTTCTTTATGATTGAAACAAACGTATCACTTTGAATGATTCATTATTCTTTTATTTGTGTTTCTTTTCATGTGCAACATGGTTGCTAAGTTTACATTTGTTGAAATAACATTTATCATGCCTTTGTTAAATTATTTTGATCACAGCTTGCAACGCTTTTACATAACGTTGATCAAGATTTGTGTTGGCTTCATGTCACCTCAAAAATTATTTTTTTATTACATACCTACTCGAGGACGAGCAGGAGTAAGCTTGGGGATGTTGATACGTTGCAAACGTATCTATAATTTTTGATGCCCCATGCTTGTTTTCTAGCCAATACCTTTTGTTTTCGACATCTTTTCTTCTGTTTTCCTTCGTTTTTTGGATGTTTTGCAGACTAACCAATTAACAAGATGCCCTAGGCCAGTTGTTGTTTTCTGTTGTTTTTCTATTTTAGAAAAGTTCTTAAGGAAATATTCTCGAAAATGGCTAAAAATCCACAAAGATCATTTTTTACCCGAAACAAAGATGGAGTCCAAAGAAGAGACGGAGGGGTGCCAGGGCGCCACCAGGAGGGTGCCAGGCGTGGCCCCCCTTGGTCGCGCCTAGTGGGCCCTGGCCACCGCCTCTCATCCCCTCTTCGCCCATAAATTACCTTTAACCCTAAAAATCACGGGAACGAAGGTATTTTCCTTGAAACATATAGAGAGGCAGCGTCACCTTTAAAGTCTAATCTAGGGCTTCTGGAGTCCTGCTCCGGCACCCTGCCGGAGAGGGGGTCATCATCGAAGGCCTCTACATCGCTATATCGACCCCGGACAGATGCGTGAGTAGTTCATCCCAGGAGTACGGGTCCATATCAGGAGCTATATGATTGTTCTCTCCCCTATGACTGCATGTTTAGAGTCTCATGAGCTGGCTCACATGATCGAGACCACCGTTATGTAATTGTGCATGTTGTGTTTGCTGGGATCCGATGAACCATGAGATTATGATTAATTTGTTCATGTTAATATGAGATGCTTCACTTATATTTGTAGAGAGTTTTAATCTCGTCTTGCAATGCTCTCCGGTGTTTATGATTACCTTGGCCACGTAGTTGTTTTCATTATATGCTAGATAGTGGGTTCATGCCTCCTTGTTGCCTGCGCTCGAGTGACAGAAACATGCGGGGGGGAGGATGTGTTGTTGCCACTAGGGAGAAAACAATGGTGCTCTTGTCTACAGATGAGAACCAATTCTTACATTGCGTATTGGTCTTAATGCATTTGTCTATTGAACACATAGCAATCACTTTGTTGCTACAACTTAATACCAAGGAATTTGCTGGATAGCTTTCTTTAGGTGGAATTTTATATATGGATGCATGCTAGATAGCGGTCCATATGCCTTGATGTAATGCCTACAATGTTAGAACCCATGAACTATATCTCATCATAATAGTACTGTTATACGTTCATGATTTGTCAATTTCCTAGCTGTAATTTGTTCACCCAACATGTTTGTTTTCTTTGGAGAGACACCACTAGTGAACCTATTGCCCCCGGTCCTATTTTCCTCATATTGCAAAACTTCTTTTAAGCACTTTTAATCATTGTTTCCTCGGTGTTCTGGTGTTTACTTTTATTGTTTTCCAAGACTCTATAATTCTCCAGATTTCAGCAAGACCGGAAGATTCACAACCTTCCGGAAAGTTGGGGCAAGAGAGAGTTTGTGTTTTGTGCAAGTTCCACGCTTGGTCTTGCGTCGTTGATACAAGCAACCTTCTTCAAGACTATGAAGTCCTATTGGTTCGATAAACTTTGGTTCCATACCGGGGAAAGATTTACACTAGACTACATCATGCCTTCCGCTTGGGGTCTCCCATTGAGCATGTGATCATGTTAGGACCATTCACCCGGAACAAGGCCAATGGCTATTTCAAGATATCCACAAAGGGTAAGTCGTCCATCACGCTTCATCCAGAGCCATAGCCTCCAAGGCTATCAGATATGGTTTCTTCTGGCTAACCATGTCAACTGACACCGAGCAGATGGTGCGAACCTGCAACGGCTGCCAACGCTTTTGGGTGCAGAAGCACACCCCAGCTTCCGGGCTGAGAATGATCCCCATCACCTGGCAGTTTGCCGTCTGGGGACTCGACATGGTTGGCCCAAATGGATCGAGGAAAAACCCATCAAGAAGCTAGACGGCCACACCGTCATCACCTTATTTAGAGACATCATCTACGCTATAGCTACCCGCACAACATCATCATCGACAACGGCACAAATTTTGCCAAGGGCGTTTTCGCCAAGTACTACGGAGAAAAGGGGATCCGGCTGGACCTAGCGTCCGTCGTCCACCCCAATCAAATGGCCAAGTGGAGAGGGACAATGCCCTAATCCTAGAAGGAATCAAGACCCAGCTGGTGGACCCGCTGGAGCGGGCAGCCAGCTGCTGGATAGAATAACCGTCGTCTGTCCTCTGAAGCCTAAGGACAACCCCCAACCCGTCAACCGGCTACACCCCATTCTTCCTCGTGTACGGCTCCGAAGCAATCCTCCCATCCGACATCAAGTTCAACTCCCCCAGAGTCACCATGTACACAGAGGAAGAAGCACATAGATCAAACCAAGATGGTGTGGATCTGCTCGAAGAGGCGCGCGACTTGGCCTTGTCCAGATCAGCCATATACCAACAAGAGTTGCGCCCATACCACAACCGGAAGATCCGGCCCATTTCCTTCTGCGAGGGAGACCTCATGCTCCGGCTGATCTAGGAATCCAAAGGGTCGGCACAAGTTGTCCTCCCCCTGGGAGGGATCGTTTGTCATCAGTCGGGCACTGCACAAGAACGCCTACTACCTCGTCGACACGCGCAAGCCCAACAAGAACAAGACAGACTCCTCCTATGAAGAAATAGAGCGTCCGTGGAACGCGGAGCTCATGTGGCCGTTCTACTCCTGAGTGTAACACCTTGTATCCCTACCGCATGAATGAATTGCCAGTTTCCCCGAGCACATCACTCGAGGGCTGCTCTTTGCTTGATAACTTCAGTTATGCACCGGTTGAGCCCAACTGGCGAAAGTTCCAAATCTAGCCGGTCCAGTAACGTGCCCGATGCCCAAGGCCCACTCTGCGGTTCCGGCTGCAGACCGTACATTCGGTTGTCGGTCGGCGAGAGCAAAGTTGGAAGCTCACACGTGAAAAACGACTAAGGAAAGAACGATCCCCGACCACTCATGTTAACCTGCGTCTCATCGACTCAAGTTTCCCTGCCTAAGGACTGGGACCAAAATGGTGGGGAACTCACGACCAAACCTAGGCGACAGAACAAGGGTAGATGAGCGTATAAAGAGAACTAAAACTGGCTAAGGAAAGTGCCCAACCTTTTTGATTTCATCGGACTAACGATTTAACCAAGTATGCAATTTGTGATTTCATCTGATAAGTGTTATGGCCAATTTCTTCGGCGGCATTCCTCCTCTGGTGGAAAAATCTGTCATGCTTCATCAGCTCCATCGAGATATTCTTGAACAACTCGATGCCCATCCTAAAACGGCGCTGAAAATATCACTCGGGATAGACGGGATTCTCCACAAAATAGTTATGTATCAATTTGTTCTGGCCATCGATCCTTTTTCTCCACAATCTCTCTCTACCGGGAACAGATCCACCATGCTTCGCCCTCTTATTGGCGTGCAAATCCAAAAGAATGGACATGTCCTTTTCCCCTTGAAGATCCCATTCTTCATCGGACGAGTCATATGGTGAACTCATCTATAAAGAAAAAATGACGCTTATCTTCAAAGTCATCTACAAAGAAAGTAAAAAAAAAATTAGGCAATTTATTACTCTACATACCTTTCTAGAATTGTGTCGAACACCTTGCGTGCGGTGGGCCGCTGCACTGTGGCCGGGCGCCGGCGCGCACGTGTGGGAGACTGTGGGTCGAATCGACGATGGAGGACACCTTGCGGGCTCCGTTTGCGCTCGCCTCAGTATGGCCCCAGAGAAAACTCCAGTTCGGTTGTTCCCATAGAGTCTGGTCCAATGTGATTTAAAGTTCGTGCAAGGTTAAAATTCTCATTGCATGCAACCAAAAGGTAGACTGACTTTGCAGCTCGCGGGGCTGGTTTGGCCTGCTGCAGAGTACTACTAAACACGCCCTAAATCAACGACCGGTTACCTTACAAATAGCTGAACCAAACACACCGTTAATGGTTACGTGAAATCTGTTCTATGCCTGGGCACTCTCGCGTCTTAGAAAGTGCTCATCGTGTGTCGTCCGATCATCATCGCGCGGCACTCGCCGCTTTAAAATCATGCCGTGTCCGGACAAAATAGACCGATCAAAATTTTGGGAAACGTGAAGTCCCCTTTCACTTCTCGCGCGCGTCTCTGCTTTCCCCGTCCCGTCCTCGTCTCCTCCTCAAAATCGGTCGTATCTCTGGCGATTTCCTCCGGCGTTGATGTCCATCTAGCCGAGGGATCGCATGGGAAGCCCAGCCCTCTGTTGGTTGCTGTCGATTTGACCGCGTGGAGCAATGTATTTCACGAATTTGTTCGATGCATCTGAGGGGTGGAAGGGGGCCGAGCTTGTTGGAAGGGAACGGCAAAAGGGAACCGTGGAAGAGCGTCTTCGTCTTGTTGAGGTGCTGCTCCAACTACATCGAGTTCGGTTCCTCGTCCAGGTCAGTGGCAATAGAACCCTAAGGCCTAATCGGGCATTTTCTAGTGTTATGCTTCATTTTTGGGGGATTTTTTGCAAGTGATTTTATGACGCCTTCTAATTCGTACTCGTTTTTCTGTACAGGTGTTCTTCAAGTGCTCTGTGCGGAAGGACTAGCAATTTCATCATGTTTTGAATATGTGAGCCTTCATCTTCATGCCCTGTAGATGCTCTCCTCGTGATAGCTGTAGATAGTTCTGTCCCTGCAACATGGTTGAATAGGTTTCTTTTCAGTACTTATGTACTTTGGGGTAGACCAGAAGCGTTTGAAAATTCACTAGGGTGTTCATGTTGTAGTGCAATATTCGGTAGCAAATATCACGCTAGATGTATTTTCTATGCATATCTATGGAGAATTGTAGTGTACTCCCTGCTTCTGAATATCAACATGTATGCGTAGTAGATGTACTTTTTTATGTTAAAACTACAGTGCAAATCAACAGTGATTACAGTCATGCTCTGAATGTTGTATGCATAGTAAATGTATTTTTGATGCTAAAAATACAGTGCAGCTCACCTATACTTACAGTCATGCTCTGAATAATGTATGCATACTAAATGTATTTTTGATGCTAAAAATACATTGCAGCTCACCTATACTTACAGCCATGCTCCAAACATAATTGTTTTCTTACAAGATGTATATTTAGATGCTAAAACTATAGTGCAGACCAACTGTACTTACATCCATGCTCTGAATATTATTGTATGAGTAATAGAGGTACATTGCAGCCCACCTGTACTTTTATTGCCATGCTCTGAATATAACTGCCTACGTAGTATTGTATTTTTTATGGCAAAAATACAGTGCAGCCCATCTGCAGTGTACATCCATGCTCTGAGTATAACTGCATGCGTAGTAGATGTTTTTTCAATGGTAAAAATACAGTGCAGCTCCTCTAAACTTACAGCCATGCTCTAAACATTACGGTATGCATAGTTGATGTTTTTTCATGGATCGTGTATGTATTTTAAACGCCATGGAGACGTGTTATGTATTTAAATGTCATGTATATGTTTTTTGAATGCTATGTAGATGTATTTTATGTCTTCAAAATTACCGAACACCACCAAAGATAGTGGGAAAATAGGTTCTAGTGTCCTAGATGCAGTTTCCTGACCATTGAGTTTTCCATGCTACTAGATGTAGTTTCTAGTGTCTTATAATCTTTCTAGATGTATTTTTAAAATTATGTATCATTTGGAAAATATATTGTTCTATTATTTTCCTTTTCTTACCATATAATGACTTATCATTCATTTTTCATCAGAAAAATACATAGACCTAAACTATTTTCAGTTTTTTTTCCAACTTCTTCCATTCAGGTTTTCCATAGGTGCTATCATGTTTTTATACTCGTTTTTGTCACCAATTTGGTGGAAGAAAAATCTCTTTTTTATATGGTATATTGCAGAAACATTCTCATATACTTAAGAGTTTGCCCAAGCCTGATCATTCAAAATTCAAAATAATGAAGCAAAGGCTGCAATTAAAAGGCAATGCCAATGTTTCAGAAGAACCTATAAGCGCAGAATTCGAAGTTCATGCCCGAATATGGTTTCTGGATGTCAGTGCTGCTGGGAGTCGACTGAACTTCATTGTGGCTGCCCAAATCATAACCTGAAAGTGTGTGTTTCTGCCCTGCCTCCCCCTACGGTGTCGGAACATGGCAATGTGTTATCCTCGGAAATCTGAGCTGGTTCAACAAAATGCACCCCTTCATCCTCTAGATTCAGAAATTGTTGATCATCATCATCCACAACTAGAACATTAAGGTCAGTACCACCAGGCACAAAGTCCCTTTCCATACCTGCAACAAAAACAACATTTTCCAGTCCATGATTTTCGCTACTTTCTGTACAAGTATCTTTTTCTGCATAAAGTTTCAGTTTCAGTACATGATTTTGCTACAGTTTTCTCAACATGAATAAAAACTACAGTTTTGGTACATGATTTTGTTAGTTTCCGACATGATTTACTTGTTTTCCCTTTTTCTAGCCAAAACTACATGGATAAGACCATCACTTCAATATAGAAATATTAAATATTAAAGGAAACTACTCATGAAACAAAGTCCATGTTCAAATCTGGAAGAAGAATTCCAGGCTATTTTGCACACATATGGTTACATGCAGATTTCACATGCTACAAACACCCTCAGAGTTTTTAGTGTTTGGTTAATGAAAAAGACTACTGGATCTACTTTCTTTTGTTGGGACAAAACGTCATTGACATGAACAAGAGCTCAGAAACTATGATTTTGATGTTTTTCGTGTAGATCATGTGGTTCCCCAAGTTTCTTATATGTAAAAACTTGATCCTATACTTTTAGTTTGGGAACAGAACAATGTTTCATACTGAAGTTCTTGGCAATGATTTTCTTTCTGCCTTTTGTGCTTCCTTATTTGGGATCCAACACCTGCTGGGAACTTATGTCCAGATGTTTTTTGATTTCTATCTAGCAACGAGATATGTATGTTCCGAGTGAAACTTGCATGGAATTGAAGTTTTCTCCTTGACGGCGGCAGAGAAAGAAGAGGGAGCATGTATGTTAAGAATTTAGGCAATTTATAGATTAAATTAATCCAAGTATAAATTACGAGCATGATGTAAACATACTGATAATTAACCAAATTCCTGCATACTAGATTGACAGTAGACACATCTACGCAAACTACTAGTATGGCACACATGGAAATAATAAGGGCAGGGATAAACGTGTTATACCCTGCGATCGGCCAGTTGGCAGTAGACGTAGCAGTGGCGGCAGTAGCGGCGGCCGCTGCAGCAGTAGCGGCGGCCTCGGTGGCAGCAGTGGCGGCCTCGGCGGCAGCAGCAGCGCGTTCGGCTTCGGTGGACATGTTGACGAAGAGGGCGACGCGGTAGTAGACGAAGTAGATGTACAGCAGCTGTGAGCAGTCGCGTAGGAGACGCTCCCCAAAAATGTAATCGCCCTTCTCCCGTGCAGGATCTGGAGAGGCGGGATTTAGGAGGCCTGCTCTCCCGTCAGCCGTGTACGCGGTAGACGGGATGGGATCACCGGCGGCAGCAACAGGAGGTGGAACGACAGTGGGCGCAAAGAGGAAGAGTGTATGAGTTGTGTTTTCTGTTTCCGCCTGAGACTCCAATTTATAGGCACGGCCGAGTAGGAGAACGGTCAATTCAATTAGCATTTACTACAGCCGTTACCACGTGATAAAGACGGCGTTTTACTGCGCGCGGTTATCACACGCGATCAATACGGCTGTTACCAAAATAAATGTGACGCAATTAGACAACAATCAATATGACGTCTCATATTATTGCCGTGTCTGTTGACTCCTCGTTTCCGACTGCCAAAATAAAGGCATCGGCTCGGCTCATTCCCGCAACCCGCGGCGCGTCGAGGCGAGTCGTGGCGAGGCGGGCGGCGGAGGAGGAGGAGCGCGCGTGTGGAACACCTCCACAACTCCTCTCTCTTCATACCAACTCACACTAGTGGGGAGAGAGCTCACCTTTTAAACTGGTGCAAAACTCTCCCAACTAGCAATATGGGACTAAACTCCCACCACTTTCTATGGCTGCATGGGCCTTAGGGATTTAAATAGAAATTGCCTAATGGGCTAAAAGCCCATCCCAAATTTCAGCAATCCCCCGCCAGATCCCGAAGACCCACGGTGTTGTCCTCTGTTCCATTCACTGTTTTTATATACCGCCATTTTCAGTGGAGACCCGTTAAGGTTGAACATCCACCTAGAACAAGTAGCTAGAACAATGGACTATGTCTTGAATTGTCAGTTTGGCGTAAAATAGTTTCACTAAATGTCTTGCCAGTACTAGGCTGCCGAAGGCTGACTCCTCAGGTGGAGCATATTAGTCATACTCCTGGCCTATTCATGAACACCCAATCTCATAGACTGTGACCAGCAGTCAGGCTCATATAGGTGTGTTCCTCCAAAGATCGCTCTGTAGGATAGCATCTTGCTTATACAAGCCTTGGAACACATTAAAACAAAAGTCAACCTGCCATACAGTTTTTGAGAGTACTGCATCTCCAGTGGAGTGGATTAGTAAAAATTACTCTCCTCAGTTAACCACTAGCTTGTTTTCCCAGGTCCCACTTCACGGGATCTCCAATCACATAGGTTGGGTTACTGCCATGGCAACTCATGTGGGTCTCATACCCATCTCCCTCGATGCACTTTCTATCACAACACGTGATAGCCCTTTAGTAAAGGGATCTGCCAGATTCTTAGCCGACTGGATATAATCCACCGCTATCACTCCGGAGTTTCTGAAATGTCTGACAGCTTTTGATCTCATTTTTATGTGCTTTGTGGACTGTGCATTGTCCTTTGAACTCTTCACCTTGACAATTACTGTTTGATTATCACAGTTCATAAGGATAGCCGGTACTGGCTTTTCAACCACAGGCAAGTCCATCAAAATATCTCGAAGCCATCCTGCTTCGACACTAGACGTGTCTAATGCTGTTAATTCTGCTGCCATTGTCGATCTCGTTAAAATTGTTTTCTTGCAAGACTTCCAGGAAACAGCTCCACCTCCAAGGATAAACACATACCCCGTTGTGGCTTTCATCTCATCAGCATCAGAGATCCAATTCACATCACAATAACCTTCAAGTACCGAAGGATATCCACTGTAGTGAAGTCCATGGTTCACGGTACCTTTCAGATAGCGCATAATTCTTTCTAAAGCATGCCAATTCACATCACCCGGATTGGAAACAAACCGGCTTAGTTTACACACAGAAAACATGATGCCAGGCCTCGTAGCGCTCGCTAAGTACATGAGTGAACCAATTACTTGAGAGTACCTCAGCTGATCCTTAGCTGTGCCTTCGAACTTTCGAATCCGCACACTAGGATCATATGGCGTTGGAGAAATTTTGCAGTCTGAATATCCAAAACGACTCAAAACCTTCTCAACATAATGAGATTGCATAAGTGTAATCCCACCCTCATTGTCTCTCAGTAGCTTGATGTCAAAATAACATCAGCCACACCAAGATCTTTCATCTCAAAGTTCTAGGATAGAAATGACTTAACTTCATTGATTACTTTGAGGTTGGTCCCAAATATCAGTATGTCATCAACATACAAACACAATATAACTCCTTCGTCCCTACCATGGCGATAGTATACACATTTGTCAGCTTCATTAACAACAAAGCCAACAGATGTTAAAGTTGTATTGAACTTCTCATGCCATTGCTTAGCTGCTTGTTTCAGCCCATATAAAGATTTCAGTAACTTACACACCTTTTCTTCTTGACCATCTAACACAAAACCATCTGGCTGTTGCATATAGATTTCCTCGTCTAACTCTCCATTTAGGGAAGCCGTCTTAATATCCATCTGATGGACGAGAAGACCATGCGAGGCCGCCAACGAGAGTAATACTCGAATGGTGGTCAGTCTGGCCACAGGTGAATAAGTATCAAAGAAATCTTCATCTTCTTTCTGGGAGTAATCCTTGGCCAATCTTCTTTCTGGGAGTAATCCTTGGCCACAAGTATAGCCTTGTAGTTTTCAATTGTACCATCGGGCCTAAGCTTCTTTTTGAACACCCACTTGCATCCTAATGGTTTACAGCCATAAGGACGTTCAGTGATCTCCCACGTTCCATTAGCCATGATGGAATCCATCTCGCTACGGACCGCTTCTCTCCAGTAGTCAGCATCTGGAGATGCATAAGCTTCTGAAATAGAAGTGGGAGTATCATCCACAAGGTACACAAGGAAATCATCACCAAAGGACTTTGCAGTCCTCTGTCTCTTGCCCCTTCCAAGGGTTTCCTCGTCATCCTTCTCAGGATTCTCATCATGTGTTTGTTCATAATATTCCATAGGAATGGCAGACTCAGGAGTCTCTTCTGACTCCTGTCTAGAAGTGCTTTACATATCTCTCATAGGAAAAATATCCTCAAAGAATGTAGCATCTTTAGACTTCAAAATCGTACCGACCTTCACGTCAGGTACCTCAGATTTCACTACTAGAAATCTATAGCCAACGCTATTCTTAGCGTATCCCAAATTAACGCAATCCACGGTCTTTGGTCCAAGTACGTAAGTACGAGAGTGTTGTTTTTCTCTTCTCCCATTGCTCATAGGGAGTGACCTCATTATCTTTCGTCGGAACATTATTCAGGACATGACATGATGTCAATATAGCCTCCCCTCACCATGCCTTGGATAAACCTGATGTATCTAACATGACGTTAACCAAATCTGTTAGAGTACGGTTTTTTCGTTCGGCAACCCCATTTGACTGAGGTGAATGTAAGGACCCCAGACCGGCAGTCTGAAACCTGTCACATCCCAATTTTGGAATACCTGATAACACAGTTGTTTTGCTAATTGCTTGGCAATTAAACTTTGGTTGTGTTTGTTTGAGTGCAACTAAACAAACTAATTATATAATCTTACATGGCTAAGAAATTGAAAACAAAATATTCAACATATTGTTCCAATGACCTTGGCAATATTTTATAAAGTAAATATTGATCAAAGAGTTTTCCAAATCTATCTTATGAATCTACTACTTGTTGAATATTATTCCAAGGCCCAAATAAAGAAAGAGGAAACACTAAATAAAATTTCCCTAAAAGATTATCAGGGAAAAGAGGCATTCCTAGATGCTTCACCAAAAAGGCATTCTTAGATGCTTCACCAAAATCTTATCAAATGTTTTTCCAACCTTGCAAGCTTAAAAACAAAATTATTGGAGAGCATTGACTTGCTATCCCTAGTCACATAAATATTTTGGCAAAGCATTGTTAAAGAAAAGCCAAGTGCCTTATTAAATTGTATTTCCAATATTTCTAGAAACAAGAAACTCAAACAAGTTACTATTGGAAACGTTCTTCAAATGATCTGAAATTAATACCATTGCTTCCTTATATCAAATAAGGAACACACACAAGAGGAGACCAAAAATTGAATCCATTAAAGTCCTTAAAACATGATTTTTCTCCACAGCAACAATTGGAATTTTGAACAAGTTTGTTCTACAAACTTTTTCAAAATGCCATGAAATAGATACCACATGCTCTATATCATAAATAAGGATGAAAACAAAAAGGGCACAAGTTTTTAAATAATTTAAGTTGCCAAAAACCCCTGTTTTCTAGACAGCACCTTTTAGAAATTTGAACAAGTTTGTTCTATGAAGTAACTCAAAATGACTTGAATTTTCTACCACATAAGGAACACACCAAATAAGGAATATGTGCCAAACATAATCATTTTTGGAAGCTCCTAAGTAGGTTAATAAATTCAATGTCCATTTATGTAAGAATTCAAATTTGAACAACTTTGAATTATCAAGTTTATCCAATTGAGCCAATTTTCACATATGTGGTGCATCTCAACTAATTAGAATTTTGGGCAAAAGGAATTTAAATTTAAACTTGGTTTGCCTAGTGAAAACAACACTTTCCAGAGAGGGAAAAGAGAGAAAAGGACCTTTTTGTAATTAACCAAGGACCTAGTTGTAAGCTGAGTCATGGTGTCCTTCTTCTTCCTGTAGCTCCAGTAGAGGTCATGGAAGCCCATGCTCCATTGCTTCGAAGGGAAGACTTCTAGGTGATAAAAACCCCCCATGTGGTTGCTACCTCCCCCCTCTCTCTCTCCCCCTCGGACTAGCTCTCTCTCTCTAATTTTTTTTGCAAAACCGAACCCTAGCTAGATGACCTCGCCGTCGATTGGCCGCAGGTGGGCTCGCCGCCGGCCGCCGTGTTTTCCATCGTCTCTGCCTCGACGTGCTGGCCCTCCCTGCGGAAGGAATCGAGCCGAAGCGCATCGAGGAGGTCGCGCCGTCCACATTCTTCCCCGAGCCCGACGGCACTCCGGCGAGGCATTGCCGCCGCCTCGCTCCTCCTCCGTCTTCTCCGAGCCTTCCATCGCATTTGTGGTGAGCAGGCGACCCCCGCCGCCCTTTTTCCCCCTCCCTCTCCCTCTAGAACGCCGCCGAGTCGTGGCCGCTGTCCGGCCGCCGTGAGCCCTCGTCGCCGCCGCTCTCCGACGCCCTCCCGGGAAGCGAGGCAGCGCCCTTTAGGTTTCCCGCAACGATAGCAACACATAGGTGGTTTTATTTCGCGTTTTGGTGGACGAAACCGCTCAGATTCGAGCTCGCCGGAGTATCCTCCCGCCGGCGGTGACGTCGTGGTGACGCAGCGCTCGCGTCAGCGCCCTTGACCCGCGCTGTGCAGTCAAACCTGCAGGTGGGGCCACGGATCTGCTGCGTGGCTGCCCGCGTGGCCGTCTGGCCCACGAGTCAGCGGCTGCGGCTAGATCTGCCGCGGTGGAAAAAGATCCAGGCCGGCCCGTTTTGGATCTGGCCCATCCCAGCAGTTTTTCCATTTTAATTTTTTTACAGATTGTTGTATGTTTACTTTTGGATCTAAAAGGCAAACTAAAAGATGATTTTGAGTAAGAAAAATTTTACAATGGTACATAAACAAAATCTAAACCACCTCCAACTTGCAGATCTACATTTGGATGAATATTTTTGAAATGAAAAATGTTTTGGCAACAGGCACCAGAAACACCAAAATGAGCACCATTTTTAGTTCACAACTCAGAATGAAATGAGGACAATTGCATTGGAAATCCCTTGAAATTTCCTAAGAGGATCAATTAACCTTGCTTCCAAATTTGTAATATTTTTGAAATGGCATGCAATTTGGTAAAACACCAGTGAGAACTTTGGTGATTTTTATAAATTAATTAAAGATGAATTTTGATGCAAACCAAACTGGATGGTCTTGTATATGTTCAGGGCTATCCAAACCTAGCTGGGTTTAATTTTTAGAGCATCATAGAAAATTTGATGGACAGATCTTTAATTTGCATGTTTCTGCCATTTTGGCATTTTAAGTATTTAAATTGTGTGAATATATTTTTGTGTTGCAAAATTGTTTTCTAGCATGTAGAAGTTGTGTGAACTTGTTTTCTAAGTGTTACTTAGCTATTTTAGCATGTTAGATTGTGTGGACTTGAGTTGAGAAGAAATAGGATTTTTGTTATTAACATATGATTATTCTCTAGTTAATATTTGCATAGCATTTTTTAGTGTTAACTTTATGTGCAAACACTTGGATTTTTGATTGGATCCAGTACCATGTTGGTACTTATTTTGTGTTGTTATCACCTCTGCTATCTTGCATTTGAATTGGTAGAAAATCATGAATAGCTTTGTCATGACTATGAGAATGTTATGGAAAAATTCCCTCATGTGTGGAATTTTTGGCATAAACATTTGTGGTTGTGTAGCCAAATATTTTTGGGTTGTGTTCATAGGACCAGAATTTTTGTTATATTCTTATGAGTACTTGATCCCTAGAGTTTTCACTTGTGTGAAAATAATAGCATGAGTAGCATTACCTTGCTTATTTTAGCATCCTATTATTTTCTACTAGTATGGTTATTGCACTAGGTGCTAGTTTAGTCTTTTGTTAATTTTTATCAAGTATGACCAGAGGCATTGTGACCTCTTAATGCTTTGTTATGCTAGTGGAACACCCACTGGTGTCATTGCATTTTTGGTGGAAACGTTATTTCCCCCACACTAGATGTGTTTCTTTTATATAGTTCTCTAACTAATGAGTACCTAGTATTTTTGCTTTGGGATTTTTAGTGCTAAATGAAAATGTGTATGCTTCTGTTTGTAAGTGGTTGTAATCATGTGTGGCTTGCTAGGAAAAATCCATCTTTGGAGTGTTGTTTGATTGCCCTAGTAATGCCCTTTTTATTACCACTAGTATATAGGAGTTGCCCTGCAAATTGATACCTTGTTTTATCAAATGGGATATTTTTGTTATAGAAAGTATAGATGTTTTTCACTACTGTTTTTATAACATGGACCCTCTGGTTGTATTTCAATTAGTTGATTGAAATACATCCATTGATTCTTCATGTGTGAGTAGTACTAGTTTCCTTAGCAGTTTTTTTTGTATTGAATTGTTTTTCCTGCCAACTTGTGTTTGGTAGATATTTGTGTATCCTTGCATGAGGACATGTTTTCATTCCCATTATGATAACATGGTTCCTTGTTTTCATTTTAGTACCTTACTTATTATGCTTGCTTGCATAGCAAACTTTTAGTAGAAACATGTCAATAGGATTCCTCCTTTTTAGTCATTGTTTCTATTGTTCTCACTATGAGAAATCGTGTGTTTTGTGATGAGTCTATTACCTTGTTACACTAGTGTAGGCTCACTGATTTGTACAAGTAACTTTTACAAATCATGTGCCTTATTTATTCTTGATGTGAATTTAGGCTTAGCAGATTAGCTACCTTGTTCTTTTTGTGGTTTGGTTGACAGACCCATTGCCATGATTATTAGTGTGCATGTTTTATATACTTTTAGTAGTCTCACCCTTGTGAAACGAAGTGTATTTTGGGTTTATTAATATCTTGGTATGAGAGTGGCACACCCACTGAATCCATGATATTGAGGTTGTGAGATATGTCCCTCCAACCTTGAGCTGTCTTATTAAATGGCATTTCTTCCAAGTGTGTTTGTCTGTTTGTTTGCCTCAATTAATAATTAGGTGATTGGTTATTATTAGTTCCTTGCTGTAGGTATTGTTGTGTATTGTTGCTTGCCTTGATTGGTTCTGAATGTGTGTCCTTTATTCTTTTTACGACGCTAGAAAACGAAGAGGAAGGGAGTGTCGTGAAGCTCTGTTTCAAGTTCCAGTCACTCCAAAACCAGGGACACGAGGAGTTACCAGGCAAGCCATCCTGATGCTTGCTGATACAATACTTATCATTATCTATCATGCATGTCTTACCTCTGAAGTTTTACAAAAACTTGATTATCAAAACTATTTTTGATGTGGCTATTACTACTATACTAGTATATAGGTTACTATTATGCCAGTAGTTAAACTTGGTAATACCAAGCCCATAAGCCACCCTATGGTATTTATTACCATCAAATATACTAGTCCCTAAGTAGACACCCTAAAATTGTGATTCTACAAAACAAAGGCTTTACGGAAAAACCCGGAGAAAAGGCGGATCCTTGTTCTCCGGAGGAATGTGGAAGTGGTCATTTTTGAGAAAGTGGTGTTTTCAAAAATGACACATAACCTAGTCTTCGCCGGACAACCTTTACCGTACTGCCACCCTACCCCAACATGGCCACGGGGCTTAACTTGAAGTTTGTTCTTATTAGTGTGTGCTATCTCACTTGCTATAAGGGGCGTCGTACCCTCGAACCGAATGTCGGCAAAACTCCCAATGTTGAGGCTCAGGGTGGGCATAAAAACCGATGACCGAAAACCGAAACCGAAAAGACCGAGACCGAAACCGAGATGACCGAAACCGAAAGGACCGATGCAAATTTGGTTAGCAGAGTTAAATAGACCGAAATTTGTTGAAAAATTCGGGCAACACATGGGCGAAACCCGAATAGACCGAAGAGACCGATTTAGGTACCAGCAGGCGACGGAAACAATACATGTGTTCTTGATTGCAAACTTGCAATGATGCAGTTCACCTTTTCTTGTCCAAACTCTAAACGTGTGTATTTTTCCTTTTTGTGAGATTGTGGTGTTGTATGCATGTATGTCCTCCCGTGAGGCTTTTATGTTGATTATGGTCTGCTGCAACTTGATATAAATATGTGGATTCAACTATGTCAAAATTATAGACGAAGTGCTGGCATTTTTTTTTTAATTTCATCATTATTTTGGAGCTATTAGCTACTTTTGTCAAATTTGGTCATGACCGAAATAGAGACCGAAATTCCGGTTACCCGAATTTTTCGGTCCTTTAAGGTTCTGAGTAAATTTCGGTCCTCATATTTTACTGACCGAATTTCAAATTAACCGAAATACAAAGACCGAATTTTCGGTCATGACCGAATGCCCACCCTGAGTTGAGGCATATAAAGTGTGGGATTAATTTTCCTCCGGACGCAGCAGTTGGGGCTCTTGGCTTGGCGGGGATTAGCTCGGTGCCGGGAAGCGGACACTCGACTGAGAGATAGACATATACTAGCTTGAACATAGTGAATGGTTATGATCAGATACCTGATGTTTACATACTGTTGTTACAGTCCGTGGTTGTTCACGGTAGGTGTACTGGATCTGGTGGATGAGTAGACCTCTGCAGAGTACAACTTTTTCGAAGAAGCCGCGTCCTCGGATATGGACAGTTGAATGGCCATGTAGCTAGCATTGTGTCAATGTTTTCAAAAAGGAAGTTTTTTAAAGGGAATTTTTGAAAGGAAGTGTTGAACTTGTGAAGTTCGGAAAGGAATGGAAACTTATATCGTGGAGGTATCGTCGATGATGAAAAGACAGTTGCTGATATACAAAACAAAATGTTTTGCAAAGAAAACCTTTTCTACTCTAAGCAAGAATTCTGGAAACTGATTCCAAGAAGTTTTGCAAAGAGAAAATATTCTTTAACGAAACTTTACAAAACCTCTTGTACATGTGATATCTACAAGAGAAATAAAACTATATTATTTTTCTTCTGAAGTATCTTCTTCAACGAAGATACATATAAACCTGAATGCAACTGTGGTGTCATCATATATGAACACCATTGATAGTGAACCCTATTTATAGCCTACCTATTCCACCATATAAGCATACTTGCATGTTGGTAAGTGATATGATGGATGTCTTGCTGAGTACATTCAAATGTACTCATTATGGTTTCACCCCTGGTATCTACTTGCCAGACTTTGAGAAGGAGCCTCCGAAGGAGATCTATGAAGAGAAGTACGGAGCTGACGGCTTTGCGAACTAGGATCATCTCCGGGTCAGCAGCCTGTAGGTTAAGGCGTGACGTGGGCTCATCTACTTGTGTTTTGATTGTCTTCCGCTGTGTTTGATAAGTTGCCTGCCCTATGTGGCAGTTGTGTTCAACTTGATCATGTGATCCTTTATGTAATACCTTTATGTATTCGTGTAATGGATGATGTATTTCTGTGTGCCAACTTTGTATGTTGTTCACGACTGATCTTTCTGGGATCGTGAATGTATGCATACGGAGGGTTTCAGACTGCCGGTCTGGGGTCCTTACAAAACCCTCCGTATGCATACATTCACGATCCCAGAAAGATCAGTCGTGAACAACATACAAAGTTGGCATACAGAAATACATCATCCATTACACGAATACATAAAGGTATTACATAAAGATCACATGATCAAGTTGAACACAACTGCCACATAGGGCAGGCAACTTAACAAACACAGCGGAAGACAAATAAAACACAACGTAGATGCGCCCAAGTCACGCCTTAACCTACAGGCTGCTGACCCGGAGACGATCCTAGTTCGCAAAGCCGTCAGCTCCGTACTTCTCTTCATAGATCTCCTTCGGAGGCTCCTTCTCAAAGTCTGGCAAGTAGATACCATGGGCGAAACCATAATGAGTACATTTGAATGTACTCAGCAAGACATCCATCATGTCACTTACCAACATGCAAATATGCTTATATGGTGGAATAGGTAGGCTATAAATAGGGTTCACTATCAATGGTGTTCATATAATATGACACCACAGTTGCAGTCAAGTTTATCTGTATCTTTGTTGAAGAAGATACTTCAGAAGAAAATAATATAGTTTTATTTCTCTTGTAGATATCACATGTACAAGAGGTTTTGTAAAGCTTTATTAAAGAATATTTTCTCTTTGCAAAACTTCTTGGAATCAGTTTCCAGAATTCTTGCTTAGAGTAGAAAAGGTTTTCTTTGCAAAACATTTTTGTTTTGTATAACAACATCTGGCTTTTCATCATCGACGATACCTCCACGGTATATGTTTTCCTTCCTTTCCGAACTTCACAAGTTCAACACTTTCCTTCAAAAATTCCTTTTTTAAAACATTGACACAATGCTAGCTACATGGCCATTCAACTGTCCATATCCGAGGACGCGACTTCTTCGAAAAAGTTGTACTCTGCAGAGGTGTACTCATCCACCAGATCCAGTACACCTACCGTGAACAACCACGGACTGTAACAACAATATGTGAACATCAGGTATCTGATCATAACCATTCACTATGTTCAAGCTAGTATATGCCTATCTCTCAGTCGAGTGTCCGCTCCCCGGCACCGAGCTAACCCCCGCCAAGCCAGGAGCCCCAACTGCTGCATCCGGAGGGAAAATTAATCCCACACTTTATATGTCTCCACGACATTCGGTTCGAGGGTACGACGTCCCTTATAGCGATTGAGATAGAACACACACTAACAAGAACAAACTTCAAGTTAAGCCCCGTGCCCATGTTGGGGTAGGGTGGCAGTACGGTAAAGGTTGTCCGGCGAAGACTAGGTTATGTGTCATTTTTGAAAACACCACTTTCTCAAAAATGACCACTTCCACATTCCTCCGGAGAATAAGGATCCGCCTTTTCTCCGGGTTTTTACGTAAAGCCTTTGTTTTGTAGAATCACACTTTCAGAGTGTCCACTTAGGGACTAGTATATTTTATGGTAATAAATACCATGTGGTGGCTTATGGGCTTGGTATTACCAAGTTTCACTATTGGCATGATAGTAACCTATATAATAGTATAGTAGTAATAGCCACATCAAAAATAGTTTTGATAATCAAGTTTTGGTAAAACTTCAGAAGTAAAACATGCATGATAGATAATGATAAGTATTGTATCAGCAAGCATCAGGATGGCTTGCCTGGTATCTCCTTGTGTCCCTGGTTTTGGAGTGACTGGAACTTGAAACCGAGCTTCCCGGCACTTCCTTCCTCTTCGTTTTTCTAACGTCGTAAAAAGAATAAAGGACACACATTCAGAACCAATCAAGGCAAGCAACAATACAAAACAATACCTACAGCAAGGAAACTAATAATAACCAATCACGCAATTATTAATGGAACAAACAATCAAACAAACACACTTGGCAGAAATGCCATTTAATAAGACAGCTTAAGGTTGGAGGAACATATCTCACAACCTTAATATCATGGATTCAGTGGGTGTGCCACTTTCATACCAATATATTAATAAACCCAAAATACACTTAGTTTCACAAGGGTGAGACTACTAAAAGTATATAAAACATGCACAATAATAATCATGGCAATGGGTCTATCAACCACACCACAAAAAGAAAAAGGTAGCTATCCTACTAAGTCTAAATTCACATCAAGAATAAATAAAACACATGATTTGCAAAAGTTACTTTTACAAATCAGTGAGCCTACACAAGTGCAACAAGGCAATAGACTCATCACAAAACACATGATTTCTCATAGTGAGAACAATAGAAACAATGACTAAAAAGGAGGAATCCTATAGACATGCTTCTACTAAGGGTTTGCTATGCAAGCATGCATAACAAGTAAAGTACTAAAATGCAAACAAGGAACCATGTTATCATAATGGGAAATGAAAACATGTCCCCATGCAAGGATACACAATTATCTACCTGTAACATCCCAAGTATGAAAACAACCCCTAGAATGTTTGCTTTCTGTTAATTTATGTTTTGCATCATGACATCATGTTCATTGCATTTGTTTTTCTTTGTTTTCCATCTGTTTTCCTTTGTTTTCCCAATTGAAATTCAAACAAAATTCAAATATTTGTTTCATACTTGCTCTGTTACAATTTTTCAAATAAAAATATTCAAATAAAAACAGCTATTTGTTTCCATTAAAATAGAAAGCTCAAAACTATCAACTTGTTCTTTTTAATAGTTCACTTAATTCAATTTGCATTCAAATTCAAATAAAATACAAACAGCAACCATTTTGAAATTATGGAAATTACAAATCACTCCAATCATTTGTTTCAAATAAACATGAATTTTAAAAAGCTTTTAAATTGCTTATGTTTCAATTAATCACTTAATTCAAATATTCAATTAAATTCAATTATTTTCCAAACAGCAACATAAATCAAAAATTTTGGGAAACAAAAGGTTGCACATTGCTGTTTTTATAATAAATAACTCCTACATTTTTTTTCCTAATTTTTCTACCCCCAAAAACCCTACCCTTTTCTTCCTATTTCTTTTCAGCAAAAAAAAAACAGAATCAAAAAAAAAGAACACAGGGGAGAGGGCAGGCAGTGGGCTGAGCCCAGCCCACCATCCCTGCCAGCCCGCTACCCTTTCTCCCCCACCTCCGTACGATCGCACGTCAGCAATGGAGGAAAACGACAGCGTTTTCCCCCACAGCTCCACCCCACCCCCCTCCTTATCTAACCCCCCAAGGGGCAAACCCTAACCCTAAACCTAACTCGCACCCCTTCCCTCTTTCTCCCACCTCCGCCGCCACCGTTGGGGAGGGGCGCCGTCGTTTTTCTTCCGCGGCGGGTCGCCGCTCGCCGAGCTCGCCGCCGTCGCCTCCGTCCCCCACCGGCCACGCTAAGGCCGCCCCCGCGAAGAGGGTGAGTCCCTCGACCGATTCCCGCTATTGCCTGCTTGATTCCGTGCAGTAGACGCCGCGAATTTCCGGCCGTGGTTGCAGTCGCTGCCTCTGTTCGTCGTTGGATTCTGGCAGAGTCCAATGTCTGAACTTTTTGCGTTCAGTTCAGTTAACGCCGAATAGTAAGTTCAAAACCCCACCAGCCCCGCATTCAGCAAACCAGCCGCAGCAGCCCACTGGTTGCGCTTGCTGCGCGCGCACCAGGAGCTCGCGGGTTCGAATCCTGGTCACCCCCCTTTTTGGTTTCTTTTCCAATTTGTTTCAGTAGCCGCATCTGAAGCATTTCCTCCCACCATCCCCTAACCTGACAAGGATTCGCAGCTTAGCGCACTGGTTGCACTCGCTGCGCGCTCACAGGAGGTCGTGGGTTCGATTCCTTCCCAGCGCGCATAAAACCACACTTTTTATTTCTTTTTTTTAGTTACAGAAACTTGTCAGATTCACAGACTAGTCCATGTAATGTTTATTCCAAGTCCCTGGCTGCTATATAAAATGGCAGATTACACCCTAATCTTGGAAATTGCATAAATAATTCATTACAACTTCAATTTCAACATTTTAAATATGTTTTTCATACCAAATTGAATTCTATACCCAAATATAAATTTTGTTTACTGTTTTGAATATTTTAAATTGGTGAAATATTTGAATCCTTGTTGAATTCATTTAATTTTGCAAAATTCATAACTTGAGCATAAAAATTCCAAACTCAACAAATCAAATATGTTTTCCATCCCATTTTTCATGTACTTTGCAAATATAAACTTTATGTTCTGTTTTGAATAATTAAAATTGGTTAAATAATTTAAACCTTGTTTAAATCATTTAAATTTGCTAAATTCATAACTTGCTCAAATTAAATTATTTTTGAACATATAAAATATGTTTTCAAACTAGAAAAGTATAAACTTTTCAAATATGAATTTGGTTTAATGTTTTGAACAAATAAAATTTCAAATAATTTCACACTTGAATTAAATTCATTTAAATCTTGTTTAAACTTGTTTAATTCATAATTAATTCATCTTAAATCCTTTTTCAATAATTGAAACATGTATTCCACCTAAAATTTTGTGTTCTTTCTAAATATGAATTTTGTTATGTATTTTGAACACTTAAAATTGGTGAAAACAACAAATGCTTGTGTAACACCTTTAAGAAGCAAATTTTCATAACTTAATAAATAAAATTCCAAACTTGGTAAACTTCATTTCAAATTGTTTCTATTGTTGTTTTCTTTTTTTTTTCCTCATCCATGCATCATGCTAATCCACTTTCACCTGTTGGTTAGTTGTAAAACAATTATTTCAACCTAAATACATGGGTTTTCCATGTGCAATCCAAATTGCATATGGGTCCATTTAAACATGTTACCATGTCAGCTATCTTATCTTTGATGTATCAATTAAATTGTCATGCATCATCCCATGTTTGTGCATTATGCCATGTTATTGATTGTTGTCTCTCTGTGTTGTTTGTTTGCTTCTTCTCGAATAGACGACGATGTTGAGACAGACGAGGTTTACGACACTACTTCCGAGGAGTTAGCTCAGTACCAGGCTGCTGAGTTTGCAGGAAAGTATTCACTCACATGAACCATTGTGTTTCTTTCCACACTGGATACCGATACTTTCCGTTGTCTATTCTGCTAGCCTTATGAATCGTTGCTTGTGTTCGATCCTATCACATGTATCCTTTAACCCTGATATAGCCTCACCTCCACACCTAAAACCCCGTTTCTTGTAGCCTGTGTCTTACTAGCATGCTTAGGGTTGTTTATGCTCGAGTCTGCTGTCCGTTATTTCTGTTACTATATTTATTATGTTCTGGGGCTCGATGATTAAACAATCAACCTGTTAATGTTTGAGGTAATGCTAATTTGATGATAAGGCACCGGCAGGAGGCCCGGCGTGGTTTTGAGGCCTGCTAGTGTCGACCCTAATTAGGAAAACGGTCTTGTCTACTGATCCATGATGAGCGCACTATCCACATGTGGGAAGCGTGTATGGGCACCCCCCTCAATTTGATTCGATTCGCATCTCGTCCAAATCGCCACACTTAGTTCGGGCTTTCCATTTGATGCACGCATATGCAGGTACGAACCCGAGGCCAGGGTGGAACTTTTGTAGTCGGCATTTAGGGCGGCGTGATCTTCCAGTGCTATGAGGGTCCCCCTTTTCTTCGTGGGGGCTCGATTAGCCGCGCACGCACAGCACGTGGTTCTTTGGGCTTGATGCGAAGAAGAGTTGAGTTGTGTTGAGTGCCTCGCTTGGTGGAAGTGCATTTCCATCCTGGCGGGGTATTCTTACGTGTACGGCCAAATTGGTGTACCCCTGCAGGGTTAAATCTTCTCGAGAAGCCGTGTTTTCCGCGGTTATGGTTGACTTGGTGAAAGTACTGGCTAACAAGTACTCAGAAAAACTTACACCTAACTAATGATAACTTGACTAGTAATAGTCTTATTGACACAATAACTTGAACCATCATTAATCCAACTGTGTGAGTTATCCTCGGATTGCTTCTTTGGATAAGGGGCGAGATCCAGGATGGGTTTGTTTGGGGTTAGTAGTAGTTAGTTACGATACGCTATCTTATCCCTCTCTTTTAGCCGGAAGTTGTAGTATGTTTCTATAGGTTGTTAGAGCAGCCCGCTGCCGCACTTTTGTATCATCTATTCTTCCGTTGAACCCAAAGCATCTGTACTTGGTGTTGCCGGGTACACTATGGTATCTTGTGAGTCTTGCTTGCCAGTACGTTTATGTACTGACCCCTTTGGGGCTGTGGTTTCCGCAGACTACGTTTCCGAGGATCCCCATGGTGGCTACTACGTGGAGTATGACGAGGCTGCTGACGAGTAGATAGCGGACCCGGGCAAGATCCGAGACTTCGTGGAGGGGCTCCGTCTTTTTGTTTCCGGCCTCTTAGGCCTATTTGGATCTTGTCTGTACTCAGACACTTTGGATGCTTCCGCTGTGTTGTAATGATGAATTGTTGGGACATGTGTCCTCTGGATGATTGTATTTGCTATCTCTGCTCTAGTGAGAGCTATTTGCAACTTATTTCAATCTTTTGTGTATTAGAGATATGTTGTGATATCAGTTGTTCTAATGCCGTTGACGTACCATGTGTGTATGTTATGAAGTACGTCAACGGAGGTGTCCTGATTTCTATGGGATGGTTTACGCAGACGATGGATAGTAGAGAATGGTTGTCACACGTTTACGTGTTGGCCTGCTCATATTGAGATGCGGGCGCCGGCATGCCCCGTAAGCCATTTGTTCTACTGTTTAGCGGACTGTGAGTATCCTCTAGAAGTCCGGGTGCGACAAATGGTATCAGAGCCTGTCTGCCTGTAGGATCCCTTTTGTTGGTCGCAGTTGAGTCTAGAAACTATTTTGTAGCTATATAGGAAAAATGAAACGTGAGAGTAGGAATTCTGTTCTTTTTCTTCTTTCCCCACCCACCCTCCCTTTTCTGGTAAGGAAGTGCAACGTTGTTTTCTCTTCTCATCTAAACTTTCAAGTTAGGATTTCACGTATCCTGGTTTCTCTAGGATAGTTATATCTACTAGACCATAGGAATGGAGGTGGTTGTGACATGATTTATCATGTTGCCTACTCACGATTGAGAACGGAGGCGTGTAAGCCCCGGAAGCAAATCCTCTATTCCTTAAGCAGTAGATATTTATCCTTTAGAAGCCCAGATGGGTTTTCCGTAGTACCTCAGGAGTGTTTGGTCTCGTGTTTCCCCAATGTTGCTTCGTTATCCTGTTCTTCTCAACATCCTTTTCGTCCGTTGAAACCTTGTTGTTGCTTTCCACTTCAGTTCTTCTACCGGCGTCTAATCAAAACTTCCCCGATCATCTGCAGATGGATCTTAGGTTCTACCCGCAGGTGGTTCGTATGACTCGTTGCGAGAGCACTGCCGGTTATCCGGAGATGCTGAGAGACATGGTCACTTTTCTGGGGTTCCGTTGGGCACCAGAGTACCAGGTCTACGAGCAGCAGCGAGAGTTTGACCAGACCTACTACCAGGCTATCGTTTACATTCTGTCAGATGATGGAATGAGCGTAGTCCACCGCTACGAGGCAGTAGGTTCCACAGTGGATATGGCTATGCAGCAGGCAGCTTATGTGAGTCTCACCGTCCTTCGTGCTGACTACTGGGGATTTGACGATTCTATCTATCGCCACATCCCCCGTGGTTACATCACTTCGGAGGGATCTCACTTCACTCTCTATGACAACTTGGATGTTTATGAGCATGATAACTCCAGGCTGCACACCACCGCTCAGTTTGTGAGGCACAGTGACGCAGTTGCCAGCACACTATCTCAGGAGTTGGCTTCAGTCAGAGAGCAGCTCTACCTTGCTTTGACTCGTCTGGCGACTTACACCATGGACTTTGTTGGAGATGAGCGCTTTGCACGTTTCGATCAGCCAGTTGGTCGTCGTCTGCCAGATGCTGGAGGTTACGAGCCGATCAGAGGTCCACTCCTTAACCTCGGTGCTGGTTACACTGGGATTCCACGCTTTGGAGCACAGGGAGTCGACGCTATGTACTTCACCACACCTAGAGTCGCTCTCAGACCACGTCAGATCTACGTGGATCGTCGTTCTACCTACTTTCGTGGGCGTGCTCCTCACCGTACCTCTCGCCGTACTCCTAGTCGCCGTCCTGCGTGATGAGCATGGGAGTACCGATGTATCCATTCTTAGCTATGTTTAGGTATCCTTTGGCATTTGAACCATTTATGGTGTGTTGGATATTCTGATGTATTTGAACATGTGATGATGTACCTGTTGGTTATCTATTCATGCGTCGGAATAATCTCTCTTTCGGTTTCCAAGTCTATCCTTTTTTCTGTTGTTGTGCTAAAATGCATTTCCATTCAGGATGCCGCCAACAAGGAACAACCCGCCTAAGCCGCCGCCAATCACGGAGCTGTTGACTCAGATGACCCAAGTCATGGCACAGATGGCCCAGTTTCAGACTAATCAGCACAACAACCAGACGGCTCCACGGGTCAGCATCAAGGAGTTCCTCAGTCTGGGTCCGAGAGCTTTCGTGGCCACATGCGAGCCTCTGGACGCTGATGACTGGATCCGTGAGATAGCTAAGGCTCTGGAGATTGCTCACGTTGCTGAGGAATAAAAGGTCAAGTATGCCTCCTATCTGCTGAAGGGTCAGGCAGCTACTTGGTGGGAAAACTACCAGGCCATGAGAGCTGGCTTTCCAATCAACTGGAATTGTTTCAAGGAAGCCTTCCTGAAGCACCACATTCCAGATGGTCTCATGGAAAGGATGTGTGAAGAGTTTTGCTCACTCAAGCAGGGCAAGCTGGACGTCATTGGCTATCAGAGTGAGTTCAATCGCCTCGCTCGTTACGCTGGTGATGAGGTGTCCACTGAGGCTAAGAAGATGGCAAGGTTCCGCAGAGGTTTTAACCCGGAACTCAAGTACGCCCTCACCAATATCAAGGCCAACAACTTCGAGGAGCTCGTTAACACCGCGCTCAATGAAGAAAATGGGCGCAAGGCGTTCGAGGAGTCTCGCAAGCACTCGCGTGAGGGTGGTTCCTCCTCCAACATGACCACCCCTCCGCAGAAGCGCCGCATCTGGGTGCCAAATGGTGCTGTCACTCGGGCTCCATACGCCCAAGCTTCTCCAGGCTTCGCTCCCTGCCCACCCAACCCTGCTCAGATGCATGATCAGAGGGCTTCGATGGGGCAGCCAAGGCCAGGGCCTCCTCGTGTCGTCACTTGCTACAAGTGCAAGCAGACGGGACACTACGCTGACAAGTGCACGCAGAGGCAGCTACCTCCACCACCACCTCGTCCCAACACAAACCAGGCAATGGTGCGCGCTCCCCCGCCTAAGGCCTTCAACTCCAACAACAGGCCTGTCGGGAGGACCGCAAGGGTGAATCATGTCAAGATCGACAAAGCTGAGGAAGCTCCTGACATCGTTCTCGGTACATTTCCCGTAAACTCTATTCCAGCTAAAGTGTTGTTTGATACCGGAGCATCACATTCTTTTGTGTCAAAGATCTTTGCTACAGCAGTTAATCTCCCTTTTGTTGGTTTGGGTTCCCCGCTAGTGGTAAACTCCCCTGGAGCAACTATGCAAACTTCCAAGATCAGTCACAAAAATCAAATCCTAATTGGAGGCCACATATTCCTTGCTTCTCTCATACTGCTTGGCAATTCTGACATTGATGTCATTCTTGGTATGGATTGGCTGAAAGCCAATAAAGCTAGAATTGACTGTGCTCAGAAGTCAATAACTCTGTTCCACCCTTCTGACCAGATAGTCTATTCTCCAAATGAATCAAGTTCCTTTCAGCTATGCAACCTCGATGCAAAACCTCTACCTTCACTTGAAAATGTTCCGGTGGTTTGCGAATTCCCTGACGTCCTTCCAGAAGAGTTGCCAGGGATGCCTCCGGACAGAGCTGTTGAGTTCGTGATCGAACTTGAGCTAGGTACTGCTCCAATCTCTAAGCATCCATACAAGATAGCTCCTCCTGAACTGAAACTGTTAAAGGAGCAAATTGATATGTACATGGAGAAAGGTTACATTCAACCTAGTTCCTCGGCTTGGGGTTGCCCAACTATGTTCGTTGCGAAGAAGGATCACACAAAGAGACTCGTTGTTGACTATCGTCCTCTTAACGAGAAAACCATAAAAAACAAGTGTCCAATTCCTCGTATCGATGATCTTTTTGATCAACTTGCTGGAGCCTCAATATTCTCCAAGTTGGACTTGAGAATGGGTTACCATCAAATAAAGATCAGAAAAGAGGATATTCCAAAAACAGCCTTCACTACTCGCTACGGTCTATATGAATTCACCGTCATGTCATTTGGTCTCACCAATGCACCGGCGACATTCTCTCGACTCATGAATTCTGTCTTCCATGAATACCTCGACAAGTTCGTTGTGGTATATCTCGATGACATTCTTGTCTACTCAAAATCCGAGAAAGAGCATGAAGAACATCTTCGTCTCACTCTCATGAAACTTCGCGAGCATCGTCTATATGCCAAGTTCTCCAAATGTGAGTTCTGGATTCCAGAAGCTGCTTACCTTGGTCATGTCATCTCCGCCAAGGGCATAGCCATTGATCCAGAAAAGGTTAAAGCAATAGTTGATTGGAAACCTCCAAAGACGGTGAAGCAAGTAAGAAGTTTTCTTGGCTTAGCTAGCTATTGCCGTCGTTTCGTCCAAAACTTTTCCAAGATTGCCAAACCTATCACTGATCTCACAAAGAAGGACAAGAAGTTCGCCTGGTCTCCACAATGTGATGAAAGTTTCAATCTCCTGAAGACTAAACTCACTTCTACACCAGTTCTGGTTGGCCCAGATCCTACCAAACCTTTCCAGATATTCTGTGATGCTTCTCTCCAAGGTCTAGGTGCAGTTCTTATGCAAGAACATCAAGTTGTGGCTTATGCTTCACGTCAGTTGAACGCACATGAGCTCAATTATCCCACTCATGACCTTGAACTTGCAGCAGTTGTCTTTGCCCTCAAGAAATGGAGACAATACTTGTTGGGTAATCGCACTGAAATCTTTTCCGATCATAAGAGTCTGAAATACATCTTCACTCAACCAGATCTAAACCTCAGGCAAAGGAGATGGATTGAAAAGATTAAAGACTTTGATCTTACCATTTCTTACACTCCAGGCAAGGCTAATGTTATGGCCGATGCCCTTAGTCGCAAGTCATATTGCAATAATCTCATGATCATGGAAAGCCAACCTCCACTTCATGAAGAATTCCAGAAGCTGAACCTTGGTCTTGTTCCTCAAGGCTATCTTGCAAACTTGACAGCCAGTCCAACTCTCGAGGACAAGATTCGTTCTGAACAACTTCGTGATGCTGAAATCAAGAAGATGGTAGAACACATCAAAGAAGGTAAGGAGAAATTTAAGTCCTTCTCAATTGATGACAAGGGAACTGTGTTCTTCGAAGGACGCATTGCAGTTCCTCAAGTTCAAAGTCTCAAAGATGTCATTCTCAAGGAGGCTCATGAAACTCCTCTCTCCATACACCCTGGAAGTACAAAGATGTACCAGGATCTCAAAACACTGTATTGGTGGCCTGGCATGAAACGTGAAATTGCTCAATACGTTTCTGAATGCGATGTTTGTCAACGTGTTAAGGCAGTTCATCAGAAAACAGCCGGTCTTCTCCAACCTCTGAAAATCCCTGAGTGGAAGTGGGACATGATTGAAATGGACTTCGTCACTGGTTTTCCAAAGTCCAAGAAGGGCAACGATGCAATCTTCGTTGTCATTGATCGTCTCACTAAAGTAGCTCACTTCTTTGCTGTCAAAGAAACAATCTCAGCTAGCCAGTTAGCAGATCTCTACACAGCAAAGATTGTTCCTCTTCATGGTGTTCCATTGGAAATAAGCTCAGACCGTGGAAGCATATTCACTTCTCATTTCTGGAAAAGCTTTCAAGAAGCATTGGGCACCAAACTTCTGTTCAGCACAGCCTATCACCCTCAGTCTCAGGGGCAAGTCGAAAGAGTCAATCAGATTCTCGAGGATATGCTCAGAGCATGTGGTCTCTCCTTTGGCATGAAATGGGAGGAATCTCTTCCATATGCTGAATTCTCCTACAACAACAGCTTCCAGGCAAGCCTAGGCATGGCACCA
Source organism: Alopecurus myosuroides (assembly GCA_028641055.1). Taxonomy (NCBI): domain Eukaryota; kingdom Viridiplantae; phylum Streptophyta; class Magnoliopsida; order Poales; family Poaceae; genus Alopecurus; species Alopecurus myosuroides. The sequence continues at coordinate 74,287,400 of CM054061.1, read as the reverse complement.
TTTGAAGCTCTCTATGGCCGCAGATGCAGGAGTCCAATCAATTGGTCTGGAGCTGGTGAACGTTCACTCTTAGGCCCTGACATTGTTAAGGAAGCCGAAGAGAAAGTTTGTATCATTCGTGACAATCTCAAGATTGCTCAGTATCGTCAGAAAAGCTACTATGACAGCAAGCACAGGGACATGATCTATGCACCTGGTGACAAAGCATATCTCCGTGTAACTCCCCTCAGAGGCACTCATCGTTTTGGTGTGAAAGGAAAACTTGCCCAAGATACATTGGCCCTTTCAACATTCTCTCAAGGCGTGCGGAAAATGCCTATCGTCTTGAACTTCCAGAAAAACTATCCAAGGTGCACGATGTGTTTCACGTGTCACAGCTCAAGAGGTGTTTCAAAGATCCAGATCGTGCAGTTGATCATGATTCCATTGAACTGCAAGAAGATCTCTCTTATGAGGAGCACCCTGTTCGAATTCTCGATGAGACCGAGCGTAAGACTCGCAACAAGAGCACCAAGTTCTTGAAAGTGCAGTGGTCTCATCATTCTGATAAAGAGGCAACGTGGGAGACCGAAGAGGATCTTCGCAAGAAGTATCCAGACCTTTTCTCTTCTCAGTAGGAATCTCGGGGCACGATTCCTTCAAGGGGGTCCGTTTTGTAACATCCCAAGTATGAAAACAACCCCTAGAATGTTTGCTTTCTGTTAATTTATGTTTTGCATCATGACATCATGTTCATTGCATTTGTTTTTCTTTGTTTTCCATCTCTTTTCCTTTGTTTTCCCAATTGAAATTCAAACAAAATTCAAATATTTGTTTCATACTTGCTCTGTTACAATTTTTCAAATAAAAATATTCAAATAAAAACAGCCATTTGTTTCCATTAAAATAGAAAGCTCAAAACTATCAACTTGTTCTTTTTAATAGTTCACTTAATTCAATTTGCATTCAAATTCAAATAAAATACAAACAGCAACCATTTTGAAATTATGGAAATTACAAATCACTCCAATCATTTGTTTCAAATAAACATGAATTTTAAAAAGCTTTTAAATTTCTTAAGTTTCAATTAATCACTTAATTCAAATATTCAATTAAATTCAATTATTTTCCAAACAGCAACATAAATCAAAAAATTTGGGAAACAAAAGGTTGCACATTGCTGTTTTTATAATAAATAACTCATACATTTTTTTTCCTAATTTTTCTACCCCCAAAAACCCTACCCTTTTCTTCCTATTTCTTTTCAGCAAAAAAAAAAACAGAATCAAAAAAAAAAGAACACAGGGGAGAGGGCAGGCAGTGGGCTGAGCCCAGCCCACCATCCCCGCCAGCCCGCTACCCTTTATCCCACACCTCCGTACGATCGCACGTCAGCAATGGAGGAAAACGACAGCGTTTTCCCCCACAGCTCCACCCCACCCCCCTCCTTATCTAACCCCCCAAGGGGCAAACCCTAACCCTAAACCTAACCCGCACCCCTTCCCTCTTTCTCCCACCTCCGCCGCCACCGTTGGGGAGGGGCGCCGTCGTTTTTCTTCCGCGGCGGGTCGCCGCTCGTCGAGCTCGCCGCCGTCGCCTCCGTCCCCCTCCGGCCACGCTGAGGCCACCCCCGCGAAGAGGGTGAGTCCCTCGACCGATTCCCGCTATTGCCTGCTTGATTCCGTGCAGTAGACGCTGCGAATTTCCGGCCGTGGATGCAGTCGCTGCCTCTGTTCGTCGTTGGATTCCGGCAGAGTCCAATGTCTGAACTTTTTGCGTTCAGTTCAGTTAACGCCGAATAGTAAGTTCAAAACCCCACCAGCCCCGTATTCAGCAAACCAGCCGCAGCAGCCCACTGGTTGCGCTCGCTGCGCGCGCACCAGGAGCTCGCGGGTTCGAATCCTGGTCACCCCCCTTTTTGGTTTCTTTTCCAATTTGTTTCAGTAGCCGCATCTGAAGCATTTCCTCCCACCATCCCCTAACCTGACAAGGATTCGCAGCTTAGCGCACTGGTTGCACTCGCTGCGCGCTCACAGGAGGTCGTGGGTTTGATTCCTTCCCAGCGCGCATAAAACCACACTTTTTATTTCTTTTTTTTAGTTACAGAAACTTGTCAGATTCACAGACTAGTCCCTGTAATGTTTATTCCAAGTCCCTGGCTGCTATATAAAATGGCAGATTACACCCTAATCTTGGAAATTGCATAAATAATTCATTACAACTTCAATTTCAACATTTTAAATATGTTTTTCATACCAAATTGAATTCTCTACCCAAATATAAATTTTGTTTACTGTTTTGAATATTTTAAATTGGTGAAATATTTGAATCCTTGTTGAATTCATTTAATTTTGCAAAATTCATAAGTTGAGCATAAAAATTCCAAACTCAACAAATCAAATATGTTTTCCATCCCATTTTTCATGTACTTTGCAAATATAAACTTTATGTTCTGTTTTGAATAATTAACATTGGTTAAATAATTTAAACCTTGTTTAAATCATTTAAATTTGCTAAATTCATAACTTGCTCAAATTAAATTATTTTTGAACATATAAAATATGTTTTTAAACCAGAAAAGTATAAACTTTTCAAATATGAATTTGGTTTAATGTTTTGAACAAATAAAATTTCAAATAATTTCACACTTGAATTAAATTCATTTAAATCTTGTTTAAACTTGTTTAATTCATAATTAATTATCTTAAATCCTTTTTCAATAATTGAAACATGTATTCCACCTAAAATTTTGTGTTCTTTCTAAATATGAATTTTGTTATCTATTTTGAACACTTAAAATTGGTGAAAACAACAAATGCTTGTGTAACACCTTTAAGAAGCAAATTTTCATAACTTAATAAATAAAATTCCAAACTTGGTAAACTTCATTTCAAATTGTTTCTATTGTTGTTTTCTTTTTGTTTTCCTCATCCATGCATCATGCTAATCCACTTTCACCTGTTGGTTAGTTGTAAAACAATTATTTCAACCTAAATACATGGGTTTTCCATGTGCAATCCAAATTGCATATGGGTCCATTTAAACATGTTACCATGTCAGCTATCTTATCTTTGATGCATCAATTAAATTGTCATGCATCATCCCATGTTTGTGCATTATGCCATGTTATTGATTGTTGTCTCTCTGCGTTGTTTGTTTGCTTCTTCTCGAATAGACGACGACGTTGAGACAGACGAGGTTTACGACACTACTTCCGAGGAGTTAGCTCAGTACCAGGCTGCTGAGTTTGCAGGCAAGTATTCACTCACATGAACCATTGTGTTCCTTTCCACACTGGATACCGATACTTTCCATTGTCTATTCTTCTAGCCTTATGAATCGTTGCTTGTGTTCGATCCTATCACATGTATCCTTTAACCCTGATATAGCCTCACCTCCACACCTAAAACCCCGTTGCTTGTTGCATGTGTCTTACTAGCATGCTTAGGGTTGTTTATGCTCGAGTCTGCTGTCCGTTATTTCTGTTACTATATTTATTATGTTCTGGGGATCGATGATTAAACAATCAACCTGTTAATGTTTGAGGTAATGCTAATTTCATGATAAGGCACCGGCAGGAGGCCCGGCGTGGTTTTGAGGCCTGCTAGTGTCGACCCTAATTAGGAAAAGGGTCTTGTCTACTGATCCATGATGAGCGCACTATCCGCATGTGGGAAGCGTGTATGGGCGCCCCCTCAATTTGATTCGATTCGCATCTCGTCCAGATCACCACACTTAGTTCGGGCTTTCCATTTGATGCACGCATATGCAGGTACGAACCCGAGGCCAGGGTGGAACTTTTGTAGTCGGCACTTAGGGCGGCGTGATCTTCCAGTGCTATGAGGGTCCCCCTTTTTCTTCGTGGGGGCTCGATTAGCCGCGCACGCACAGCACGTGGTTCTTTGGGCTTGATGCGAAGAAGAGTTGAGTTGTGTTCAGTGCCTCGCTTGGTGGAAGTGCATTTCCATCCTGGCGGGGTATTCTTACGTGTACGGCCAAATTGGTGCACCCCTGCAGGGTTAAATCTTCTCGAGAAGCCGTGTTTTCCGCGGTTATGGTTGACTTGGTGAAAGTACTGGCTAACAAGTACTCAGAACAACTTACACCTAACTAATGATAACTTGACTAGTAATAGTCTTATTGACACAATAACTTGAACCATCATTAATCCAACTGTGTGAGTTATCCTCAGATTGCTTCTTTGGATAAGGGGCGAGATCCAGGATGGGTTTGTTTGGGGTTAGTAGTAGTTAGTTACGATACGCTATCTTATCCCTCTCTTTTAGCCGGAAGTTGTAGTATGTTTCTATAGTTGGTTAGAGCAGCCCGCTGCCGCACTTTTGTATCATCTATTCTTCCGTTGAACCCAAAACATCTGTACTTGGTGTTGCCGGGTACACTATGGTATCTTGTGAGTCTTGCTTGCCAGTACGTTTATGTACTGACCCCTTTGGGGCTGTGGTTTCCGCAGACTACGTTTCCGAGGATCCCCATGGTGGCTACTACGTGGAGTATGACGAGGCTGCTGACGAGTAGATAGCGGACCCGGGCAGGATCCGAGACTTCGTGGATGGGCTCGGTCTTTTCGTTTCCGACCTCTTAGGCCTATTTGGATCTTGTATGTACTCAGACACTTTGGATGCTTCCGTTGTGTTTTAATGATGAATTCTTGGGACATGTGTCCTCTGGATGATTGTATTTGCTATCTCTGCTCTAGTGAGAGCTATTTGCAACTTATTTCAATCTTTTGTGTCTTAGAGATATGTTGTGATATCAGTTGTTCTAATGCCGTTGACGTACCATGTGTGTATGTTATGAAGTACGTCAACGGAGGTGTCCTGATTTCTATGGGATGGTTTACGCAGACGATGGATAGTAGAGAATGGTTGTCACACGTTTACGTGTTGGCCTGCTCATATTGAGATGCGGGTGCCGGTATGCCCCGTAAGCCATTTGTTCTACTGTTTAGCGGACTATGAGTATCCTCTAGAAGTCCGGGTGCGACACTACCAAACACAAGTTGGCAGAAAAATAATTCAATACAAAAAAACTGCTAAGGAAAACTATTACTACTCAAACATGAAGAATCAATGGATGTATTTCAATCAAGTAATTGAAATACAACCAAAGGGTCCATGTCATAAAAATAGGAGTGAAAAACATCTATACTTGCTATAACAAAAATATCCCATTTAACAAAACAATGCATCAATTTGCAGGGCAACTCCTATATACTAGTGGTAATAAAAAGGGCATTACTAGAGGAATCAAACAACACTCCAAGAATGGATTTTTCCGAGAAAGCCACACATGATTGCAACCACTTACAAACAGAAGCATACACATTTTCATTTAGCACTAAAAATTCCCAAAGCAAAAATACTAGGCACTCATTAGTCTGAGAACTATATAAAGGAAATACATCTAGTGTGGGGGAAATAATGTTTCCACCAAAAATGCAATGACACCAGTGGGTGTTCCACTAGCATAACAAAGCATTAAGAGGTCACAATGCCTCTGGTCACACTTGCTAAAAATTAACAAAATACTAAACTAGCATCTAGTGCATTAACAATACTAGTAGAAAATAATAGGGTGCTAAAATAAGCAAGGTAATGCTACTCATGCTATTGTTTTCACACAAGTGAAAACTTTAGGGTTCAAGTACTCATAAAAACATAATCAAAATTCTACTGGTCCTATGAACATAACACAAAAGTATATGGCTACACAACCACAAATTATTATTCCAAAAATTCTACACATGAGAGAAAATTTCCATAACATTTGCATAGTCATGACAAAGCTACTCATGCTTTTCTACCAACTGAAATGCAAGATAGCAGAGGTGATAACAACACAATATAAGTACCAACATGGTACTGGACCTAATCTTTCAACACCACAATCTTGCACATAATTTATCCACTCAAAAATTCTATGCAAATATTAACTAGAGAAAACATATGCTATTAACAAAAATCTTATTTCTTCTCCACTCAAGTCCATACAATCTAACATGCTAAAATAGCTAAGTAACACTTAGAAAACAAGTTCACACAACTTGTACATGCTAGAAAATAATATTGCAACACAAAAATAACTTCACACAATTTAAATAACTAAAATGCCAAAATGGCAGAATTATGCAAAACAAGGATCTGTCCACCAAATTTTCTATGATGCTCTAAAAATTAAACCCAGCTAGTTTTGGATAGCCCTAAACATATACAAGACCATCCAATTGAGTTTTCATCAAAATTCATCTTTAATTATTTTATAAAAATCACCAAAGTGCTCTCTGGTGTTTTACCAAATTGCACGCCATTTCAAAAATATTAACAATATGGAAACAAGGTTAATTTCTACTGTTAGGAAATTTCAGGGGCTTTCCAATGCAATTGGATAGACTTCATTCTGAGTTGTGAAATTAAACTGGTGCTCATTTTGGTGATTCTGGTACCTGTTTCCAAACCATTTTTCATTTCAAAACTATTCATCCAAATGTAGATCTACAAAATGGAGGTGGTTTAGATTTTGTTTATTTACCACTGTGAATTTTGGCTTGGTCAAATTCATGTTTTAGATAGGTTTTTAAATCCAAAAGTAAACATGTCTGTTTCTGTGAAAAATTTAAAAGGAAAAACTAGTGTGGATGGGCCAGATCCACTTTTGGGCCGGCCAGATCTAGTTGCACCGCGGGGGAATCCAGCCGTAGCCGCTGACTCGCGGGCCAGCCGGCCACGCGGGCAGCCACGCGGGCAGATCCATGGCCCACCTGCAGGTTCAACTGCGCTGCGCGGGGTCAAGGCCGAGCTGGCGTCGGCGTGACGCCAGGACGACGTCATCGCCGGTGGGGAGAGCTCCGGCGAGCCAAATCCGAGTGTTTTCGTCCACCAAATCTCGAATTGAAGGTACCTACACGCTGCTTATGACACGGGGAAGCAAATAGGGCCAGCCTCGTTTCCAGGGAAGGCGTCGGAGAGCGGCGGCGACGATGGTGCACGGTGGCCGGACGGCGACCACGGGGCGGCCACGCTCTAGAGCACAAGGGAGAGGGGAAGGGGTACGGCGAGGTCCGCGTGCTCACCCTAGGCGCGATGGAGAGCTCGGTGAGGTCGGAGGAGGAGTGAGTCGGCGGCGATGCCTCGCCGGAGTGCGCCGGGCCCGAAGAGGAAAACGGACGGCGCGGGCTCCTCGAGTCGTTTCCCTCCGATTCCTTCCGCAACGAGTACCACCACGACGAGGCGGAGCGAATGGGATATACGGTGGCCGGCGGCGAGCTCACCTGTGGCCGAATCGACGGCGACCCATCTAGCTAGGGTTTCGGTTGAGATATTTTCAGAGGAGAGAGAGGGACTTCGAGGGGGAGAGAGAGGGGGCAGGTAGAGATGCACAAGGGGGGTTTTTATCCACCTAGAAGGCTTCCCTTCGAATCAATGGAGCATGGGCTGCCATGCCCTCTACTGGAGCTACAGGAAGAAGAAGGACAAGATGACTAGGATTGCAATTTGGTCCCTGGGTATTTACAAGAAGGTCCTTTTCTTCTCTGAAAAATGTGATTTTCACTAAGAAAAAAAATTCAAAATTTAAATTCCTTTTTCCCAAAATTCTTATTAGTTGATTTGCACAACATATGTGAAAATTGGCTCAATTGGATAAACTTGATAGTTCAAAGTTGTTCAAATTTTAATTCTTACATAAATGGACATTGAATTTATTAGACTACTTAGGAGCTTCCAAAAATGATAATTTTTGGCACACATTCCTTATTTGGTGTGTTCCTTGTGTGGTAGAAAATTCAAGTCATTTTGAGTTACTTCATAGAACAAACTTGTTCAAATTTCAAAAAGGTGCTGTCTAGAAAACAGGGGTTTTTGGCAACTTAAATTATTCAAAAACTTGTGCCCTTTTGGTTTTCATCCTTATTTATGATATAGAGAATGTGGTATTTATTTCATGGCATTTTGAAAAAGTTTGTAGAACAAACTTGTTCAAAATTCCAAATGTTGCTGTGGAGAAAAATCATGTTTTCAGGACTTTAATGGACTCAATTTTTGGTCTCCTCTTGTGTGTGTTCCTTATTTGATATAAGGAAGCACTGGTATTAATTTCAGCTCATTTTAAGAAAGTTTTCAATAGTAACTTGTTTGAGTTTCATGTTTCTGGAAATATTGGAAATTCAATTTAATAAGGCACTTGGCTTTTCTTTAACAGTGTTTTGCCAAATTATTTATGTGACTAGAGATAGCAAGTAAATGCTCTCCAATACTTTTGTTTTTAAGCTTACAAGGTTGGAAAAACATTTGATAAGATTTTGGTGAAGCATTTAAGAATGCCTCTTTTTCTGATAATCTTTTAGGGAAATTTATTAAGTGTTTCCTCTTTCTTAATTTAGGCCTTGGAATAATATTCAACAAGTATGGGATTCATAAGATAGTTTTGGAAAACTCTTTGATCAATATTTACTTTAGAAAATATTGCCAAGGTCATTGGAACAATATGTTGAATATTTTTAGTTTACTGCTTTGCTATCTTTTTAAGTTTGTTTAGTTGCACTCAAACAAACACAACCAAAGTTTATTTGTCAAGCAATTAGCAAAACAACTGTGTTATCAGGTATTCCAAAATTGGGATGTGACAGTGAATAGGGAGGCGTCCTCTCATGAATAATACCATGTTCCGCACAGAAAAAATCAAACTCATTAGAGAAATACTCTCCACCATGATCTGACCGGATTCGTTTAATTTTCTTTTCAAGTTGATTCTCAACTTCTGCCTTATAGATTTTAAAGTAGTGTAGAGCCTCATCTTTAGTGTTTAACAGATATACATAGCAAAATCTAATGGAATCGTCTATTAACGTCATGAAGTATCTCTTTCCACCTTTAGTCAACACACCATTCATCTCACAGAGATCAGAATGTATGAGTTCTAATGGCGCCAAGTGTCTCTCCTCCGCAGTCTTATGAGGCTTACGAGGTTGCTTTACTTGCATACACGAATGACACTTAGAACCTTTGGCTAAAGTGAAACTTTTAAATTTAATTTTGCTAACCGCGTCATGCAACTGAAACCAACGTGACAAAGACGTGAATGCCAAACTTCTGTTTCATCAACACTCGAATGAATATTGTTCACGACTTTATTACAGAAATCAGCGAGGGAAAAGCAGAACAGACATCCGCACTCATACCCCTTTCCAACAAACAGTCCATATTTCGTTACAACTACTTTATTAGACTCAAAAACCAACTTAAATCCTTCTCTACATAGAAGGGAGCCACTAACGAGATTCTTCTTGATGGCGGGGACATGCTACACGTTCTTGAACTGCACGATTCTTCCCGAAGTAAACTTCAGATCGACCGTGCCAACACCAAGTACAGAAGCACTTGCGCCGTTCCCCATCAATACGGAACCGTTCCTTGTGACCTGATAAGAAGAAAACAATGAGATGTCAGCACACACACATGAATGTTTGCACCTGTGTCAATCCACCAGTCAGTAGACTGACAACCTGAAAATACAGCAAACAAATTACCATATCCAGATGCATCATTCTCATTGTTGCTCACAATCATGTTGACAGCCTTGGAATCCTGTCCTGGCTTCACATACTTCTTTTGGCACTTCACAGTCCAGTGTTCTAGTGAACCACAAGTGAAGCAGCCATCTTTCTTCTTATCCTTCTTGAAGGTCTTCTTAGCATTTTTCTTGAAGTCGGTATTCTGCTGGACACCAGTCCTCGCCTTGTTCTTATGGGAGTTGTAGTTCTTCTGTACCATATTGGCTGCAGAAGTCCCTTTCGTTTCCCTTTTCCATGCGAGTCCTTTGCCCCCGAATTCTGCTCAACACTCAGATGGCCGATGACATCCTCTACTGAGAATTCACGCCTCTGATGTTTCAGAGTAGTGGCAAAATTCCTCCAGAAATTAGGCAGCTTGACGATTATGCATCCCGCGACATACTTGCTCGGTAGCACGCACTTGAGAATTTCAACCTCCTTAGCGATGCACTGTATCTCATGAGGCTGCTCCAATATAGAACAGTTTTCGACCATTCTGTAGTCATGGAACTGCTCTATACTGTACATCTCGCTGCCAGCATCGGTTGCGCCGAATTTGGATTCTAGCGCCTCCCACAAGTCCTTGGCAACCCGTATCTGTAAATATGCGTCAATAAACTTATCTCCGATCACGCTTAGAACGCATCCAACAAAGACGACGGTGCCATCCCTAAACGCCTTCTCCCGTTCAGGAGTAATCGTTCCCGTGGGAGTGACACCGGCGACCCAGAACACGTTCATAGCCGTGAGCCATAAGATTGTTTTGGTCTCCCACGCTTAAAGTACGTCCCCGTAAACGGGTCCGGTTTCAGTGCAGTAGCAAAACCATTAATAAAAAATTGCCTACACATATTAGGTTTTTGGATTGTTAAGAATTTAAGCAATTTACAGATTAAATTAATCCAAGTATAAATCACGAGCATGATGTAAACATACTGATAATTAACCATATTCCTGCATACTAGATTGACAGTAGACACATCTACGCAAACTACTAGTATGGCACACATGGAAATAATAAGGGCAGGGATAAACGTGTTATACCCTGTGATCGGCCAGTTGACAGTAGACGTAGCAGTGGCGACAGCAACGGTGGCCGCTGCAGTAGTAGCGGCGGCCTCGGTGGCAGCAGTGGCGGCCTCGGCGGCAGCAGCAGCGCGTTCGGCTTCGGTGGACATGTTGACGAAGAGGGTGACGAGGTAGTAGACGAAGTAGATGTACAACAGCAGTGAGCATTCGCGTAGGAGACACTCCCCAAAAACCTAATCGCCCCTCTCCCGTACAGGATCTGGAGAGGCGGAGTTTCGAAGGTCTGCTCTCCCGTCGCTCGTGTACGTGGTAGACAGGATGGGATCACCGGCGACAGCAATAGGAGGTGGAACGACAGTGGGCGCAAAGAGGCAGAGTGTATGAGTTGTGTTTTCTGTGTCCGACTGAGACTCCAATTTATAGGCACGGTCGAGTAGGAGAACGGTCAATTCAATTGGCGTTTACTACAGCCGTTACCACGTGATAAAGACGACATTTTACTGCGCGCGGTTATCACACGCGATCAATACGGCTGTTACCAAAATAAATGTGACGCAATTAGACAACAATCAATATGACGTCTCATATTAATTGCCGTGTCTGTTGAGTCCCCGTTTCCGACAGACAAAATAAAGGCATCGGCTCATTCCCGCAACCCGCGATGCGTCGTGACGAGGCGGGCAGCGGAGGAGCGCACGTGTGGAACACCTCCACAACTCCTCTCTCTTCATATCAACTCACACTAGTGGGGAGATAGCTCACCTTATAAACTGGTGCAAAACTCTGCCAACTAGCAATATGGGACTAAACTCCCACCACTTGCCATGGATGCATGGGCCTTAGGGATTTAAATAGAAATTGCTTAATGGGCTAAAAGCCTATCCCAAATTTCAGCAATGTACAAGAGGAGCATGTAGTGTTGTCTGGGATCCACCGAGATGTATTTTTGTTCCTACCTAGGCCTAGTGTCCTGGCCTCTCCAACGCCTTCCGCGGCCTCTCCCACGCCTTCCGCGGTTCGTGAAAACTAGATCCCCTGGCGCGGCTTGCCGCGCGCCACCCGCCTTTGACACCAGTTATCGATTGGTAAAACGACATTATAAGCATCATTAATATGACACGGTAGTAAACAGCTTTTTCACACATATTGTTCACATTGTTGATCGACAGAATGTGGTACATAATTAGTGACATGCCTTGAAATATAGACCGATGAAAATGATAGTAACCTACTATCAAGATGTAGATAATATAGCTAAGTATATTAGACATACCAGTGACCGACTGTTTATGCACACTGGGTTTACATATGTATCACTCTTAGAGGAATGCAAAAATGCCCACATACAATAGAAATAAAATTTTGAAAGGAACAAAAGCCTTTAATTTCTTACAATTTGAAAATTCTTTCCTCACAGTTCATGTAAAGACCAACGTAACTACATGGCAGGGCTCTACCTATGACGATAAGCAACTGCTTCTCGTTTGTATGAAATTGTTGACCACATAAATTGCAGATTTCCATTTATAACTCCAGTCCTAGTTTTGCATCGGTAACACCACACCTAGCATGTCGACCAGGGATCCCATTCTGTTCTTATGTGGAGCATCGTGAACTGAGAATCACAAATCATGAGAAAAATAACTGGAGACATCTCAAATTAGAAGTGGTGAAAAGTAGGGACCAATGCACAGTATCAATCAAATCTGGGACTGATGATTGACATGCGAGTGCACCATTCACTTGAGTTTATGTGGCAAAAAGGGAGTGTGCGCTTACCTGATTGAAGGAGAATTTAAATGAAGGAGGCAATTTATTATATGGCTTTTATTACACGTGCACCCATTAACCTATCTCATAATCTACTTAGGATTGCCCATTAAAAAATTTAATCAACCGTTCTGACAAAAACTGAAACACATATAAACGAATGTACAAATGAGAAAAAGGCTAGGGAACACAACTTGTATCATCTAATATATGATGTACACCATTTAAAAAAAATGATGCACACAATCAGCACAATGGAACACCAGAGCAAAGAGTTTCGAGTTTATCGTGGTCCAAAACACATAAAATCCCAACTAATAGGACAATGGCACACCTTAGACATGGCCAAATTAGGGAGGTAACCGACATATCATGAAAAACCGTAAAACTTAATTAAACCAAAAAGAATCTTTCAAAATCATGTCTATGATTTGAAAATAGAAATGGGGAACATTATAGGAACTTTCTCATAGGTATAATTGTAACATTGGAACAATTTCTACAGAACTCAACATTGAATGTGGTGAAGTGAACGGTTACCAATCCTAGATATCATGTAGGAAGATGAATGAAAAATCATAAGTTATACCAACAGGCATATTAATCAGAATGCAAAAATAACCAACAGACCAATTGCTCAGAATGCAAGTATTATACAGTCAGATGTGCATGGCCTCATCTGAAATCGATGAGCAACACGGGACCTTCTTTCTGAAGTTTTACTTGAAAAGGAAAAAACTACACTAACATGAGAAAGAGTAACTCATGCGATGCATATAGCAGATTTGATCGATATGTATAGGACGAAATGACTGGCATGTACGGGGCCAACGAACAGGGGAGCACCTGCCTGAAGTAGAAAATTATATGAGGATTAGGAGCAATAAAAGCATAAAACACCAAGCTAATACAATAATATTTTCACTTCAAGGTTGAAAGTGGCATCTAATCAGCCTATAAATGATAAGATCAAAATGGAATAGCCAACACCCAATAAGAAAATACCTTTAATGTATATATTTCTCAGAATGTTTTGGTACACAGCGTAAGGAAACATCAATTGAGTTCTTTGAGCATACATAGTACATCTGGCACAAAATATTATACCTAGTTCAAATTACAAGGCATATGTAAGGAACGACAATGAAATTCTCTTTAGAGAAACAATTTTTAGTAGCTAGAATACAAATATCGTAGTTGGGTAGTAAGAAACACTTTGTGGCAGCTAAAAAAACTAACAGCGGCCTTGAACCAGTAGCACTAAGATTAAGAACTCGAAGCGGGAATAAGGGTATTGATGCGCATAATGTATTTACACAGTTCAGGTTGTTAGTTGTGTAACATCTGGGGGATTTCCCTCAAATAGAATTGCTTGTTTTCTTTTTGCATGCATTGCCTCATGCATCATATGCACCTTTGTTTTCAAACCAATTTAAAACTTCAAACATGTTCCAAATGGTTTCAATTAAAATTGCAAACAAACCATTCAAATTGTAATCCACAAAGTGGAAATTCAAATATTAAAATGCTTGGTTATTTCAAAACCCTTTTATTAAAACCCTATTTTGCTAATTCCAATTTAAATTTAAATAATAAACCTTGCTCCCATTCAATTACTCAATTTAAAGTCAAATTCACTTGAAATTCAATCAAATTCAAAACAGCACCAATATTTGAAAATTTCAAAAACAAAAGTTTGTGCACTTGGGCATTTTGAGTACTGAGTGCAAAGAAATTTACTTCATAATTTTTTGGAGTTGTAAAACTCCCTCAAATCCAAATGCTAAATCACCTTTTACAAAATAAAAATAAAAAATAGAAACAACAGTGGGGAGGCAGGCCACAAAGGCCCACCTACGACCCATCCATCCCAGGACCCTAGCCCACCTCCTCTCGTTCTTCTTCTCCGTACAGGGAGCACGAGGAGGGCGTGACTCCTCCTGTCGCTGTCCACCATCGATCCCCTCCTCCACCTGCTCCCTCCTTTCCCTTTTAAAGCCTCCCCCTCCAAGCCAGAAACCCCAGCTTCTTCCTTCCCTTTCCATCTCCGCCGCCACCCTCCTCTCTTCCTCCTCTGCTCGTTTCTTCCTCTGATTTTTTCTTCTGAAACCGAGACAGAGAGCCCCCTCCATGACCGGAGTTGAAGCTCGCGGAGCCGGTGCCGTAGTCGCCGAGAAGGACAACTGATGATCGGAATTGAACCGCGTGATCGTCCTCCTTCCTTAACAACCAGGAGCAGGATCCAGGAAGGACCAACAGCGCCGCGCCATCGTCGCCAAGCTCGACGTCCGTCCGTGCGGAGTTCAGCAGGGACGCCATCTTCTTCGACTCCCCTCGGTCCACGTCGTCATTCCCAAGTCTAGATGCCCTGCCATCTGAACCTCGGTGAGCCTTCTGTCCCCTGGGACCCCTCCTTTCTCCTCCTCGTTTTGCTCTGGGTGCCCGCCGTTGAGCGGCATCATCGTCGTAGCTGCAGATGCTTCCGTCGTGCTGCATCTGAACCTGAAGCCTGCAGGTCTTTTGGCTAAATTCAGTTAACCCGGCGTTGTCTATCTCTTCCTGCATCCGATCCGTAACACTACACGAACGCGCACATAGCCCAGTGGCTAAGGCCTTGGTGCGCTTCCCCGCAGACCCAGGTTCGAATCCTGTTTGAGGCCAAACTTTTTGGGTGATTTATTCACCGCGGTTGGTCCCACCCGTCGGTGACCCCCACGCCATCTCAGCTTCCACCCACGCCCAGTCAGCACCGTGTGGCCACGGGCCCGCTGGTCAGCCGCCGTGGCTGGGTCTCACCTCGTAGACAAAAACCCCGGACTCCAGATCTGGATCTGGATCCTTGCATCCAGGTCCCTGCCTTTTCTGTTTTTACACCTGAGCCCCTCCATCATCTGTTTCCGTCACAAACACGTCCCTATCTTTTGCAAATAAACCCTAAAACTTCAAATGCTCATAACTTTCAAACCCTAACTCCAACTAACGCAAATTTTATATGTTTTCCAACCAGAAAAATGCATACATTATTAATATGCCATCCTTAACCCTGTTTGCATCTTGCTTCTTGCATGTTTAGTTGTGTTATGCATGTTCATCTAATATTTAAATATGGAATGTGTTGGGGTAATTACTTTAAATAATGCCCTATTCCATTTAATCCTGTTTAGCTCACATATTTATTGTTCTCCATGTTAATCAACATTTAACATTGATGGTTAAATAAACAACTTGAACCAATGTAACATCCCAAGTATGAAAACTTCCATTTAGAATGTTTGTTTCTTGTCTAATTAAAGTTTTGCATCATGTCATCATACTCATTCCTTGTTTGCATTTGTTTTCCTTTTGTTTGCATCTGTTTTTATTTGTTTTCACAATGGAAATTCAAACAATATTTCAAATGCTTTGTTCATACTTGTTATGTTACAACTTTCCAAATAAAAGGTTCAAATAAAACTCCCATTTGTTTCCATCAAAAATAAAAAGTTCAACTATTAATTTGTTCTTTAATAATCCACTTAATTCCAATTTGCATTCAAAATTCAAATCAAATCACAAACAGCACCCAATTTGAAATTATGAAAATTACACAACAATTCTAATCAATTGTTCCATTTTAAATTATATGTTCACCCTATTTAAATTTTGTTTTCAATAATCACTTAATCTCAAAATGATTCAAATTTGAACCAATTCACAAACAGCAAGTTATTTTTTTTTGAACTATTTGGAAATCAAAACTTGGCAAGTGATTGCTGTTGACCTATTTAACTCACACAAATTTTACCTATTTTTCCTAACTCAAAACCCATCTATTTTCTTCCTACTTCATTTTCAGCAAAAAAAAAAATAAACAGAAGAAAATTAAAAAAAAAAACGCGCAGAGGGGGAGAGAAACAGGCCAGTGGGCAGGCCCAGCCCACCGCACTGGCCCGATACCTCTTCGCTCCCCCTCGCTCTTCTCTTTCCCGTACGGCGTGCCATCCACCGGAGCCACGTCGACGGCAGCTACAGCGAACGGCCACCGCGCGCCGCCTAGCCCTATAAAAACCTACCCTAGGCCCCGAGCGCAGCCCTAGACCACCGCTCCTACCTTCCCCCTCGAGCACCGCCGCCAATTCCCCTCTCTCTGCCACCTTTCCCTCCTGTTCTGAACCTCACCGGCGCCACCTTCTCTGAAGCCATGGCGATCGCCGCCGATACCTCGCTCCACCTCGCTGACTAGCAGCTGGAATCATCCCTCCGTATCTCCGTCTACCTCCTGGACGCCACAGCAGCCGCGGAGATCCACCACAACGCCGCCGCCATCCCCTCCGTTGCCGCCGGCGACAACGACCTGCACCGAGCCTCTGCTACCTGCAACGAGGGTGAGCACAACGACGTCCTCCTCCCTCTCCTGTTCCCTCTCTACATCCTGCACGCGCGCGCAACCACAGCGAGCCAACGCATCCGTCCACCGCGAGTATCTGCGCCGCTCGCCGCCGGCGTTCGTTTGTCCGTGAGGTTCAGAAAGGCGCGTGCTTTCGTCAGTTTCCGTCAGCGAGCACGAACTGAACCTAATCCTGTTTGCGTATCCTATACTGATAAGAACGATTTGCTACCGCAGTGGTAGCAGTGCAGTGCGCGCGCGCCCGAGCCCAGGGTTCGAGCCCTGGCGCTCGCGAATAATCCCCACCTTCTTTTGCGTTGGGCAACTGACAGGCGTGGCCCACCTGTAAGTGGCCTCTGCTGCCACCTGTGCTGCCACGCAGCCCAGGGGCCCTCTGTCAGTGGCAGTGGCTAGCCACTGCAGAGTGAAATAAGTTATTCAGCTTTTCTTTTTTCAAATTAAATCCTTTTTATTTTACAGATTGGTCCTCAAATTTAAAATGTGAATAACTTTCAAATTACATATCCAAATAATATAAATAAAATATGTTTGTTGAACCAAATTTAATTATCTATCTATTTAAACCATTGGTATTCTGTTTTGAATAATTCAAATGCATTCAAATTTCAAATTCAAACAACTCATTTTCAAATTGGTTAATTGCATAACTAATTCATACTTAATTCAAATAACACAAATGAAATATGTTTTCCATGCTATTTTGAACCATCTTTTCAAATATAAATTTTGTTTCATGTTTTGAATAATTAAAATTGCTTAAATAATTTAAACCTTGTTTAAATCATTTAATATTGCTAAATTCATAACTTGCTCAAATTAAAATATTTTTGAACATGTAAAATATGTTTTCAAACTAGAAAAGTATAAACTTTTCAAATATGAATTTGAATTTATGTTTGGAATAAATAAATTCAAATAATATTCAAACTTGTTTTAAATTCATTTAAAACTTGTTTAATCTTGTTTGATTCATAATTAAATCATTGTAATTCCTTTTTCAATAATTGAAACATGTAATCCACCTAAAATTTTGTGTTCTTACCAAATATGAATTTTGTTATTTGTTTGGAACAATTTAAATTGCTGAAAACAACAAATGCTTGTGTAACACCTTAAGGAACCAAAATTCCTTAACTTAATAACTAAAATTACAAAATTGGTAAACCTTATTTCCAATTGATTCTAATGTTTTTATTTTTATGTTTTCCTCATCCATGCATCATACTAATCCACTTTCACCTATTGGCTAGTTGTAAAACAATTGTTTCAACCATAATTCATGGGCTTTTCATATGCCACCCAAATTGCATGTGGGTCCATTTAATCTTGTTGATACCATGTCAACTAGTTTATTTTTGATGCATCAATTAAATGGTCATGCATCATCCCATGATTGTGCACTATGCCATGTTATTGATTGTTTATCTCTCTGCGTTGTTTGTTTGCTTCTTCTCGAATAGACGACGACGTTGAGACAGACGAGCTTTACGACACCCCTTCTGAGGAGTTAGCCCAGTACCAAGCTACTGAGTTTGCAGGCAAGTATTCACTCACATGAACCATTGTGTTCCTTTCAACATTGGATACCGATACTTTCCATTGTCTATTCTGCTAGCCTTTTGGATCATTGCTTCTGTTACGAACCCATCACATGTTATCCTTTAACCCTGATATAGCCTCACCTCCACACCTATAACCCCATTGTTTGTTGCCCGTGTCTTACTAGCATGCTTAGGGTTGTTTTTGCTCGAGTCTGTTACCCGTTACTTTCTGTTACTATATTTCTATTATGTTCTGGGGCTCGATGTTAAACAACAACCTGTTAATTTTGAGGTAACAATAATTTGCTGATAAGGCATCGGCAGGAGGCCCGGCGTGGTTTTGAGGCCTGCTAGTGTCGACCCTAATTAGGAAAAGGGTCTTGTCTACTGATCCATGATGAGCGCACTATCCGCATGTGGGAAGCGTGTATGGGCGCCCCCCTCAATTTGATTCGATTCGCATCTCGTCCAAATCGCCACACTTAGTTCGGGCTTTCCATTTGATGCACTCATATGCAGGTACGAACCCGAGGCCAGGATGGAACTTTTGTAGTCGGCATTTAGGGCGGCGTGGTCTTAGAGTGCTATGAGGGTCCCCTTTTCTTCGTGGGGCTCGATTAGCCGCGCACGCACAGCACGTGGTGCTTTGGGCTTGATGCGAAGAAGAGTTGAGTTGTGTTGAGTGCCTCGCTTGGTGGGTTTGATTCCCGTCTGGCGGGATATTCTTACGTGTACGGCCAAATTGGTGCACCCCTGCAGGGATAAATCTTCTCGAGAAGCCGTGTTTTCCGCGGTTATGGTTAACTTGGTGAAAGTACTGGCTAACAAGTACTCAGAACAACTTACACCTAACTAATGATAACTTGACTAGTAATAGGCTTATTGCCACAATAACTTGATCCATCATTAATTCAAGTGTGTAAGTTATCCTCGGATTGCTTCTTTGGATAAGGGGCGAGATCCAGGATGAGTTTGTTTGGTGGTTAGTTATAGTGGGTTACGATACGCTATCTTATCTCCTTTCTGTTAGCCGGAAGTTGTATCATGTTCTGTAGTTGGTTAGTGTAGCCAATTGCCGCATCTTTTGTATCCCCTTTTCTTCCGTTGAACCCAAAGCATCTGTGCTTGGTGTTGACGGGTTACACTTTGGTGAACTGTGAGTCTTGCTTGCCAGTACGTTTATGTACTGACCCCTTTGGGGCTGTGGTTTCCGCAGACTACGCTTACGAGGATCCCCGTGATGGCTACTACGTGGAGTTTGACGAGGCTGCTGACGAGTAGATAGCGGACCCGGGCAGGATCCGAGACTACGTGGATGGGCTCCGTTTTCCTTTCATTCCCGGCTTCTTAAGCCTATTTGGATTTGTCTGTACTCAGACCTTTTGAATGCTTCCGCTGAGATGTAATGATATTATGTTGGGACATGTGTCCTCTGGATGATTGTATTTGCTATCTCTGCTCTAGTGAGAGCTATTTGCAACTTATTTCTATTTATTTGTGTCTTAGAGATATGTTATGTTATCATTTTGTTAAACGCCGTTGACGTACCATGTGTGTATGGTATGAAGTACGTCAATGGTAGTATCCTGATTTCTATGGGATGGTTTACGTAGATGATGAACAGTAGGGGTTGGTTGTCACACATACGTGTGTTGGCCTACTCGTAAGAGATGCGGGTGCCGGTAAGCCCCGTAATCCAATCATCTACTGTTCAACGGAACTGCGAGTATCCTCTAGAAGTCCGGGTGCGACAACCAATAATTATTTTGTCCGGACTCAGATTCCGATTAAATTGTCTAAATTGCATTTTTGCGTTGCATCTCGCATGTCATGCATATAAAATTAGGATCATGCTGGATCTTTTACCGTAGTAGTAATTGTTGCATCCGGTGTTTCTTTTATCTTTTACTTCTTCGTGGATAGGACGTTGAGATTATGTGAGCACCGACAAGTTCTGCGGATGTACCTCTACTTGTTGGATCTTAGGCAAATATACTCACTTGCTACCCATGTTGCCTTTCCTCACTTGTTACCGATTCTTTCCGTTGTCTTTATTCTAGCCTTATGATTAGATGCTTGTGTCTCGATCCTATCCTATGTTTACCTTGCAGCCATGATATAGCCTTCCTTCCACTTCCTATTAACTGTTGTTTGTTTACCTTGTTGGCCCTCGTGTCGTAGTTGCATGCTTAGTGTTGTTTGCGCTCAAGTCTTGTTGTCCGTCTTATCACCTGTTTAGTTTGATAGATGGGTTTCAACTTAATCAACAACATGTTAATGTTTTGGGTAATAATAATTTGATGATAAGGCACCGGCAGGAGGCCCGGCGTGGTTTTGAGGCCTGCTAGTGTCGAACTTAATTAGGAAAAGGGTCTTGTCCTCCGATCCATGATGAGCGCACTAACAGCATGTGGGAAGCGTGTATGGGCGCCCCCCGCAATTCTGATTCGATTCGCATCTCGTCCAAATCGCCACACTTAGTTCGGGCTTTCCATTTGATGCATGCATATGCAGGTGCGAACCCTTGGCGCCAGGGTGGAACTTTTGTAGTCGGCATTTAGGGCGGCGTGGTCTTAGAGTGCTATGAGGGTCCCCCTTTTCTTCGTGGGGGCTTGATTAGCCGCGCACGTACAGCACGTGGTTCTTTGGGCTTGATGCGAAGAAGAGTTGGGTTATGTTGAGTGCCTCGCTTGGTGGAAGTGCATTTCCATATGGCGGGTTATTCTTACGTGTACGGCCAAATTGGTGCATCCCTGCAGGGTTAATCTTCTCGAGAAGCCGTGTTGTCCGCGGTTATGGATGACTTGGTGAAAGTGCTGGCTAACAAGTACTCAGACAACTTACACTTAACGATGATAACTTGACTAGTAATATAGATTACCTCCACCATAAAAATGAATGTCACCTTAATCAACAGTGTGAGTTTCCTTGGGTTGCTTCCTTAGTAGGGGGTAACACTGGATGGATATTGTTTGGTGAGTAGTTATAGTTGGTTTTGTCGCGCTCTCTTATCCCTCTCTAATAGTCGGGAGTTGTAGCGTGTCTCTCTAGTTGTTGCTGCTGCCCGCTGCCGCTTCTTTGCACTACCCCCTTCTCTTTCCATTGTAACCAAAGTATTTGTATCTTGTGATGATTGGTTACGTTGGTATCTTGTGAGTATGGTTTATCCACTTGCCAATACTTAATAGTACTGACCCACGAATCCATTTCGTGGCTGCATATTCCACATTGCAGTCAACAGGTTTGAAGTCTGACGACGTTAGCTTGGGAATCCCTCCGGCTTGGCCTGGGCAGGGATTGGACGCCATCGGTTATCTTCAGGACTCTTAGTCCAATTTGTATCTTGTCCGTAGTCGGATATTTTCGTCTTCCGTTGTTATTTGGATCTTTGTATTGTATCAGTTGTATTCTTGACTCGTTTGAGTCGTCTTGTATATATATCTTCTGTTGTTGTTGTGGATTATTCGTGAACTGTTGTAATGTTATCACAAGTGGCAACCTGAAATCGGTTATTATGCGGATTTGGGTGGATAAGCCGAAATCTGCATAGTGCCCGATCCCGGGGCGTCACAAATGGTATCAGAGCATGGTTTCCGATTCCCAAAGTTATTTCGATACGAATGGTTATCGAAGCAACGGGTCCGCAAAGCCTGTAGGATAACCTCGCTAACGGTCGTTGTTTCTAGAGTGTCAAAAAACTATTTCTGCTAAACTATTTTGGAAACATCTCAATAGGATTCTTGTTTTCTCCTTATCTCTATTCTATTTCTCCTCTCATCTTATTTGTTTTGGAGTCTCTCTTCTTCTCAATCTTTCAAAGTTTAGGATCCTACGTGGGTGGACGTTTTCTGAGCCGTTAACCTAATAGGTTCGATCATCGGAAGATTCCTGGTGGGAGAAGATCGTCATCAACCCGAGCAAGATTCCCTTGTTAGTGGTGTCGAGAAACTTTTGTTAGTGGTGTCGAGAAGAAGAGATCCGCCCACTGACCCGGGAAATCAACCGCAGCACGAAGACTCCGTAGTTGACACCTCTCTTCCCCTTGCCTTGGGTGGATTGCGAGGGGCGCAATCCCTTGTTAGTGGTGTCGACTGTAACACCCGGGGGATTTCCCTCAAATAGAATTGCTTGTTTTCTTTTTGCATGCATTGCCTCATGCATCATATGCACCTTTGTTTTCAAACCAATTTAAAACTTCAAACATGTTCCAAATGGTTTCAATTAAAATTGCAAACAAACCATTCAAATTGTAATCCACAAAGTGGAAATTCAAATATTAAAATGCTTGGTTATTTCAAAACCCTTTTATTAAAACCCTATTTTGCTAATTCCAATTAAAATTTAAATAATAAACCTTGCTCCCATTCAATTACTCAATTTGAAGTCAAATTCACTTGAAATTCAATCAAATTCAAAACAGCACCAATATTTGAAAATTTCAAAAACAAAAGTTTGTGCACTTGGGCATTTTGAGTGCTGAGTGCAAAGAAATTTACTTCATAATTTTTTGGAGTTGTAAAACTCCCTCAAATCCAAATGCTAAATCACCTTTTACAAAAAAAAAGGAAATAAAATAAAATAAAAAATAAAATAGAAACAACAGTGGGGAGGCAGGTCACAAAGGCCCACCTACGACCCATCCATCCTAGGACCCCAGCCCACCTCCTCTCGTTCTTCTTCTCCGTACAGGGAGCATGAGGAGGGCGTGGGGAGCACTAAGATCAGGATAACATCTAACCTGCTGGAGACGGCTGTGGGGCTAACAGATTCAGCGTGTCCGCCTTCTGAATCTACTACACATTGTGCACAAGAAATTAATCAGAAACCTACGGAAAAATGCAAAAAAAAAGTTTAATCAGAATGAAAAAAACCTCAGGGCGTCACCTTCTCCACAAGTGCAGCAGCGGTCGTGCTTGTTCTCTTGAGCACTGAGGTGGAGGGAGGCGAAGCACAATTGCAACACGAGCTTGGCATCGAGGAGAGCACATCGGGCGGAGAAGCGTGGGGCTGCCAGAACGGCAGCGACTTAGCTCGGCGCCCGTGCTCCCGTATCAAAACCAAGCCAATTGGATCATAAAGCGCCTTCGCCATCAGCCATACATCACCAAAATTTCTCATCCATTCTAAAACCTGAAACTATAAACAAAGCGGATCTATCACAACGTGGACTCATACACGGTCTACCAATCAATGGGAAAACAATTAAGCACCCAGAACTGAAAATAGCATGATCTATCATAATAACCTGAATGACACGCACCAATTTGAAGAAAATACAAAAAAAACTAAGATCAGGATAACATCTAACCTACTGGAGACGGCTGTGGGGCTAACAGGTTCAGCGTTTCCGCCTTCTGAATCTACTACACATTGTGCACAAGAAATTAATCAGAAACCTACGAAAAAATGCAAAAAAAAAAGTTTAATCAGAATGAAAAAACCTCAGGGCGTCACCTTCTCCACAAGTGCAGCAGCGGTCGTGCTTGTCCTGTTGAGCACTGAGGTGGAGGGAGGCGAAGCACAATTGCAACACGAGCTTGGCGTCGAGGAGAGCACGTCGGGCGGAGAAGCGCGGGGCTGGCAGAATGGCAGCGACTTAGCTTGGCGCCCGTGCTCCCGTACGTCTCTGTGGCTGCGGCGGGATCTCCCTCTGGTGGGGCTTGACGGTGATTCGCGGCCAGCAGTCAGAGCAGCTTCACGCAATCATGTCGAGCGCTCCTGAGGTGGCAGAGGCAGAGCCGCAGTGGAGAAGCGAAAGACGGCGCAACGGCTGTTTGATCCCATCGATGGGGAAGAGATGGGCGACGCACGACGGGGCAGTGAAGGAGGTGGAGCACGGCTGCGGGAGCGGAGGGGACGGAGAGAACAACGCGGGAAAAAAATGGGGCTGGCGGCTGCAGCACGGGATGGACGGGAGTGGGAAGAGGCGGCTAGGGTTTTCACCGTGGGAGGTGAGGGCTCCTTTTATATCACGCGGTGAAACAACTGTACGTCTAGGATCCGCTGTGACTTCTCCATCAAACGGTCCAAATACCCTGAGCTCTGAGGAGGCTCCTTGGGTTCTCGAGTTTACCTCTTTAGATACCAGACAGAAAAAGTTCTTGGACCACATTCCATTTTGGAATGCTGTCTGGACGGGGGCACTGTATAACGCAAACCAGTGGTGCCCCGGCACTGTGTATCTGTGTCCTAATGGTTAATGGAAACATGCATGACGGATTCACGGCGAATTAAAACGCGCGGTGGAAAGCAGAGGCGGGAGTCGAGCTTAAGATCGCACGGCCCCGATGCTTCCAGTTCCAATCGAACGGTTCGAGTCAGGTCCGATACGAGGCCTGAATCGGGTCCGATTCTTGTTCTTTTTCGATCCGAAGTTTCGACTGAACCCGTGGCCTCTTAAGGCCCAGCCCAGAGCCCCAGACCGACCCACTTTTGCCAGTCGACTCCACAAATTTCCTCACGAATCAGGCGCCGAGGGAGGAGAAGCAGCGGGCAGCCGGCGACGAGCGCGAGGCGGAGAAGATGTCGTACCTGCTGCCGCACCTGCACTCCGGCTGGGCGGTCGACCAGGCCATCCTCGCCGAGGAGGAGCGCCTCGTCATGATCCGCTTTGGCCACGACTGGGACGAGACGTGTATGCAGGTACGGACCCCTGAGAAACCCTAGCTTTTTGTAGTTGCCGATTCTCGCTGTTCTGTTGCGCGTGGTTGCGAATTCGTAGTCGTAGATGACGGGTCGCGCAATCCCCTTGGGTTGAATTGTTTGGTTGGGTTCGATTGGTGGGGGGTGTATGAACACTGGATTTGTGTCAGAAATTGGGCAGGTATTTGTTGAAATTGGACGAGGATTTACAGTAGAGGTGGTGCTTATAGGGTACGCGAAATTTAGGGATCATGAGGCAGGAATTATCGTGCTGATTTGATAGTATAGTTGGTTAGTTTAGACTTTGGAGTAGTACCAAAAGTGGAGGATGATTAGGAAAGTTTTGGATGTCATTTTTTTTACTGAAATAAAAGCCTCTAATTCACACTGAGAGCTAGATAGCGGCTCACATACACTATGTTATACTGCCTGTGACATAGTTGAAGTAGTTCAGAGCTGGTTGCTTGGTAAATTGAAGTAGAACTAGCCATCATACACTGACATCATGTACCCCATCACGTAATTCTGAGGGAATTGAGCGATGGCGCTTCATCCTTTTCTTTCATTCGGTTGTGCGGAAAATTCCATCCCTGAGGACCTTTGATTTGATGTTATTGATTGCAGTTTGACATTTTAATTTTATTAGGATTTGGTTCTAAGTCAATCTAGTAAGTCTGGATATTTGCAGTTATGTTGCATGTGGTTGCTATTGCTGCTCATGGATGATTTCTTACCCTATACTTTCAAAGGGGATCATTTGGAATTTTGAGTGCTTCTGTGCTCTGCTCATCCTTATGTTAACTAGTAACCTCTCATAAGGATTTGCTCATAATGTAATAACACAAATAGCAACTGCTGTTTAGGTATACCATTGCAGGCTGCTACTTAGCTGGTTAATATAGGTGCAAATGCTTTTAGTGCTCCCTATGTACCATGCACACATCCTACAAGTGATATTGCATTCAGCCTCTCCATTTCCATAGGCTCATAGCCTCAAATATATCCTAGAAGTGGGAAATTTTGGATATCTCCTTTTCTTGGATTCCAATTTTGTACTGAGCTAGAACGGCAACTCACGCTCTATATTTTGTGGCCTTTTAACAGATAGTATGAAGTAGTTGACAGCTGGTTGCTTGATTAAATTGGAAGTAGAACTAGCCATTATACTCTGAGGAAGTTGAGCGGTGGGTTGCCTTTCTTTTTTGATTGATGGCTACTTTTTAATTACTTTGTGCAAAGAATTACATGTCTTGTCTGTTTTATGTTTTCGATTGCAGTTTAATTTCTTATTATCCTTTGGTTCTACATCAGTCTGGCATAGTTTTATGTTGTTAACTTCATTACAAGTTTCTGACTATCTACTTGTTTATGTTCAGATGGATGAGGTGCTGTCAGGGGTGGCGGAGACCATAAAGAACTTTGCGGTGATCTACCTCGTTGACATCACCGAGGTCCCTGACTTCAACACCATGTACGAGCTGTACGACCCATCAACGGTGATGTTCTTTTTCCGCAACAAGCACATCATGATTGATCTGGGGACAGGAAACAACAACAAGATTAACTGGGCAATGAAAGACAAGCAAGAGTTTGTTGACATCGTGGAGACTGTCTACAGAGGAGCTCGTAAGGGCCGTGGTCTCGTGATCGCTCCCAAGGACTACTCCACCAAATACCGCTACTGAGGTGTTTTGCGCCTGGCTGTCCATGTGCACTTTCTGGCCTACTATGTTAAGTGAAATGCCCAGTAGTCAGGCACGTGGCCCTTGATGCGATGTATGTCAACTTTGAAAGTGTTGCTTAACTCAATGTCTGTATGCATATTGATATGTCGTAAACCTGCAATCCTTGGAAACAGGACCTGCTGTCGATTGGTATGACTGATGAAACAGATTGTTGGTTTATATCATATATGCTGGTTGCTTAACCCAGGGCTCTAATTATCCTTATTACTCCCTCCGATCCATATTAATAGGTGCTGAAGTGGATGTATTTAGACATGTTTTATTGCTAGATACATCCACTTCAGGACCTATTAATATGGATCGGAGGGAGTAGTAGAATATGACCCCTCTACCTATGTTGCCATGAACCAGGGTGATATGCAGACCATTGTTCGTGTTCTTGTTTTGAACGGTGGGTCATGTACTTCGTATCATTTGATTATAGCTAATCTTGTGAGCCATGCTTGTCAATGCATGAAGTTCCACTTGAATTCCTCATGATTCAGTTGATTTCACTTCTTACCGATGTGGTTGGTTTAGCTCCACTTGAATTCAGTCGGCTGTTGCACTGAGTAAGTTGTTCCACTAGAATTACTAGACGTTTGAAGTACGTACATGTCAGCACAAATAATCTAGAGAGGATCATCCATGATATGTATCGTGCAGAGATGATAGTTCTGGTCTGATAACACCTTTGCTACAGCCAACGCAAACTAGTAGGACTAGTAGGATTAGTTTGCTTGGCTAACAGAACGGGGTGGTGGCGCAGTTGGCTAGCGCGTAGGTCTCATAGCTAAACCGTGAGTGATCCTGAGGTCGAGAGTTCGAGCCTCTCTCACCCCAAACCACATATGTGGCCTGTAATGATGAAACGCTCTGTGACAACTTGGGTCGTCACACTACATCTGAAACATCAGATGAAATTGAGCACCTCTGAACCTGGCTACATCTTTTTTGTTTTAATTCAATTCGTTATGTTATTGTTTTGGTCTAGGTTGGGCGACGTCGAAGCAAGCTTGTGGGTCATACTTGTCGATCCATTAAGTTTTTGAGCACCTCTGAACCTGGCTACATCTTTTTTGTTTTAATTCAATTCGTTATGTTATTGTTTTGGTCTAGATTGGGCGACGTCGAAGCAAGCTTGTGGGTCATACTTGTCGATCCATTAAGTTTCAGCCAGACCTGAACCAGTTGATTTTGCTCAAAAAAAGCTCCTTCAGTTGATCCCACCCATTGATATGGTATATTCTTTCTGGGCTCTTGCTGTAAGAACCACCTTCGGTCAAGTTATTTATTTATTTAATAAACACCCTATTAAATAAGTATTGGCAGTATGCAATACTGTAAATATTGGCAGTGAACTGGCGCATGAGAAAGAGAACGAAAGATCATTGTGGTGTATTCACTGCTCTACTTTTATTAATCTCAGCGAGCTTTTTCATTGTAATTTTGCACGCAGTTTCGCATATCTGGGAATGTACCATTACTGCTGTCGTCAGTGTCACAACCCATTTTTGTTAAGACTTGCTTGTGTTCTTAAGTGTAAAAATTAGGGACAACAATTTTTTTTGTAAATCATCGTTGATTTTTGTAAATCTTTTGCTTCTCATATTAATATCCCTAAAGAAATATGGGATAGGTATCAAGAACCTTTTAAGAATGTTTGCAAGGAAAATACACTTTCTAATGAAGAGATACAAGTACACGCCGCTGAACCTGTTTTACCCGCTGTCCACTTTGAAAAGCTACTGTTTCCAGTAAGATCTAAAGAACATTCTATGGTTTCTAGTGTAGTTAATAGAAGTAAAAGGAGAGCCATTGTCTATTTTGTTGCATGGCCTTTAGTACTAATGTAGTATGGGCACAAATGTGACATGCTATTCTTTTTTCATGCTCCAGAAAGGTACTCCTATAATTTCTATGTAATTGA
This sequence comes from Alopecurus myosuroides, assembly GCA_028641055.1. Taxonomy (NCBI): domain Eukaryota; kingdom Viridiplantae; phylum Streptophyta; class Magnoliopsida; order Poales; family Poaceae; genus Alopecurus; species Alopecurus myosuroides. The sequence goes on along the minus strand of CM054061.1, from coordinate 74,258,830 downwards.
CTGCAAAAGTAATACTGTTCTCTATTTGATATTACATGACAATGCAATATCTATACATAGTACTTTATCTCTGTTGATGACAAATATTTTGAATGGAGTGACACCTTTCTGTGGATTTCCAACTAATGGACTTTTTGGTTTCAGAGCGTTTTGTTCTTAACTTCCCATCTTCCTTTCCCAGATATGTTGAACACGTTAGTGGACTTGGTCATGAATTGGTGTGTTGAAAGTTGAATATTTGCTTGTTAGCCAAAAAAGTTTAGATTTTTGAAATTTTCTGTTTTGCTTATGGTTACTTACCGTATAAACTTGATTCGTAATCTTGCTTCTAGGGTGGTCAGATGGATTTATGGACCCAGGAACATGTTGATGAAACTGATTCCGGTTCCTGCGGCCATATCCATTTACATGTAATAATTTTTGGTGATGTGGACAGAGGACGATGAGTCCGTCGAGGTTGATCATCCGAACGACTAGGAACATTAAGACCAGTAAAAAGACCTAGAACAAGAGTGAAGGTTCCGTATCTCTGTTGTCGGACGAGCTACTGTCGTATAGGTTGTTCTTTCTGAATTTCTTCAGTTTAGATAACTGCACCTGTCACGAGAGTGTGTTCTCTGACAGTCGTTGCGATTTACTTCAGCTCACCGCTATGACCGGGTCTTGGGATGGCAGGATCATCACGATCATAGCGGTGATGGTGGACACGTTGTAGAGGAGCGTGGGATGGCACGTTCGCTAACTCTGCCCGAGTCCACGGTTTCAGTTAGAAGTTTGTTAGCTTGTATCTAGGAGATATATAAGGCAATAACAGAAACAGAAAAGCTGCAAGTTTTGCACGCAGCACAACATCAGGCTCTCGACAAACACTCGATCCTCTCTCTGCCCTTGCCCCTCGATCTGAGTCGTGTGGCAACTTCAAAGAGGAGGACACGAACTTCAGATTTGGATGCAGAAGCTGTATCTATGGAGGCCCATGTTCGTCAATACAGGAGTGAGTTGTATGCAGCATGACCTCCATGGCAACTTGCAAGATTGTGCAAAAAATATTATTACTGATCAATTTTATATTCTGCAAGACATTTCCAAGAGAGAATATTCCAACCCTTGTTCAGGACAATTGTGGTCAAATTCTAATTCATTATCTATTACATGTACTTTCCTTGCGTTTTCCTGCTATTCCAACTATGTATATCGATCTATGTGATACTGCCTTTTCTTTTTCTTGTGTTGTTTCTTCTTCTTCCGAATGGCATCGTAGCTACACGAGGGAAAGCGATGCTGCCCACTCTGCCGCAAAAGGGGGTGGCTTTCTTCCCCCCCAAGAAATGCCAGTGCCACCATCAGGTCCCAGCAAGCAAGCAGCTTAATTCTGTGGAGAGGCTCCGTTTCATTCCAGCAGCAATAAAAGATTCAAAGCGCCTTGTTCCATCCGGCACGAACCCCCTCCATGACTAGTAAAATAAGCAGGCTAGCCCAGGTGATTTCATGATGTATTTTTCTTTTCAAATAAAAAAGCGTGCTCCTGTCAGTGTAATGCATAACGCAGGTGTTTTTTTCAGTCGATGGATGGGATAAATGCCTATATCGCTTTTTAATGTTATTGTTATGTTGATGCTCTATTAAAGAATGTAATCTATAAAACAGGCTTAAAGTCCCATTCTTTAGAATTGTCTTTCTCGTACTGTGTAAACGAGGAAGCGCCTATTTACTTGACGGCCCGCTATTCCTATACAATAGAAAAATTGAACTGCCACTTTACTTTACGGCCAGGAGGCACCCCAGCTGCCTCTAGTGTTAAGTGAAAGGCCAGTAGTCAGGCACGTGACCCCTTGATGCCACGTCTGTCAACTTTCAATGTGTTATGTAACTTGATGTCTGTATCTTGCATATTGCTTGCAATCCTTGGAAACAGGACCCGCTGTCGATTGGTATGGCTGATGAAGCAGATTGTTGGTCCATAGCATATATATGCTGATTGCTTAACCCAGGGCTCGAACTATCTTATCAGTATAATGTGATGCTCTACCTATGTACCGCTGAGCCAGGTTGATGTCCGGCACACCATTGTTCCTGTTCTTGTTTTGAACGGTGGGTGATGCACTCTCTTTCATTGCTTATAACTAATCTTGTGCCTTGTGAGCCATTTTTTTTTTAGAAATGGAGGTCCGCCCCCAGCCTCTGCATCAAAATGATGCACACAGCCGGTTTTTATTAAAAGATAGAACAGAAAACATCATGTCTTACAAGTGGATACAACAAACAGCTAGACCTGAATCCACCAAACATAGCTCACTACCAGTAATGATGAAGGGGATGGACATCGCAGAGCCGATACTCTGAGAACCCACCAACGCGCCTCATCCAAAAGCCGAAAGCCACACCATGCCGCCCGATAGCGGACAAGGGGCATAATCGGTCCAGCACTCCGCAGCGCATATCGATATACACGCTCGGAAAGTAGCTGCCGCCGTCTTCCGCTCACCCGTCTTCAGGACAGCGATCAAAGCATCCACCATGTCAGACCTGCCGTCGATACCACCATGGCACCAGACAACACCACCTCCCTGCGCGAGTCCGCCGTCCCGCAAACAACACCGAGACCCCACAGCACCAAGCTGTCAAGAACCGCCATCATCAATGCGGTATAAGAAACCCCGCTTCCTCTCTAGACCCTCCGGCACAACTCCAAAATGATGCCCTCAAGAGGGATAGTGACACCGGTGCCGTCACCATCATCCAATCCGGGAATCCCAGATTTATGGTTTCCCCCGGAGCGGGCCAAAGTAAGGTAGCTTGTCGACATTGTCGTTGCCGCGTAGACCATCAAAGAACCGGCATCCACCACCATACTCATCCTCTGATCCCTTCGACCGGCGCACTCCTTCCTCCAAGAATGATGCCCCCAAGGAGGTAACGACGTAGAAGCGCCGCCATCATCCGGTCGAGGATCTAGGGTTTCCCCCAGGGTTGACGGGAAGAACCGCACGGTTTCCTCGATGATGCTTCCAGGAAGGGGACGACACTCAAGATGTCACCATCACCGGCTCCGAGCAAGGTCGGAGACGAGGTTTTCACCCGGAAACCGTCGCACCCCATCCACGTCGAAGGCGCCAGATCGACCACCATAGAAATCCGCCAAGCACGAGCATCGGCGCGACGGAAGACGTCGGAGGAGACCCACGGGGGGACGCCATCGGTAGCCCCCTCGCCACCACCACACCTCCACAGCGTTGACCATCGGAGACCACCGCCGTAGTGGGCACGCTGGTCCGATGCTCGTCGGAGCCCGACGTGAAGGCCACCCACGTATGGGCACCACCAAGGAGGCGTCGGCGGCCTCGCCGCAGCAGGACCGCACCGGAAGGAGGTTCCGCGCGCAGCTCCACGGCGGTTGCGCGGGGATCCGTCGCGTTCCGTCGCATCCCCGGCCGTGCAGTCCGCCTCCACAGCGGATGCGGCGCAGGAAGCCCGGCGGCCGGCGACCTAGCCGCCCCGGCGCCGCGCTTGCGCAGAGATCCGGCGTCTCCTGTCGAGGCAACCCGCCTCCACAGCCCCCAGGCGCGGTGCAGGAGGTCTACCCGGCGGCCGGCGTCCTAGCCTCCCCGGCGCCGCGCGCGCCCATGGTCCATCGCGGAGGGCGCCCCGCCGCCGCCATCACGGGAGACGCGAGAGAGCTCCGGCGACCCTCAGGCGGCGACGAGGAGGGGGAGGAACGGCGGGGGTGGGCTGGGGCGGGGCGGCGGCGGCGCCCCCCGAGCCGCCGCGCGGGGCGACGCGAGCCATGCTTGTGGATGCATGAAGTTCCACATGTGAGCCATGCTTATAACTAATAATCTAAGTGATGTGATTGATTTAGCTCCACTTGGATTCAGTCGGCTGTTGAAGTGAATAAGTAGTTCCATTTGAATTCCTCGTGATAAACTACAGAAGAAGTCTCGTTTTGTTTAGCCCAGGCGCTAAAGTATATGTCAGTATAAGCCAATCAAGAGACTGATACAGCTCCAGTCGTTAAAGGTATGTGTCAGCACAGATAGTCTTCGAGAGGATCATCCATGATATGTATGGTCTAGTTCTCGATTGACATCTTCGCTACAAAAGATGCAAACTAGTATGGTTATTAGGCTGCTTTAACACAAAGGGGTGGTGGCGCAGTTGGCTAGCGCGTAGGTCTCATAGCTAAATGCGAGTGATCCTGAGGTCGAGAGTTCGAGCCTCTCTCACCCCAAATAAATACGACATCGTAATGATGAAACGCTCTGTGGACAACTTGGGTCGTCACACTACATCTGAATCATCAGGTGAAATTGAGCAACTCTGAACTTTGTTTACCTTTTTCTTGGATTGAATTAAACCTTCCATTTTTTTTTGAGGGGTGAATTAAACCTTCCATTGATGAAACTCTTTGTGGACAACTTGGGTCGTCACACTACATCTGAATGATCAGGTGAAATTGAGCAACTCTGAACCTGGTCCCACCTTTTTGTTGTTTGGGGACTAATTAAAACTCTGCCCGATACACTTTACTTTTTTTAACTGCTTTCTCCGGTAAACTTGGGTGCATCAATGCTCGTTCTCCCTGTTGTTCATGTTCTCAATTCGTTAATTATGTTATTGCTCTGAACTTTGTTTACCTTTTTCTTGGATTGAATTAAACCTTCCATTTTTTTTTGAGGGGTGAATTAAACCTTCCATTGATGAAACTCTTTGTGGACAACTTGGGTCGTCACACTACATCTGAATGATCAGGTGAAATTGAGCAACTCTGAACCTGGTCCCACCTTTTTGTTGTTTGGGGACTAATTAAAACTCTGCCCGATACACTTTACTTTTTTTAACTGCTTTCTCCGGTAAACTTGGGTGCATCAATGCTCGTTCTCCCTGTTGTTCATGTTCTCAATTCGTTAATTATGTTATTGCTTTGAACTTTACTATTGGCAGTGCACTGACGTATGACAAGATCTGATCTTGGCCTGGTACGTTCAGGGGAGCAGAAGATCTGTCGTGTACATGAAATTCTCCGAACACGAACGGCTGGATAGGGAAAACCAGCCATTGTTTTCACCGCGATAATTCGTGTCGCCACACTTAACACAACAGAGTGCTGGCATAGTTGGCAAGCGCGCTTATCCTGAAAATCCAATCAACATCATATCAACATTGACCATATGTTGATGAAATTCCTCAGTGACAACTTAGGTCGTCACATGTACACCTGAAATTATCAGCTGAAAAGGAGCAAAGTCTGGACCTGGTCTCTGTCCTCCAACGAATGCCCAGCTTCAGGCCATCGCTTGACGCCACCTGTCGGGAATGGCGCGTTAAGGCTTTCCCGGACTGGCGCCTGTCTGCTTTGTCTCCTTCCCCGGTTCTAGTATACCTAGCGTGTTAGTGCCAAAACGATCTGTGGCTCCAGCTAAAGAGCCCAATTCGTTATTCCTCATTCGTCCTTTGTCGCTACCTACAACAGTTCTCGTGTACCATTCAAACCCTGAAATCCGCTGAGACCAAATGCCTTGCAAACCTCAGATTCCTGATGCTTGGTCTGTTGGCTTTCCAATCATCCAAGCTGACCGCGATCGCCTTCGTGGGCTCGTTTCACCCGCGTGAAACCCATAGCGAATAGCTCAGCAGGCAATATCTCACTATATATACGTTGCCTGGGTACCTCAACTCTTGGCACCCACAGACCACACCTGCTTCCATCGCTTGCTGATCTCCCAACAAAGCGCACACAAGCAATGGCCACGTTCAGCGCCACCACCGTCGTCCCCGCCGCCGCCAGGCTGCCGGCACGGGCTCAGCCGAGAGTTGCTAGGGCCGACACGTTGAGGTGCGGCTACTCAAAGGAGGGCTTGAAGGCGTGTTCGGCTATGAATCTGTCTCCGGAGGCCCTCAAGGGGCTGGGTCTCCGGCGGGTGTCAAGGCCATGGGGATCGAAGCTGGTCGAGGAGCGGGTCGACACGAGGCTCCCGCGGCTGACGAGGGCTCTGAACCCGGAGTGGGTGCTCGCGTGTGTGTTGGGCTACATCTTCTTCAACCCTCGGCGTCTACAAAGAATCTACGGTGACCAAAAGGCCGGCGGCCTTGCGCTCTGAACCACTAAACGTTAGGTTATGTTCATTTGTCTCATCCAGCTGTTAGAAGCCTGGGGATGTAATCAAGATTGGAATGAAGCACACCTAGTTGGTTCTAGTTAGTTTTGTTAAGAAAATCTGTCGTCGAGATGAGTTCGGGTTAGCTGAACGCGAAGATATAAATACAGAGAGTTCCGTTTAACTGATTCTAGGCCACTCATGCTGCAGCTACTAGTCAACATATATTTAGAGATTTGAATAATCTTAAACACACACAGAGGCAGCAGCTACTAGCCAACATATATTCAGAGATTTGAATAATCTTAAACACACACAGAGGCACGTCATCCAATTTCTGTTGCAGCGGATCCTTTTCTCTACGGGGGAGCGGGCCTTCGCTTATGTTTATCCTTGGCTCCTTGCTCGTTGTAGTGAACTAGTGATGAAAATGCTCTATGGCAACTTGGGTTGCCACATTCCACATGAACCCTAAGGCGAATCGAACAAAATCTGAACATGGTCACGTTCTTTTTTTTCTACTTAATTGGATTCGGTGGTTGGTTGATTCCACTCCAGAGGATAAAATTGATTTTTTATCAAGGGAAAGAATCTAGGGTTAGTGAAAACTAATAAATTACTTCAACTTTATAGGTGGATCACTGTATAATTGCTCGCGGTGTCCAAAGACAACCTAATTGTTCGCACACGAATACCTTCGGCGTCGAGTGCGATATTTAAAACAGTCGATTATTTTTTTTATAACACGAAACCTCACACACCCATAAGGGGACTGTCAAGGTTTGTGGTGGGTATATGGACTAACCCAGGTCGATTCACTCAGACCTTAGGTCCTTGTGGATTGATGCTCTTGAAAAAGAAACAACCCCGAAAAACGAAAGGCACGTGTGTGCCAATCACGATATTAGTGTGCCTGTCTCGACTGGTGCCCGTTGAAAGGAGGAGAGGGTATATTGTTGGGGACCGACTAAGCCTCATTCGACTGAGATCTAATTTTATCCATGTCGATTGTAGATGTACTCTATTGTATATGCCATGTAGTTTTACGTTGTCTTCTAATTATTTCTCATTCGATTGGACCCATCCTTCACAGTATTTTGTCATGAAGTGAGAAGTTCGACCTTGTAAGAGGAAGAAGAAAATGTTCGGTGCTGTTTTTTCATTTTTCTTGTCAGACTTTTTGGTTTCATGTGTTATTAGCTTGTGGTTTTCCTCCTATTGGACAAAATCGTCTAGTGTATGTCAGGTAACACCTTGAGAGTCACTTTGGTCATGAATTGATCTTCTTCATGCCCTAGAACAATCTCTTCATTTTCTCGAGATCATGATTCTTTATGGATTAACACATAAGTCAAAGCATGAAAACCCTCGAGTTATACACGGTAAATGCATCTTCATTGAACTCCATCCCGATCTTTCAAAGTTCATGTCATTTTAATCTTCTTGATCATATCATATTCATCTCTTCAATTTAGTGATCTTGATGTCAATATTCAATGTATATCCTTATCTTCATGGTATACAAACTTGAATCAACACATGATTTTCAAGCATCACCTATGGAACATTCCTTAAAAAACAACTTCCTTAAAAAACAACTAACGGAACTATTAGTTTATAAGAATTATCATTAATTAACAAAAGAATACAATGTTATAGGTATATCCATGGACATGAATACATGCATCTATGTCTATGTATATTGCATGCTATGTTCACATACATGCATTTGAAATAATGGGCGTGCCCCTACCGCCCTCCTCATCTAACCTCACATTTATTCTGTCCCATTGATGACCTACAAGTGTAATGGATCTGTCGTAGTCTTTTCCGATAAGTAAGAGTATCGAACCCAACGAGAAGCAGAAGGTGTTAACAAGTAAATTTAAGCAACATTTCACTATAAATATTGCCCGACCAATTTATAGATGGTTTATAGTAGCAGTGAATTTAATAAAAAAACGTACCAAAACAAAAGTGCAACAAATGGACTAATCCTTATTTGAGCTTAGGACAAGCTGGTTGTGTGATTTATGATGACTAAAGCGCTCCAGAGGACAGGCGGGAATATTGACAAGTTTCTTTCATCAAGTGAAATTCATTAACTTCAATTGTTTTGATAAGTGTTGTGCGGGTAGATTTGTGGATTATTTGGACACATACATACTTGCAATTAAACCCCTTGCAATCATCTGCAACTACGTTGCCCCAGCCGCCCCGAGAAAAGCGATAGGGAGGTGACTCCTATCTTTCCGATCCCCACCGATGATAGCGCTCGTACACTTTCCCTCCACTTGATGCTCCATCGGCAGGAGAGAGGGGGCCATGTTGCTCCGTTTTGGCTTTGTAGATAGGGTTAGAGTTCGTATGATGTAATGTGTCGTTGGGATGGTGGGAGCGGTGTCCAGGCGAATAAAGCCGCCTCACATCCACACCCACACCCGCGGTCTCCTTATTGGCATCATCTCGTAGTTGATGGCATCGTGTTCTAGCTGATCCTTCGGATCAACAGCATTAGGGTTCATGGATGGTGCCGGCTAGGCGGCGAAGACGACTGCATCAGATGTCTATTTCTTCCTCTTTGTCCTCGTTACTGCGGCGTTATCTCTGGGGCTATGTTGGAGCGAGGATTTGTCCGGTAGTTGCAACATGTGGTTGTGGGGGTGTCTACATGCGGTTGAAGATGGTGGTGCCGGAGTACTCGTTTTCTCTATCTTGTTTCATCCACGAGTCGGCGGTAAAAAAAATTATGAGAAGGGTCCCCCAAAAGTTTTAGTTCAAGGGAAAGATATACGTGAAGGGGCGTCGAGAGGCAAGGTCTACGGTGGCCATGTGGGTCCAATCTGCAGCCAGGGGGTGGCTGCGATGGGCGCCTACGCCGCCATGTGGCTGCCACTTGGGGCCCATCTTCTGGCCCATGGCTTTTTTCCCATTAGAAAATTTTGATTTTTCTCAGATTTTCATGAGCGCTGAAATAGTTTGACTCTTCGGTTATTTTTCTCCCGTTTCTCGATCTTTGGTATATTCCCCTATTAAATGTAAAACATGAAAAATAAGATTAAAAAATCATTAGAGTTGCATCCTAATATGAAATATATCGATGAACACGAATAAATTACAATATAAAACAGTGATACAAAATGGACATATTAACCACCGCCTCTTGAGTTTCTATTCCTTGACTCGACCAGTTACAAACTCATCGAGAGTAGGAAAGAACCAAACCTTGGCCATTTTTTCTCCCTTGGTATATCTATGAGCTTAGAATAATTTCAACACGATTGAGCCAAAAGGAGCTCCTTCACGTCATTTTTTTCCATACGACTTCTGTAGAAGCCGGGTTCTATTATCAAAGGATAACATAAAAGAATTCTAAACCAAAGTGCATAATAACTAAAAACAAAGAGAAAACAAACTAGCAAACTACGGTGATCTACTATAGTAGATCACCAGCTACTTAGTCTCATCCCAAGAGGAGTAGGCACAATTGTGAACATAACAGTTATCAAAATAACCCCATCTAGCACACATCAACATAGTTTTCACATCCAGGTATTAACTAGCAACTACCAGGTCCAACACAAAACCATCATATCGCAGGATTGAGTTTCACATCCCCTCAAACTATGCACACAAAAATAGCTTTACAGTACATAAGGATTCAGCTTCCTTTTTGCATTTTCTTCTTGGGTTTCATTCTTCTATGTCATCTGAGTTCACCACATCATTAGCTCCATCTTGATTAGATGCAAAGTGCGCCCTAGAATAAGCATGAATCGCCGCTTCCTAGATTATGGCCGCACCATCTTCAACTTTCTAATGAGCTCCTTCGCCTTGCATTTCTACCTAGTAGAAAATAAAACTACACATGTAACATATAAACTCCACCGGCGCCGACATAAATTGTTTATCAAAGCATGCATGATTTCTAGTCTTCCAAATTGCCCAGCAAAAGTGTCGGGGGGCTACCCCGAGTAGGGGTAAGACAGGTGGTAAAACAGAGATCAGAGTACTGTTCACCGGGTAGGTGGCTACCCGGGTACCTGCTATCCGGTAGATGATACTCGGTAACAAGTATTGAAGGCCAAGAGAAGATAAGGAGGAAGTTTGGAATCATCCGAGTAGAGATCGGGTGGTCCGAGTAGATGGGAATCAACCCTACTCGGGCACAAAGTCAATGGTGCCGTTCTGACGAGATCCCGCGTATCCCGCAACCGTACATGCCTGCGGTTCAACTTACAAGACGCATGATTATCCGCGCTACGGCGTGGGAACAGTGAGGGTGGGCGCTTGTCATGTATTTTCACTGACAGAGGGGACAGGACATTTCAGGAGCCTACTCTATGAGGCTGACAGGGTGGACAAGTCCTGTCAGCCGGACGGCGCGGCGACTTCTCGCAACGGCGTCAGCGGGAACACGGAAGTGTGCTGCTGCTGTCACAGTGGCGTTGTCGAATCGTGTATTTTTAATCGTTGTTTACTCGCTGGGCACCAGTATATAAGGTGCTCAGCCCCCTCCTGCGCGAGGGACGTTGCCCTGAGAGCATTTATTGCGCTCCTTAGTGCTACACAGAGAGAACGAGAGAGTGACTACTCGGCCGAGAGCCTGATTTGTACAGTGGCTACTCGGTAACATCATATACAGAGAGATAGGCAGGAGTATGGGTGTTACCTCCACACGAGGGCCCTGCACCTGGGTAGATCGAGGTGTTTGCCGTGTTTCTGAGCGCGTCTACTCGACGTGCGATCCCTCCCCGAATACCTACAGCGTCCATCGGCCCCAACAATTAGCCATCCCATGGCATCTGTCTTCTCCACTCCATGACAGTTGGCGCCCACCGTGGGGCCAGCAGCGGCACTGGCTGGGGTTCATATTTGGACGGCACCGATTTCTGCATCAGGGGAGCGTGTGGTTTGTGGCCTTGTCCACAGATTTGGCTCCTTCGACTTCGTCACCGACAACGCCGGCGATTTCGGCGGCACGCCCGTGCCTGCAGGCGGCTCGGTCCTCTCCTTCGGCGCGCATCTGGTGTAGGTCGCCGCCATTTTCATCCGCGAGTTCCCGGAGGAGGTGCTCGTCGCGGATGATCCTCCTGTTGTACTCGCTGCTCGCGGGAAGCCAGTTGGCTGCTCTGCGGACAACGTGGAGGTGATGATGACGGGCCCGGCTATCGATGCCGGGAAAGGCGTGGCCTCTGCGGCTGAGGTCATCGAGGAGCCGGCTGCGGCCAGGGGTCATAAGCCCTATGAGATGCCCCGGAACATTCCGGGCTACGTGGCTCCTTCCACGTCAACGGCTATACCGGTTGCTCGCGTTGGCGCCACCGAGCAGCTGGGCATGCCGCCTCCCACCGACACGGAGCTCATGGCGTTGAAGGCGCAACTCGAGCAGCATCATCAAGCGCTACTCATGGAGGCCCAGGAGCTGGAGAAGGTTAGGCTTGAGCTTAACCTGGATCAAAATGAGTACAATAGAGCGCATGGATTTACTCCTATTTCTAGGATGCCTAGCAAGATAGGCGTTATTCATCGCAACTTGGGCGCTGATCTAGCTAGAGATGGTAGGGCTGCTAGTCAATATGCTAGTTTGAACACTGCTAATAGGACAAAATATAGTTCCCCTGCCAAAACTCTTAGGGCTGCAGAGGCAGTCGCTGCCGAGTTGCCGCATCTCACTAGCGACGCTCGCGCTAGGCAGCAGGATAGGCTTAATGAGCTAGTGCTAGAAGCTAAAGGCAGAATTAGGCTTTCCGAAAAGCCAATCCAGGAGCCGGTGCTTCCCATGTTGTTCACTCACATGGGGGAAGATCGGTGGATCAGGCCTCATCGCCGCTTCCCGGCACTGAGAGGGCTCAGAGTGTGAACTCTGAGAAAAACAAACATATGCAGGTGTACGACCCGGCTGCCGCCGGAAAACAGCACGCTGTAGAGCGGCAGCCCGGCCAGAAACACAACTTTGCAGGAGCTGGCTATCAAGCCAGCAAAGCTCGCAGCAAGGAACAAGGAGGAAACCGAGCGGGACCATCGCGGCCTCAGGCTGCCAACCCGGTTCAGCAGAGATTACAGCCGCGTGCAGCTGAGCAGCCGCGAGCAGTTGCGGCAGCGGCCAACCCGGTTGCTCAACCCAGTCCTGTGCAGCCAGACCTCTATGATGATGGGTACTCGGCAATGGAGATGGCCGGTTACGCTAATCCGAGAGATGTCACTGATCGTCTGGGTGGAAGGAAGGTACAAGTTGGACCAGATTCACCGGTCCAAGCAGATAGAAGAGAAGGGGCCACCCGGCCCAAGCTGTTTTGGCCATAGAATTATGGGAGAGCCTGCCGTGACCAAGTTCCAGCTGGCCAGGGGGACCAAGTCGTATGATGGGAGCACCAAGCCGGATGACTGGCTGAATGATTATGTCACCGCCGTGCATATTGCAGGCGGCAACCAGAGATGGGCTGTGAGATACGTCCCACAGATGCTGGAGGGCCCTGCCCGGATCTGGCTCAATAACTTGCCGAAGGACAGTATCAACTGCTGGCTCGACTTCTCGGAAGCCTTCATCGATAACTTCACCAGCACGTACAAGAGGCCGACTAGGCCGCAGCAGCTCTCGGCTTGCAAGCAGCGGGAAGAGGAGACTGACCGAGAATACCTTAATCGGTGGAGCACATTGAGGAACACCTGTGAGGGTGTGAATGAGTCACAGGCAATCGCCTGGTTTGCCTAAGGCTGCAGGCACAGCAGCATGCTGTGGCAGAAATTGCAGAGAGAGATGCCGAGTACGCTCGCCGAGACGATCAAGATAGCTGATATGTATGCACTCGGTGACCCTACTCAGCCTCTGCTCGATGCTTTCGAGCCAAGAAGAAGAAACCAAGATGGCAACAGACGCCAAGACTTCCGCAACAAGCGCAGAGATGACCGTCCCGATACTCTGTACGGTTCTGAGCAAGTGAATGCTGTGAACCAAGACACTGCGGCTGCTGGGAGCAGCCAAAGGCAAAAAACTGCTGGAGCCCAATATGGGCAGAACCAGAATCAGGGGCAAGGCTTCAAGAAGCCATACAATGCTCCCCAGCAAGGCACCAACCCGGAAGCCGGAGATGCTCAGAGATTTATCTTTGAGAACATGAAGGACGGGCCGTGCAGCTTCCATACTCGGCATCCGAGTAGGCCAGCCAACCACACTACCCGGCAATGCAGCTGGTGGGACCGCATCAAGAGTGAAGGTTTTGGTCTGCTGCCCCCTCCTCCTCCTCTGCCGCCTGCGGATGCCAATGTGCATCCTATCAGGGCAGCTGCTCCTAGGCCGGCTGTGAATCCGAGAAGGGAGAATGTGAATCAAGTGGCTCAGGGAGCCAACCGCAACTACAACAACCGCAACGACCACAACCGCAACTATTACACCCGCAACAACAACCGCAACAACAACCGCAACAACAACAACAACAACAACAATGGCAACAACAACAACGACAATGATGGTGGTGGAGACTGGAACCAGTACCAGGAGCATCATGAGAGCTACATGGTGTTCACCACCGAGCCGGATGACAAGCAGTCGCAGCGTAGGCGTGCGATGGAGGTGAATGCAGTGATCCCGGCTGTGCCGCATTACTTGCACTGGTGCGACCAAGAAATTACTTGGTCCAAAGATGATCATCCCAAGGTGATGCCCAATCCAGGTACATATGCACTAGTGGTGGATCCCACCTTCCTGGGGACCAAGAAGAATGTCAGGTTCAGCAAGGTGTGGATCGACAATGGTAGCAACATTGACATCATGTACCGAGATACCCTGGAGAAGCTCGGTCTTGCCGAGAACATGCTGCTTCCTAGCAGGACCACTTTTCATGGCATTGTGCCGGGAGTGTCTTGCGCTCCAATCGGCTGCATCTGGATAGATGTGCCATTCGGCACCAGGGAGAACTGCCGCACCGAGTGCCTGCAGTTCGAAGTGGTTGATCTTCAGAGCCCCTACCATGCTCTTCTCGGTAGGCCTACGCTCACCAAGTTCATGGCCTCAACCCATGCAGCCTACCTGAAGATGAAGCTACCTGGTCCCAATGGTGTCATCACCATCTCGGGTGATTACAAGCACTCCCTGGAATGCGCATCTGCTGGATCTCTGCTGGCAGAGTCCTTGGTCATCGCTGCTGAGAAGAAGAAGATACACGAGGTGGTGGCTATGGCTCAAGCAGCTCAAGTCGGTATGCCTGGCATGCCGAGTTCTCAGTATGGAGCAGCTTTCCAGGCCTCCCAGGAAACCAAGAAGGTGCAGGTGGACCCTGAGTTCCCAAACCGTGTTGCCATCATTGGCGCTGGGTTGGGCGAGAAATAGGAAAGCGAGCTCATCCACTTCCTCCGTGAGAATCAGGATGTCTTTGCATGGTCCAATGAGGACTTTCCGGGTGTCCCGAGGGAGTTGGTTGAGCACTCGCGGCATGTGCGTCCTGACACCAAGCCAGTTAAGCAGGCGATGCGCCGCTTTGGTGATGAGAGAAGGAAAGCTATCGGTGATCAGATCACAAGCTGCTGATAAGTGGATTCATCATGGAGGTACTGCATCCGGATTGGCTGGCCAATACGGTCATGGTTGAGAAGAAGAAGGAGGACCCCAAGGCCGCGGTGGCATGGTGCATGTGCATGGACTACACCGACTTGAACAAGGCCTGCCCCAAGGACCCGTTCCCGCTACTCCGCATAGATCAGGTGATTGATTCCACTGTCGGGTGTGAGCTTTTGTGTTTCATTGATGCCTACTCTAGTTTTCATCAGATACCTCGTAATCCGGCTGATCAAATAAAGACTGCTTTTATTACCCCGTACGGGGCTTATTGCTATCGTGTTGTGTGCTTTGGGTTGAGGAATGCTGGGGCTACTTATCAGAGGTGCATGCAGAAATGTTTGCATGACCAAATCGGCAACAATGTGCAGGTGTACGTAGATGACATTTTTATCAAAACGAAAGAAACACATACTCTGCTTAGTGATATTGAGGAAACATTCGCTAGCCTGCGCAAGTACAAGATGAAATTGAATCCGACTAAGTGCACTTTTGGCGTCCCAGCTGGCAAGCTGCTCGGCTTCTTGGTATCCAGTCGGGGCATTGAGGCCAATCCTTCAAAGATAAAAGCTATAGAGAGCATGTCTTTGCCGAGATCACTGAAAGATGTGCAGAAATTTACCGGATGCTTGGCTTCCCTTAGCCGCTTCCTGCGAAGAATGGGTGAGAAGGCATTGCCTCTCTATCAGCTCATGAAGAAGAGTGACAAGTTCGTCTGGACGCCACAAGCTGATGTGTCCTTCAAAGAACTCAAGACCATGATGGGTAGCTCTCCCGTCCTGGCAAGCCCCTGCCCAAGGAGCCAATGTTGATGTACATTGCAGCTACCAACCGAGTAGTCAGCATGGTGATAGTGGTGGAAAGAGAAGAGGAAGGCAAGACTGTGCAGCGGCCAGTGTACTATCTTAGCGAGGTGCTATCCAGCTCCAAGCAAAACTACCCGCACTACCAGAAGATGACATACGTCGTGTACCTAGGTGCCAAGAAGCTCAAGCATTATTTCAAAGAGCATCCCATCATAGTGGTGAGCACTGCTCCCATCTCGGAGATCATGGGCAACAAGGATGCAAGTGGCCAGGTAGCCAAGTGGGAAATTGAGCTAGCCGCGTACACCCCTCTGTACGCGAGAAGAGAAGCAATCACGTCACAAACTCTGGCAGATTTCTTGGTGGATTGGGCCGACATGCAGTATGACCCTCCCTTGCCGGAAACCAACTTCTGGAAGATGCATTTTGATGGCTCTAAAGTGAAAGAAGGGCTCGGTGTTGGCGTGGTGCTCACGTCACCCAAGCGAGATCAACTCAAGTATGTGTTGCAGATCCATTTCAAGGCATCCAATAATGTGGCCGAGTATGAGGCATTGGTACATGGCTTGAGGGTATCCAAGGAGATCGGAGTTCAGCGCATTGTCTGTTATGGCGACTCGGACTTGGTGGTTGTCGCACCCAGACTTCTAGAGGATACTCACCGTACGAACTGAACAGTATTCTGATGGGATTACGGGGCTTACCGGCACCCGCGTCCTCTTACGAGTAGGCCAACACTTATGTGTGACAACCCATCGCTACTGTTCACCGTCGATGTAAACTATCCCGTAGAAATCAGGACACTACCATTGACGTACTTCATACCATACACACATGGTACGTCAATGGTTTTGAACAAAAGGATAACACAACATGCCTCTACGACACAAAAGATTGAAATAAGTTGCAAATGGCCCTCACTAGGGCAGAGATAGCAAATACAATCATCCAGAGGACACATGTCCCAACATAGCATCATTACATCTCAGCGGAAGCATTCAAAGGGGTATGAGTACAGACAAATCCAAATAGGCTTAAGAAGCCGGGAACTGAAATAAAGACGGAGCCCATCCACGATGTCTCGGATCCTGCCCGGGTCCGCTAACTACTCATCAGCAGCCTCGTCAAACTCCAAGTAGTAGCCGTCACCTGGATCCTCGTAATCGTAGTCTGCGGAAACCACAGCCCCAAAGGGGTCAGTACATAGACGTACTGGCAAGCAAGACTCACAGTTCACCAAAGTATAGCCCGTCAACACAAGCACATATGACTTGGGTTCAACGGAGGGAAAAGGGTATAAAAGATGCTGCAACTGGCTGCGCTAACCAACTACAGAGATTCTATCACTTCCAACTATCAGAAAGGGGGATAAGATCGAGTGTTGTAACCAACTGAAAGATAACTTCAACCAAACCCATCCTGGATCTCGCCCCTTATCCAAAGAAGCAATCCAAGGATAACTCACACAGTTGGATTACAGATGAATCAAGTTATTGTGTCAATAATCCTATTACTAGTCAAGTTGTTAATCATGGGGTGTTAGATTATGAATCATTAGGTTTAAGTTGTCCTGAGTACTTGTTAGCCAGTACTTTCACCAAGTTAACCATAACCGCGGAAAACACGGCTTCTCGAGAAGATTATCCCTGCAGGGTTGCACCAATTTGGCCGTACACGTATGAATAACCCGCCAGATGGGATGCCTCCCACCAAGCGGGGCACTCAACACAACTCAACTCTTCTTCGCATCAAGCCCAAAGCACCTTGGGCGCACGGCTAATCAAGCCCCGAAGAAAAGGGACCCTCATAGCACTCTAAGACTGTGTCCCCCTATATGCCGACTACGAAAGTTCCACCCTGCGCTGGGCTCGCAAAAACATGCATGCGGCAAATAGAAAGCACGAACTAAATGAGATGATTTGGACGAGATGCGAATCGAATCAAATTGAGGGGGGCGCCCATACTCGCTTCCCACATGCGGGTAGTGCGCTCATCATGGATCAGTAGACAAGACCCTATTCCTATTAGGGTCGACACTAGCAGGCCTCAAAACCACACAGGGCCTCCTGCCGGTGCCTTATCATCAAATTATTATTAACAATGATATTAGCATGATTGATTGATTGATTAAACATAGATCCCCCAGAACATAACAAAGATATAGTAACTGAAAGTAATGGGTAACAGACTCGAGCAAAACAACCTAAGCATGCTAGTAAGACACTGGCTCAAACAATAGGGTTGTAGGAGGGGTGGTGAGGCAATATCAGGGTTAAAGGATTCATGTGATAGGTTCGTAACAGAAACAACTACCACTAAGGCTAGCAAAATATAGACAACGGAAAGTATCGGTAACCAGGGTTGAAAGGAACACAATGGTTCATGTGAGTGATAACTTGCCTGCGAACTCAGCAGTCTGGTACTGAGCTAGATCCTCAGAAGGGGTGCTGTAAGGATCGTCTGTCTCAACGTCGTCGTCTATTCGAGAAGAGGCAAACAAACAAAACAGGAATGTAAACAATCATTTTCATGGCATTGTGCACAATCAAGATGATGCATGACAAATTAATGGTTGCATCAAAATAAACTAGCTAACATGATAATACAATTTAGATGGACCCCTATGCTATTTTGGAGTGGCATATGGGAAAGGGTCCATAATTTAAGTGGGTCAAATGATTTGCAATTAATTATTATGTGAAAGTTGTTAGCATGATGCATGCATGATGGTAACAACAAAATAACAACAGATAACAATAATAGATGCAAGTGATAAAAGAATTTAACAAGTTTTGGAAATCATTTATTAAGGGTGGAAAGTTTGGTTACTTAAACATGTCACACAAACAATTATTGTTTTCACCAACTTAAAGTGTGCAAAACAATTAACAAAATTTATATTTGAAAAGAACATCAAATTTTAGTTGGATTACATGTTTCAAATATTGAAATTTGAATTAGGATGAATTTATTATGAATTAAACAATATTAAACAATTTTTTAATTGAATTTAAAACAAGTTTGATTATTATTTGAATTTTATTTGTTCAAATCATAAATTCAAATTCACATTTGAAAAGTTCGCACTTTGATGGTTTGAAAACATATTTTGCATGTTCAAAAATATTTTATTTTGAGCAAGTTATGATTTTATCAAATTTAAATGAATTAAACAAGTATTAAATTATTTAGGCAATTTAAATTATTCAAACAATGAAACAAATTTTATATTTGAATAGGATTTTCAAAATGGTATGAAAAACATATTTTATTTGACTTATTTGGAATTAGTATGAATTATTTATGAATTGTTGCAAATTACATTTGAAATATTCAAATTTGAATTTTAAATGTATTTGGAAAATTCAAAACATTGCACAAATGGAATATTTGGAAAGATTATTTAATTTGGAACAGAAAACATCTACAACTTTTATTTATTGGAATTATAGATTAAAAGTTATTAAGGTTTGAAGTTCAATGTTTAAATCTGTTATTTAATTGATTTAGGAATTAACAGAAAAGAATTGCGCAGAAACTTTTCCTACTGCGCTGTTAGCCAGCCACAGACACTGCCCCGTGGGGCCTAGCCAGCGTGGCGGGGAGCGAGTGCTTGCGTGGCCGTGGGAGTCCCTGACGGGTGGGGCCGCGCGCGCGATGGAATTCGCGAAAAAGTATTGCGGCCGCGGGGGATCGATCCCGCGAGCTCGCGGTGCGGGGCAGGGGAACGGTGCCAGTGCGACTAACGTTTGTTTCGTGATAGTAGGCGAGTGCGAGCAAAGTTAACCCTACTGCTGCGCGCTAACTGAACTTTTCTGACGATCAAACGCATCCGCGACTGACAGAGCTCGACAGGGGGCAGGCGGTGATCGACGGTGAGCTCGTGCTAGCGTTGCGAGGTGGTGCTGTGCTCGCCGGGGTGTACGATTCGTGCAGTGAGGTGCTGTGAGCATCAGTGATCAGATTGCGACGGAGGATGCTTACAGCGGGGCGTTCGTCGTTGACAGGGACAAGGAGGATGCCGACGGTGAGCGGTGGTTGTCGACGGCGAGAAGGTGGCGACCACAGCTCCAACGTCTAGTTCCTGGAAACGACGACGACGAGCTCGGTGCGGCGATCTCGTTCCCGGGAAGAGGGAGGCTCTACTGCAAGCAGAACGGCGGCGGTGAGCTTCTTCAGATACCGGCCATGGCGGACAGAAAGTTTCAGTCACCGGGGTGACGCCACGGGGAAGAAAAAGAAAGGCTTTCGCCGGGGAACAGGGAAAAGAGCTCACCGGGAGGGCGTGGCCGCAGTGGATCGAGGTCGAGGAGCGACGACGGCGAACACCTCGCTCTGCTTCCACTCGGGTTCAGAGAAGGAACAGGGACGGTGAAATTCAGAGATGGTGAGGGAGATGGCAGAGGGAGAGATGGCGGCGGTGGGTTGGGGAGCTAGGGCTAGCAGGTGGGGGGAGGCGGCGTTTTATGGTGGAGCACGGAGCTGTACGGCGAGCCATCGAGTGGGGGTGGAGCGATCGGGCGGCAGGGAAGCGATCGTACGCAGGGTGACATCAGCGCGAGGAGGAAGAAAGCGACAGCGCTGGAGGGGTACTGGGCCAGGTGGTAAGCGGGCTGGGCTGGGGTAGGTTTAGCTGTTGTCTCCTTTTTCCTATTTTATTTGATTTTCCTCTCTTTTTTTTTTGCAACAAAAGAAATTGGAAGGAATTGTTAGCTTTTATTGTTAGGAAAAATTCTAGAAAATTAGGGTGGGTTTATTAGGTCAATTACAACCATCTACCAAGTTTGGATTTCAAAATTATTTAAATTTTTGTGCTGTTTGGAAAATAACCCAATTTAGATGATTTTTTGAATATTTGAAATGATTAATAAAATCAACCTTTTAACAAGGTGACCCAAAAGATCAATTGGAAACAAGGAATAAAAGAATGTTTTGGTTATTATTTTTATAGTTTCAAATTGGTTCTGTTTGAAAATATTTGATTTGAATTGGAATATTTTGTTAATTTAATATAGAAAACAACCACTTAATAGGGTGAACCCTATTATTAGTTGGATTAGAAACAGTGGAATGGTTTGATATTTGATAATTTCCAAATGAGGTGTTGATGATGATTTGCTTTGAATTTGAAAACCAATTTTGAAAGACTTAGTGGAATTTATAACACCATTTTATTAATTGATCCATATTGAAAATTATGACAACAAATAGATGGTGTTCATTTGTGATTTTTATTCCAAATGTTGTAACAGAGCAAGTATGAAAATAACCATTTGAAATTGTTTGAGTTTGATTATGAAAACAAGATAAAACAGATGCAAAACAAATAGTAACAAATGCAAACAAATAATTAAACATGATGACATGATGCAATACTTGAATTAAAACAATAAATCAAACATTCTAAGGGATATTTTCATACTTGGGATGTTACAAAACGCCCCCCCTTGAAGGAATCGCGCCCCGAGATTCCTTACTGAGAAGTGAAAAGGTCCGGATACTTCTTGCGAAGATCCTCTTCGGTCTCCCACGTTGCCTCTTTATCGGAATGATGCGACCATTGCACTTTCAAGAACTTGGTGCTCTTGTTGCGAGTCTTACGCTCGGTCTCATCGAGAATACGAATAGGGTGCTCCTCATAAGATAGATCATCTTGCAGTTCAATGGAATTATGATCAACTGCACGATCTGGATCTTTGAAACACTTCTTGAGCTGGGACACGTGGAACACATCGTGCACCTTGGATAGTTTTTCTGGAAGTTCAAGACGATAAGCATTTTCTGCCCGCCTTGAGAGAATGTTGAAAGGACCAATGTATCTTGGTGCAAGCTTTCCTTTCACACCAAAACGATGAGTGCCTCTGAGGGGAGTTACACGGAGATATGCTTTGTCACCAGGTGCATAGATCATATCCCTGTGCTTGCTATCATAATAGCTCTTCTGACGAGACTGAGCAATCCTGAGATTGTCACGAATGATACGAACTTTCTCCTCGGCTTCCTTAACAATGTCAGGGCCTAAGAGTGAACGTTCACCAGCTCCAGACCAATTGATAGGACTCCTACATCTGCGACCATACAGTGCCTCAAATGGTGCCATGCCTAGGCTTGCCTGATAGCTGTTGTTGTAGGATAATTCAGCATATGGAAGGCAATCCTCCCATTTCATGCCAAAAGAGAGACCACATGCTCTGAGCATATCCCCGAGAATCTGATTGACTCTTTCGACTTGCCCCTGAGACTGAGAGTGATAAGCTGTGCTGAACAGGAGTTTGGTGCCCAATGCTTCTTGAAAGCTTTTCCAGAAATGAGAAGTGAAGATACTTCCACGGTCAGAGCTTATTTCCAATGGAACACCATGAAGAGGAACGATCCTTGCTGTGTAGAGCTCTGCTAACTGGCTAGCTGAGATAGTTTCCTTGACAGCAAAGAAGTGAGCTACCTTAGTGAGACGATCAATAACAACGAAGATTGCATCGTTGCCCTTCTTGGACTTTGGAAACCCAGTAACGAAGTCCATTTCAAACATGTCCCACTTCCACTCAGGAATTTTTAGAGGTTGGAGTAGACCTGCTGTTTTCTGATGGACTGCCTTAACACGTTGACAAACGTCGCATTCAGAAACGTATTGAGCAATTTCACGTTTCATGCCAGGCCACCAATACAGAGTCTTGAGATCCTGGTACATCTTTGTACTTCCAGGGTGAATGGATAGAGGAGTTTCATGAGCCTCCTTGAGAATGATATCCTTGAGACTTTGAATATGAGGAACTGCAATGCGTCCTTCGAAGAACACAGTTCCCTTGTCATCAATTGAGAAGGACTTGAATTTATCGTTGCCTTCCTTGATGTGCTCTACAATCTTCTTGATTTCAGTATCACGAAGTTGTTCAGAACGAATCTTGTCCTCGAGAGTTGGACTGGCTGTCAAGCTAGCAAGGTATCCTTCAGGGACAAGACCAAGGTTCAGCTTCTGGAATTCCTCATGAAGTGGAGGTTGGCTTTCCATGATCATGAGATTATTGCAATATGATTTGCGACTGAGAGCATTGGCCATAACATTAGCCTTGCCTGGAGTGTAAGAAATGGTGAGATCAAAGTCTTTAATCTTCTCAATCCATCTCCTTTGCCTGAGGTTCAGATCTGGCTGAGTGAAGATGTATTTCAGACTCTTATGATCGGAAAAGATTTCAGTTTTGTTACCCAACAAGTATTGTCTCCATTTCTTGAGGGCAAACACAACTGCTGCACGTTCAAGATCATGAGTGGGATAGTTTTGCTCATGTGGGTTCAACTTACGTGAAGCATAAGCCACAACTTGACGTTCTTGCATAAGAACTGCACCCAGACCTTGGAGAGATGCATCGCAGAATATCTGGAAAGGTTTGGTAGTATCGGGGCCAACTAGAACAGGTGTGGAAGTGAGTTTAGTCTTCAGGAGATTGAAACTTTCATCACACTGTGGAGTCCAAACGAACTTCTTGTCCTTCTTTGTGAGATCAGTGAGAGGTTTGGCAATCTTGGAAAAGTTTTGGACGAAACGACGGCAATAGCTAGCCAAGCCAAGAAAACTTCTGACTTGCTTCACCGTCTTGGGGGGTTTCCAATCAACAATTGCCTTAACCTTTTTAGGATCAATGGCTATGCCTTTGGCAGAGATGATATGACCAAGATATGCAACTTCTGGAATCCAGAACTCACACTTGGAGAATTTGGCATATAGACGGTGCTCGCGAAGTTTCATGATAGTGAGACGAAGGTGTTCTCCATGCTCTTCCTCGGATTTTGAGTAGACTAGAATGTCATCAAGATATACCACAACGAACTTGTCGAGGTATTCATGGAAGACAGAATTCATGAGTCTTGAGAACGTTACCGGTGCATTGGTGAGACCAAAAGACATGACGGTGTATTCATATAGACCGTACCGAGTGGTGAAAGTTGTCTTAGGAATATCCTCCTTTCTGATCTTTATTTGATGGTACCCCATCCTCAAGTCCAACTTTGAGAATATTGAGGCTCCAGCAAGTTGATCAAAAAGATCATCGATACGAGGAATTGGATACTTGTTCTTGATGGTTTTCTCGTTGAGAGGACGATAGTCAACCACGAGTCTTTTTGTTTGATCCTTCTTTGCAACAAACAGTGTTGGGCAACCCCAAGCGGAGGAACTAGGCTGAATGTAACCTTTCTCCATGTACATATCGATTTGCTCCTTCAACAATTTCAGTTCAGGAGGATCTATCTTGTATGGATGCTTAGAGATTGGAGCAGTACCTGGCTCAAGCTCGATCACGAACTCAACTGCTCTGTCCGGAGGCATCCCTGGCAACTCTTCTGGAAAGACGTCAGGGAATTCACAAACCACCGGAACATTTTCAATTGCAGGAAGGGGTTTGGCATCGAGGTTGAACAGCTGAACAGAACTTGATCCATATGGAGAATAGACTATCTGGCCTGAAGTGTGGGAGAGAGTTATTGACTTTTGAGCACAGTCAATTTTAGCTTTGTGGGTCTTCAACCAATCCATACCCAGAATGACATCAATGTCAGAATTTCCCAGCAACATGAGTGAAGCAAGGAATATGCGACCTCCAATTAGGATTTGATTGTCCATGCTTATCTTGGAAGTAATCATTTTAGTTCCCGGAGAGTGAACATAGATTTGATTGCTTAGTGGAACCAGAGCTAAATTGTACGTTGTAGCAAAGATCTTTGACACGAACGAATGCGATGCTCCAGTATCAAACAACACTTTAGCTGGAAAAGAGTTTACGGGTAATATACCGAGAACGACGTCAGCAGCTTCCTCAGCTTTGTCGGCCTTGATATGGTTCACCCTCGCGTTCCTCCCGACAGGCCTGTTGTTGGAGTTGAAGGCTTTAGCCGGGGGAGCACGAACCATTGCCTGGTTGGTGTTGGGGCGAGGAGGTGGAGGTAGCTGCCTCTGAGTGCACTTATCAGCGTAGTGCCCAGTCTCCTTGCACTTGAAGCAAGTGACGACACGAGGAGGAGCTGGCCTTGGCTGCCCCATTGGAAACCTCTGACCCTGCATCTGAGATGGGTTGGGTGGGCGGGGACCAAAGCCTGGAGAAGCTTGGGCATTTGGAGCCCGAGTGACAGCACCATTTGGCACCCAGATGCGGCGCTTCTGCGGAGGGGTGGTCATGTTGGAGGAGGAACCACCCTCACGCGAGTGCTTGCGCGACTCTTCGAACGCCTTGCGCCCAATCTCCTCATTGAGCGCGGTGTTCACGAGCTCCACGAAGTCCTTGCACTTGATGTTGGTGAGAGCGTACTTCAGTTCCGCTTTAAAACCTCGGCGGAACCTTGCCATCTTCTTGGCTTCAGTGGACACCTCGTCACCAGCGTATCGAGCGAGACGATTGAACTCGTTCTGGTAGCCGAGGACGTCCAGCTTGCCCTGTTTGAGAGAGCAGAATTCCTCACGCATCCTTTCCATGAGATCATCTGGGATGTGGTGCTTCAGGAAGGCATCCTTGAAACATCCCCAGGTGAATGGATAGCCAGCTCTCATGGTCTGGTAGTTCTCCCACCAGGTAGCTGCCTGACCCTTCAGTAGGTAGGTGGCATACTTGACCTTATCTTCCTCAGCAACATGAGCAATCTCCAGAGCCCTGTTCATCTCCCTGATCCAGTCATCAGCATCCAGAGGCTCACGTGTTGCCACGAAAGCTCTCGGCCCCATGCTCAGAAACTCCTTGATGCTGACTCGCGGAGCATTCTGGTTGTTGTGCTGGTTAGCCTGGATCTGGGCCATCTGAGCCACGACCTGAGTCATCTGAGTCAACAGCTCCGTGAGCGGAGGTGGTTCAGGCGGGTTGCTCCTTGTTGGCGGCATCCTGAATAGACATGCATTTTAGCACAACAACAGAAAAAGGATAGACTTGGTAACCGAAAGATAGATTATTCCGACGCATGAATAGATAACCAACAGGTACATCATCACATGTTCAAATACATCAGAATATCCAACAGACCAATACATGGTTCGAAAGACAAAGGATAACTAAACATAGCTAGGAATGGATACATCGGTACTCCCATGCTCATCACGCAGGACGACGGTGAGTAGTACGACGAGAGATACGGTGCGGAGGAATCCCCCGGAAGTAGGTATAACGACGATCCACGTAGATCGGGACTGCTCTGAGAGCAACTCTCGGTGTGGTGAAGTAGAAAGCGTCGTCTCCCTGTGCTCCAAAGCGGGGAATCCCAGTGTAACCCGGACCAAGGTCGAGAAGTGGACCTCTGATCGGCTCGTAACCTCCAGCATCTGGCAGCGGAAACCCAGCTGGCTGAGTGAAACGCGCAAAGCGCTCGTCTCCAACAAAGTCTGTGGTGTACGTAGCCAGACGAGTCAAAGCCAGATAGAGCTGCTCCCTGACGGAGGCCAACTCCTGAGACAGTGCGGAAGCAACTGCGTCACTGTGCCTCACAAACTGAGCAGTGGTGTGCAGCCTGGAGCTATCAGACTCGTAGGTATCCAGGTTGCTGTGGAGAGTGAAGTGAACTCCCGCTGCCGTGATGTAACCACGGGGGATGTGGCGATAGATAGAATCATCAAACCCCCAGTAGTCAGCACGGAGGACGGTGAGACTCACGTAAGTTGCCTACTGCACGGCCATATCCACTGTGGAACCTACTGCCTCGTAGCGGTGGACAACGCTCAGGCCATCATCTGACAGAATGTAGACGATAGCCTGGTAGTAGGTCTGGTCAAACTCTCGCTGCTGCTCGTAGACCTGGTACTCTGGTGCCCAATGGAACCCCAGATAGGTAACCATGTCTCTCAGCATCTCCGGATAACCGGCGGTGCTCTCACAGCGAGTCATCCGAACCACCTGCGGGAAGAACCTCAGATCCATCTGCAGATGATTTGGGAGGTTTTGATTAGACGCCGGTAGAGAACTGAAGTGGAAAGCAACAACAAGGTTCAACGGACGATAAGGATGTTGAAAAGAACAGGATATTGAAGCAACATCGGGAAACACGAGACCAAAAACTCCTAAGGTACTACGGAGAACCCAAAACACGTGAAATCCTAACTTGAAAGTTTAGGTGAGAACAGAAAACAACGTTGCACTTCCTTACCAGAAAAGGGTGGGTGGGTGGGGAAAGAAGAAAAAT
Source organism: Alopecurus myosuroides (assembly GCA_028641055.1). Classification (NCBI taxonomy): domain Eukaryota; kingdom Viridiplantae; phylum Streptophyta; class Magnoliopsida; order Poales; family Poaceae; genus Alopecurus; species Alopecurus myosuroides. The sequence goes on along the minus strand of CM054061.1, from coordinate 74,232,224 downwards.
GGCAGAATTCCTACTCCCACGTTTCATTTTTCCTATATAGCTACAAAATAGTTTCTAGACTCAACTGCGACCAGTAAAAAGGGATCCTACAGGAAGACAGGCTCTGATACCATTTGTCGCACCCAGACTTCTAGAGGATACTCACCGTACGAACTGAACAGTATTCTGATGAGATTACGGGGCTTACCGGCACCCGCGTCCTCTTACGAGTAGGCCAACACTTATGTGTGACAACCCATCGCTACTGTTCACCGTCGATGTAAACTATCCCGTAGAAATCAGGACACTACCATTGATGTACTTCATACCATACACACATGGTACGTCAATGGTTTTGAACAAAAGGATAACACAACATGCCTCTACGACACAAAAGATTGAAATAAGTTGCAAATGGCCCTCACTAGGGCAGAGATAGCAAATACAATCATCCAGAGGACACATGTCCCAACATAGCATCATTACATCTCAGCGGAAGCATTCAAAGGGGTCTGAGTACAGACAAATCCAAATAGGCTTAAGAAGCCGGGAACTGAAATAAAGACGGAGCCCATCCACGATGTCTCGGATCCTGCCCGGGTCCGCTAACTACTCATCAGCAGCCTCGTCAAACTCCACGTAGTAGCCGTCACCTGGATCCTCGTAATCGTAGTCTGCGGAAACCACAGCCCCAAAGGGGTCAGTACATAGACGTACTGGCAAGCAAGACTCACAGTTCACCAAAGTATAGCCCGTCAACACAAGCACAGATGACTTGGGTTCAACGGAGGGAAAAGGGTATAAAAGATGCTGCAACTGGCTGCGCTAACCAACTACAGAGATTCTATCACTTCCAACTATCAGAAAGGGGGATAAGATCGAGTGTTGTAACCAACTGAAAGATAACTTCAACCAAACCATTCCTGGATCTCGCCCCTTATCCAAAGAAGCAATCCGAGGATAACTCACACAGTTGGATTACAGATGAATCAAGTTATTGTGTCAATAATCCTATTACTAGTCAAGTTGTTAATCATGGGGTGTTAGATTATTAATCATTAGGTTTAAGTTGTCCTGAGTACTTGTTAGCCAGTACTTTCACCAAGTTAACCATAACCGCGGAAAACACGGCTTCTCGAGAAGATTATCCCTGCAGGGTTGCACCAATTTGGCCGTACACGTATGAATAACCCGCCAGATGGGATGCCTCCCACCAAGCGGGGCACTCAACACAACTCAACTCTTCTTCGCATCAAGCCCAAAGCACCTTGGGCGCACGGCTAATCAAGCCCCGAAGAAAAGGGACCCTCATAGCACTCTAAGACCGTGTCCCCCTATATGCCAACTACGAAAGTTCCACCCTACGCTGGGCTCGCAAAAACATGCATGCGGCAAATAGAAAGCACGAACTAAATGAGATGATTTGGACGAGATGCGAATCGAATCAAATTGAGGGGGGGCGCCCATACTCGCTTCCCACATGCGGGTAGTGCGCTCATCATGGATCAGTAGACAAGACCCTTTTCCTATTAGGGTCGACACTAGCAGGCCTCAAAACCACACAGGGCCTCCTGCCGGTGCCTTATCATCAAATTATTATTAACAATGATATTAGCATGATTGATTGATTGATTAAACATCGAGCCCCCAGAACATAACAAAGATATAGTAACTGAAAGTAACGGGTAACAGACTCGAGCAAAACAACCTAAGCATGCTAGTAAGACACTGGCTCAAACAATAGGGTTGTAGGAGGGGTGGTGAGGCAATATCAGGGTTAAAGGATTCATGTGATAGGTTCGTAACAGAAACAACTACCACTAAGGCTAGCAAAATATAGACAACGGAAAGTTTCGGTAACCAGGGTTGAAAGGAACACAATGGTTCATGTGAGTGATAACTTGCCTGCGAACTCAGCAGTCTGGTACTGAGCTAGATCCTCAGAAGGGGTGCTGTAAGGATCGTCTGTCTCAACGTCGTCGTCTATTCGAGAAGAGGCAAACAAACAAAACAGGAATGTAAACAATCATTTTCATGGCATTGTGCACAATCAAGATGATGCATGAAAAATTAATGGTTGCATCAAAATAAACTAGCTAACATGATAATACAATTTAGATGGACCCCTATGCTATTTTGGAGTGGCATATGGGAAAGGGTCCATAATTTAAGTGGGTCAAATGATTTGCAATTAATTATTATGTGAAAGTTGTTAGCATGATGCATGCATGATGGTAACAACAAAATAACAACAGATAACAATAATAGATGCAAGTGATAAAAGAATTTAACAAGTTTTGGAAATCATTTATTAAGGGTGGAAAGTTTGGTTACTTAAACATGTCACACAAACAATTATTGTTTTCACCAACTTAAAGTGTGCAAAACAATTAACAAAATTTATATTTGAAAAGAACATCAAATTTTAGTTGGATTACATGTTTCAAATATTGAAATTTGAATTAGGATGAATTTATTATGAATTAAACAATATTAAACAATTTTTTAATTGAATTTAAAACAAGTTTGAATATTATTTGAATTTTATTTGTTCAAATCATAAATTCAAATTCACATTTGAAAAGTTCACACTTTGATGGTTTGAAAACATATTTTGCATGTTCAAAAATATTTTATTTTGAGCAAGTTATGATTTTATCAAATTTAAATGAATTAAACAAGTATTAAATTATTTAGGCAATTTAAATTATTCAAACAATGAAACAAATTTTATATTTGAATAGGATTTTCAAAATGGTATGAAAAACATATTTTATTTGACTTATTTGGAATTAGTATGAATTATTTATGAATTGTTGCAAATTACATTTGAATTATTCAAATTTGAATTTTAAATGTATTTGGAAAATTCAAAACAGTGCACAAATGGAATATTTGGAAAGATTATTTAATTTGGAACAGAAAACATATACAACTTTTATTTATTGGAATTATAGATTAAAAGTTATTAAGGTTTGAAGTTCAATGTTTAAATCTGTTATTTAATTGATTTAGGAATTAACAGAAAAGAATTGCGCAGAAACTTTTCCTACTGCGCTGTTAGCCAGCCACAGACACTGCCCCGTGGGGCCTAGCCAGCGTGGCGGGGAGCGAGTGCTTGCGTGGCCGTGGGAGTCCCTGACGGGTGGGGCCGCGCGCGCGATGGAATTCGCGAAAAAGTATTGCGGCCGCGGGGGATCGATCCCGCGAGCTCGCGGTGCGGGGCAGGGGAACGGTGCCAGTGCGACTAACGTTTGTTTCGTGATAGTAGGCGAGTGCGAGCAAAGTTAACCCTACTGCTGCGCGCTAACTGAACTTTTCTGACGATCAAACGCATCCGCGACTGACAGAGCTCGACAGGGGGCAGACGGTGATCGACGGTGAGCTCGTGCTAGCGTTGCGAGGTGGTGCTGTGCTCGCCGGGGTGTACGATTCGTGCAGTGAGGTGCTGTGAGCATCAGTGAGCAGATCGCGACGGAGGATGCTTACAGCGGGGCGTTCGTCGTTGACAGGGACAAGGAGGATGCCGACGGTGAGCGGTGGTTGTCGACGGCGAGAAGGTGGCGACCACAGCTCCAACGTCTAGTTCCTGGAAACGACGACGACGAGGTCGGTGCGGCGATCTCGTTCCCGGGAAGAGGGAGGCTCTACTGCGAGCAGAATGGCGGCGGTGAGCTTCTTCAGATACCAGCCATGGCGGACAGAAAGTTTCAGTCACCGGGGTGACGCCACGGGGAAGAAAAAGAAAGGCTTTCGCCGGGGAACAGGGAAAAGAGCTCACCGGGAGGGCGTTGCCGCAGTGGATCGAGGTCGAGGAGCGACGACGGCGAACACCTCGCTCTGCTTCCACTCGGGTTCAGAGAAGGAACAGGGACGGTGAAATTCAGAGATGGTGAGGGAGATGGCAGAGGGAGAGATGGCGGCGGTGGGTTGGGGAGCTAGGGCTAGCAGGTGGGGGGAGGCGGCGTTTTATGGTGGAGCAGGGAGCTGTACGGCGAGCCATCGAGTTGGGGTGGAGCGATCGGGCGGCAGGGAAGCGATCGTACGCAGGGTGACATCAGCGCGAGGAGGAAGAAAGCGACAGCGCTGGAGGGGTACTGGGCCAGGTGGTAAGCGGGCTGGGCTGGGGTAGGTTTAGCTGCTGTCTCCTTTTTCCTATTTTATTTGTTTTTCCTCTCTTTTTTTTTGCAACAAAAGAAATTGGAAGGAATTGTTAGCTTTTATTGTTAGGAAAAATTCTAGAAAATTAGGGTGGGTTTATTAGGTCAATTACAACCATCTACCAAGTTTGGATTTCAAAATTATTTAAATTTTTGTGCTGTTTGGAAAATAACCCAATTTAGATGATTTTTTGAATATTTGAAATGATTAATAAAATCAACCTTTTAACAAGGTGACCCAAAAGATCAATTGGAAACAAGGAATAAAAGAATGTTTTGGTTATTATTTTTATAGTTTCAAATTGGTTCTGTTTGAAAATATTTGATTTGAATTGGAATATTTTGTTAATTTAATATAGAAAACAACCACTTAATAGGGTGAACCCTATTATTAGTTGGATTAGAAACAGTGGAATGGTTTGATATTTGATAATTTCCAAATGAGGTGTTGATGATGATTTGCTTTGAATTTGAAAACCAATTTTGAAAGACTTAGTGGAATTTATAACACCATTTTATTAATTGATCCATATTGAAAATTATGACAACAAATAGATGGTGTTCATTTGTGATTTTTATTCCAAATGTTGTAACAGAGCAAGTATGAAAATAACCATTTGAAATTGTTTGAGTTTGATTATGAAAACAAGATAAAACAGATGCAAAACAAATAGTAACAAATACAAACAAATAATTAAACATGATGACATGATGCAATACTTGAATTAAAACAATAAATCAAACATTCTAAGGGATATTTTCATACTTGGGATGTTACAGTGGTTCAGCAAGTTTCTGGCAACTGGGATGCCTTGGATGCCAACATGGCGTCCTACCCGTTTCTGGTGCAAACTATGACTGGGTTCTTTGAGGGGTGTGAGTTTCATCATATACACCGAGCTGAGAATGATGCAGCTGATGCACTGTCCAAGTTGGGATCTTCTCGGCAGTTTGTCCCAACTGGGATTGCCTTGGAGCATTTGAGAAAGCGATCCATCAAGCCATCCCCCAACTCGGAATCCATATTCATTCCATCTCTGCCAGGATCGGAAGATGTTCCCATGGAGATTGATTGGGAAGCTGCAAAGGAGAACCCGGGGACTGTCGTCTCCAATCCGGGGATTGGCACTTTTAACCTGGGGACTGCTTCACTCAACTCGGGGACTGTTGCGTTCATCGAGGGGATCATTTCTCAGTACTCGGGGACTCGTCTCCAACTCTGAAGAGGTCATGGTAGCTGATCCAATGGAAGTGGATGAACCAGTGTTTCCCATCCGGGAGACACCGAGTTGGGCTCTGTCCATCTTATCCTTTCTAACGAATGGCTCATTACCGAGTGATGAGGTCACAGCCAGGCAAATACAGAGAAGATCCAAGGGCTACACCATCATTAACAAGGGGCTGCACAGAAGGAGTCCAACTAGCGTGCTGCAACGCTGCGTTGAGCCAGAGGAAGGAGAAGAGATTCTTAGAGAGATACACCAGGGAGAATGCGGGCATCATGCCTCTTCTCGGGCACTGGTCAACAAGGCTTTTCAGCATGGATTCTTTTGGCTCACTTCCTTGCGGCAAGCTGAAGATATAGTGAGAAAGTGCAACGGGTGCCAGAGGTTTGCAAGCAAGATTCATATGCCAGCATCCGAGTTGAAGACCATTCCCATTACTTGGCCATTTGTTGCCTGGTGTTTGGATATGGTAGGCCCTTTCAAGACGGATAGAGGCAACATGACTCACATCTTGTTCATGGTTGATAAATTCACCAAGTGGATTGAGGTCAAGCCTATTCAGAAGTGTGATGGAGTCACAACTGTGAGTTTCCTGAAGGATATCATTCTGAGATACGGCTACCCGCACAGCATCATCACTGATAACGGCACAAACTTTGCCGAGGGTGCATTCGCAAGATTCTGCAAGGAGAAGCGGATCCGGCTAGATGTTGCATCAGTTGCGCATCCAGCCTCAAATGGGCAGGTGGAAAGAGCAAATGGCATGGTCCTATCCGGGACAAAGCCAAGGCTAATTGAGCCATTACAGCGAACCCCTGGTTGTTGGCTTGACGAGTTACCGGCGGTGTTGTGGAGTCTAAGGACTACCCCTAACCGATCAACCGGATACACACCATTCTTCCTGGTATATGGAGCTGAGGCCGTGTTGCCCACTGACCTAGAGCATGACTCGCCCAGAGTAACACTCTACACTGAAAAAGAGGCGAGAGAAGCTCGAGAAAATGACGTTGACCTGCTAGAAGAAGCAAGAGAGTTAACTCTGTCACGTTCAGCCATTTATCAGCAAAGCCTGAGGCGTTATCATAGCCGGAAAGTAAACCCAAGGGTTTTCCGAGAAGGAGACATGGTCCTTAGTCTCGTGCAGCGCACGGCCGGGATGCACAAGCTATCCCCTCAGTGGGAAGGGCCTTTCATTGTGAGCAAGGCTCTGCACAATGATGCCTACTATATAGTTGACGCATAGGCACCACAGAAGAACAGGCCGGATAGAGCCGGAGAGGAATCCAAACGTCCATGGAATGTAGCTCTACTCCGTTGTTTCCATTCATGAGCAAAAGTTGTATGTATCCCTTTAATCGAGTTAAAATTCAAGTTGGCACTCCGAATTCAAACTCGGGGACTGCCTGTGCAAAAACCTTGCCTTATGTTGATTACTTTATTTCCTTTGTCTACTCGGTTGGTCTACTTAGAATTTCATACGCATATCTAGTAGTGTGTTTAAACCCAAGGGCCAACTCTTCGACTCTGCTGCTGTCCGCAACCCGGCTTCATGGCAAGCAAGAGAACAAGCCAAAGGTCAATGAACACATGAAAAATGGCTATGGAAAAAAGAAGTGTAGAAACCGAGTAGGGTGTTTTTGCTTCTCTGTTTTCTTTTTGGCTAAGTGGTGGGCAGCGTTAGAATCCAAATCTCAAGGTGATTGAGTACCTGAAACTTTGTTTTTGAAATCTTGTGACTCGACTACCAAAAAGCCACAAGTGGCAGGTAAGAGAAAAGACAAAAAGACAAGTGGATGTGAAATGCAACTCGGGGACTTGCATTAAAACGCAATCCGACATCAAGCCAGTCTTGCTGAAAGTAAAACAAATAAAACTGAGTCTCGAGATAACACATAAGTGTATTGATTACATCTGCACCTGGCATCCCGGGGATCTGATAAGTGTTTTAGATAAGAAACCACAGGAATTTAGACGACGGTGGAGGTAGTGGTATCCAAGTTGGTGCTGGTAGGCGCCACTAGCTCAGAGGGAGCTATTGTCGATGTAGGCTCAGCCGCTGAAGATGTTAAAGTATTGGAGATTGGCTCCGATGCAGAGTTGTTGGAGGCCTGAGTGACGGAGGCGCTGGGAAGAGGATAGAGCACGGAGGTCGAAGCCCCAGTCACGCCCAGCTCGGGAGCGGGGTCGTCAATCACCATCTCGGTGGTGACAACCGCCTCCTGCGTGGCGGGTTGCGACTGCTCGGTCTCTAGATTGGCTTCCATCCCGGAGTCCTCCGCGCCGCCACGCTGCTCGGTTTCCTCTTGCTCGGCCTTTCCGTGCTCGGACTCCTCATGCTCAGCTTCCTCGTCATCTCGGCCGTGGTCTTCACCGACATCCTCGCTGAACTCGGCTTCCTCCTCTTCCTCCTCTTCATCAACATATGTATCCGGCTCGGTGGGGCCGTCGATGTATTGGCTGGTCTCAGCGTAGGAGGCAATCTCGTATGCCACTTCTTTTTGGCGTGAGACGCACTCGGGACGCCCATTCCACTTGGAGCCATTTCTACGAGTTCCAATCCTGTCAAGATCTAAGTTTTCATACCAGGACAGGATGAAGTGGAGGATCTCGTCAGCTCCTGCCCGAGCTGCGGAAGCACGCCATTTCTTCAGTTCTTCTTTGACATGGTCCAGATTGGCTGCCATGCTGCGGAAGGTTTTTGGGACATCTCGGTCGGGCCAGAACAGTTTATGCAGCTTAATTGCAGTGGATACCATGGAGGTACCCAAGCCTTTGAGGGAGCATACTTGGGTCTTGAGGTTGACGAGATGATCATCGATGCTGGAGGTATCATCAACACTCAGACCAGCTGCTGCCCTGGCCTTTCTCGCTTTACCCAGAGCTGTTTCACCAGCGACACGGAGTTCCAGGAAGATGTCTGATCAGAAGATACCGGTTTGGGTCAGAAAGAGTAACCGAGAAGGAGAAAGACTGAATAGAAGAAGATAGAAAGGTAAAAGCTTAACAAGGAGAAGGGTAGCGGCAACTCACATTCCATTTCCAGCACAAGGGCTCCCAGCTTAGTCCTCCAATCTTCTGTTTCCCGGATCTGCTTGTCCTAGATGCGGCGCGAGTCGCTGATGGTGACCTCGAGAGCTTGGTTCCTTTCTTTCAGAGTTCCGATCTCTCTCTCGAGTTCCCGCTTCTCGGCAGCAGCTGTTTTCTCAAAGTCTTGCTTTTTGCGGACAACATTTATTGCAGTTTGGAGTGCGTTGTTGAGATCAATCTGGAGTTTCTCGAACTCCTCCTTCTCGGTCTCCCGCTCCTTCAGCAACTCGGCCTCACGGACCTACACTTGGTGATGTGCTTCAGCTGGTGTAAGGCATTGCTGATGTTCCTCTCGGAATTTCTTGTATTCTTCTGCGGGTAGAGAAGCAAGTTAAACAAGTGAGCAAACAATAGCAAGCTAAGTAATGGAAACAGAGATGGAATAGCTCACCTTCCAGTCTGGAGATTGTACTCTACGCGGAGGCAGCCATGACCTCACAGTCCTGTTTCCTATCAACAAGCGCCTTGAGCTTACCTGCAGAGATGACAGTGACTGAGCAAAAAAGCAAAAAACGGGCGTAAGCAAAAAACGCACAAACCGAAATGCTAAAAGCTTACTTTCCATAGAGGACAATTTGATAGCACTTTCCATGGAATTCTTCTCCATTGCGTCCATCTCACTTTTCTTGAACTCCAGCTCCCGGTTCCTGTCTCGCACTTGGCGATGAGACCACAGGAGCTGGTGGAAGACCTTGGTCCTCTCCTGGAGGCTATCCTGCAGAGAGAAAAGAAATTTGATGAGTTTGGAAGATTTGGCCCAAGTAGCTGGCAACTCGGTGGAGATTTACCTACTCGGCCCGAATCTCGGGGACTGGGTAGTGAATAAGAGAAGAGAGGTGAAGAAGAAATCTGGCAAGTCGAAAAGATCAAAAGAAAAAAGGTAATTACGACATAGCTCTGCTCGATGTCCTCGATGTTCTTGCGGAGAACAAACAGCTTGCTGGCCAGAGTACTGCAAGGTCCAGCTATAGCCATGCCAACAGGGCCGATGTCGGCCTTGTTCCACTCTGTCAGGTTGTTGTCGAGGTTCCGCAGCTCGGTACTGTCCCATGCGGCGTGGCCAAGTGTCTTGCTGTCCCAGAACTTCTCGATGAAGCCTACTCGGTCAAGGATGGCGGCAACGCCTTCCTTAGGGAGCTCCTCTTCATCCTCGTCGCGGGAAGTAATTTCCTTGATGACCAGGGAGTCTTTCTTCCCCTTGGACTTGGAGCGGGATACAGCTCTTCGCTCTTTCAGAGCGGCTAGTCGCTCAGCTTCCTGGGCTTGTGGCGCTCCTGCAGCTGAACCCAGTACTCGGGCAGAGTAGGAGCCTTCTCGGTTTCGCTGGCGCCTGCGTCGGGAGCTTGATCCTCTTCAGGGCCAAACTGGACGTCGGCCTGCACCAACCTGGTGTTCGGGTTGACCTTCCTGGCCTTGTTAAGCGGCCATTTGTTCTCAGGTGGAGGCTGCTGTTGGCTGGGTTGCCCACCTGGCTGGCCGCCTGGTTTCCGTTGCCCTGATGGCTGAAAGGACAGTTGCTGTTGCACAGCTTGCCGCTGTCTGGTTGGCTGCGCGCCAGCCTGCGAGGCACCGCGTGGAGGTTGCTTCCTGGTCGCCTGCGGGATCACCTTGGAAGTAGAGGGAGCTGTTTGCTTCTTGGAAGTTGGCGGAGGCACTTGAAGAGTTGGCGGCGCCTTCGGCTGGTTGGCTGGCGCAACATCCGACTGCACTACGTATTCATGTGATGGCTCCTCCACGGGGTCCTCTAACCGCTGCGCGGCAGCAGGATCTTCTACTCGCTGCTCGGCAGCAGGGTCCGACTGCTCGGCAGCTTTGTCTTCAGGCTGCTGCTCGGCAGTAGGATCCAGCTGCTTCGCTGCGGTATCTTCTTGACGCTGCCCGGCAGCATGATCAGTGGCCTCACCAGCTGGAGGATTTGGTGGCTACTCGACATTAGTGTTGTCCTGAGCAGCTGGCTGCGCGGTGGGCTGCGGCTGTTCAAGGGTGCGCTCTGTATTCACCTCGGCGCATGTATCCTGGGCGCTAGTACCCATCTCGGCGCCTGCATTCTGGGCGCCAAGGTCTTGCTCTTCTCGTAGAGGAGAGGACGCCGGTGTCCGGTCCTCTGGAACGCGATCCCCTTCATCGTCGGAGAGTTCCACGAGTTCTCGTGGTGGATCTTTCTTCCTCCGGGGAGCTGGTGCGGCAGTGGCATCGGCATCAAGGGCATCACTGAAAGGAAATGGGTAGAAGAGAAAGGAAATCAGAAAATGTGCAAGGAAGAAGGCCAGGGAGAAAACAGAGTAAAAAAGCAAAGGACTAGGAACAACCCGGAGGGACTTACCCAAAGTTGTCAGAATCGTGATTCTGAATCGGATCGGAACCTTTATGGTAGGATCGCAAATAGTAGAATCACAACTTTCAGAATCGTAAAATCTTAGATTCTACATAGTAGAATCGTTCGATCGTTCCGGTCAATTTGGGTCGTAAAGTCGTAGAATCGTATGGTAGAATCATGATTCTGACAACTATGGACTTACCCGTCGATAGTGGGGCGCTTCCTGCGCAAGTTGGGCTTGCTTCCCGTCTTGATCCCCGGTTTCTTCTTGAGTTTCTTGGCAGGGGGATCCAGTGCCCCCTGCTACCCGTCCTCTTCCTGGTGGTGGGAGCAGCCATGGACACTGGAATGGCATCCACGGGTTCCTCTAGCTCGTCCAACTCAGGTTCCTCTGCAGTGAAAAGAAGGAAGAATTCAGAATAAAAGAGATGTATTCAAGAACAGTGCAGGCGTGTAGAGAGGTGAACCCGGTCACCTTCTTCATCCTCTGACCAGTCCCGGATAGAACCCGCGACACGGGACTTACCGTCCTGAACAGCGTGAGGGATGCACAAGGTGTCCTGGATGTCGTATGTCGTGGCGTCATCCTCTGTTCTATCTGCTTCCCAGTTGGTCTCGAAGATGGGCTGGTCCTCGGTTTTCTGACGATGGATGTGCTGTTGATTCAAACATAGAGCACAGTGAGTTGAATTTAATCAGAGTAGGTCTACTACTTGGTCTAGCGTGCAAACAGAAAGCACTAAAAGCTAAGGACCAGAAGAGGTAAACGAATAGAAGTTCTACTCGGAACATCATGCAAACATAAAGCATATCAAGCTAAGTATTAAAAGAAGAGCCCTATCCGGAACAGCATGCAAGCATAAAGCATATGAAGCTAAGAGATCTATTCAGCATCAAACACAAGTACTGAGCATGCAGAGAAGAAAACTAACCTTGGGAATGGGCTTGGTGCGGCTATACGGCACGAAGCCATAAGCCCATTTCTCGGTGAGGGTGGTCCGCATGATGGACTTGGCCCAGATGGCCACCTCTGCCTTGCTGAGCTCAAAAGTGGTAGTCCGAGTGCAATCCCGAGGGCCTCCCATGTAGCACATTTTGTGTGCCCAATCTTGAAGCGGGAGCACTCGGCGCGATATCCAGCAGGCAGTTGGGTCATCCTATAGAAGCCCTTGGGCAACCAACTTCTCCAGGGGCTTCTCTACCTGGACGACGTCAGGTACAGTCTTCTTGGGATTAAAACCCCAGTTCTGTCCATTGGGCAGCGCATTCTCGAACTTGGGAAGCCCAATTCGGTCTTCAGCAACTTGTCCTTCTACGGGAGGGACATTCTTCACGTACAGAAAGCCCCGCTGCCACTTGCGCACGGTCTCCAACCTGAGTACCCGCGGGTGGTGCCCGGTGCTACGCTGCAACATCATTGTGCTAGCCGTCTGGGTCATCACGCGGGGAACTAATGGGTTGCTTGGATTGGGAACGCTCTGCTGGCGGAGGAAGAAGTAGCGAGCCCAAGTCTGGACTGTTGGGTACACGCCTAGGAAGGCTTCACAGACAGTGGCTGTAACATCCCAGTGTTTGGGAAGTTATAAGGATCTAAATTTAATATGTGCATTTTCAAAGCATGCATCTAAAAGTACGGAAAAAATTTGTGCGAAAGTTCAAACAAAGCAAAGTGACCAAAGTTTCACTTGACATGATGAAATAGGTATAGTTCATCTAGTCAGGAGTACATTTGGAATGATCTTTATAACAAGTATCTTAAGAAACCAAATCACTTGATAAGACAAATCATAATTGGTTATGATAAAAAAGAAACTATCAACAACCTTAACCACAAGTCTATAAGTGACTTGGGATAATTCATTAGGTAATTACAACCAAAGGGGGGGGGGGTGAGTATCCAAATCACATAAGTGAGAATCATACTTCCAAAAATGTGTAATGCATAATTGAACCATCTCATCAACAGAGATGTGATCTTCTATATAACAACAACTCCCTAAGTTATCAGTTCATTTCCACAACATCTCTCCAAATCATCTCATAACTATAAGGTGAACCATCACAAGTGAAGAACAATGTTTCAACAGAACACAAGTAATACATACAGGGGTTAACTCAAACCCCACAAGTGGAAAATAATATAATAATTGTATTAACATATTTATCGAATATGTACATATCTCATCAATCATGAAAGAAGTATCAACAAGAAGAAATAAATCTTCTTCAACTACTGATAAACCTTCATCATTACATTTGATATTCCCAAATCTCTATATCTAGATTAGGAATAACAAAGTCAATGAAGTGATGAATATAAAGTAGATCGTGACACCTGGGAGAACAAATAACAACTTTGACATAAGTCATTAAACCTCAATAACTTTCACATGCTCAATCATCTTATACAAGTGAGCATATGAAATCTCAACTCCTCAATGAACCATTTGATCCACTTAATATTAAGTCATCATTCCATAAGCATTTCACACCTCTACTCAAATCCAACAATTCTACAACTGAAGTATCTCTGGATGCAAGTAAGGATAACAACAAGTATAACCTCTATTAGAGGAATTGAATGGAAAGCTAAGTAAAACTAATCATGTATGAGACAAGTACATATCTTTTGGGAAATAAAATAAGAAGTATATGGAAGGATAATAAAAGCATGAACTAACTCTTAAATCAAGATCGTGTTACTTTGTCTAGATTATCCCGTTTTTCCATCTTCTCTAAGTCATTCTACAAGAGAAGCCCCCACAAGAAAAGAGGAACCACCACGAGAAGATCTACAAGAAGATTATTTAGAGTGTGCTAGAAGAGCTACTCTAAGCTACTATAAGAGTACTTGGAAACTCTTATAACTTGATCTGATCATATTAACCCTCTTGAAATTGTGTGATACTCCAATGTTAGTGTTATATATAAGTAGTTTGGTAACAAGTTTCTAGACCTTGTTAACAGATCACTTTTGTATACTCAAACAATTGAGTGTCATACACAAATAAACAGAAGGTTGAATAACCTAGTACATGTCAGTCTCTTGTATATGAAAAGTAATTTCGGGACAAGCCTTGCAAACTTGTCAACATATTTTTATTATATGCTTAAGGCTGACTGGTGTCATAAACTACACCTACACTCCTTTTGTCGTGGGATTATCACGGCAGACGTTACCGGGGGTAACTGATCTTGGGGCAAGACGACACAGGCGTTTGGGAGAGGGTTTAGCTCAGAGGAAAACATGGTGGAACTCGATCTGGTAGCCGGCAATCAAGTCGCCGAGTCTCCAATCTCAATATATTAACTCGATCTCTTGTATACACTGGATGCTCGATATCAAGCAGTACTACTAGGGTTCTTGGATCTCCCTTAACTAATCCTAGGGGTCGGTTTATAAAGCACCCGTACCCCCTGGCTTACTCTCCAAGGCGCACCCTGGATCCTATCCGGACACGGCATACGAACCCTAACCTTCCTTTACCGTAACCCACAATCCGGGTTACTGGGCCTACAAACTTGGGCCTGACGAAAGTTCTTTATCCTTAGACGGATCCTGCGCAGCGTCCTTTGGGCCGGGTTATACCTTGGAGTTGGCCTACCGGGTTATTATCCCTCCATCAGTAGTCCCTAGAATAGCTTGGGCTTCACGTATCCTTCCTTGAAGCGCTCGCTATTCCCTGTAAGAATATCAAACACACAAGTATATGGAGGCCGCGTTAAGGTGCTTTAATAGATAGCTAGGCCTTACTCCATGGTGGCCATATAGTAACCCGGCTTTTCTCCAAAATACCTGGCTTAACTTTCCAGGTCTAAACCCCAATAAAAATGTCAAGATTCTATACTCGATAATTGGCCCTGATATCACGGGGTGGATCTCCTTCTCTTTTTCGTCCAGATACCTTGCTCAATACTTGAAGCATTTCTCGTAGGATCCGCGCGGATAACCATTCCCCATAATTTCCGGCTTCCGGCCGTTGGGATAAGCTCACCCTTGCCTTATAAATAGCGTTCAGGGGATGACCTAGAACCCAACGCCTCACTCCATTCCCTCATTTCCTTCTTCTACTGCCATGACACTTCTCCACCCGGCGAGAAGAGACTGCCGGGTTACTCGGAGGGCCTCCTCGAGCCTTCCGAGTCTTTCAATGCCTTTGCCCCTGACTCAGACAGGGAGGTGATCCTTCCCTTGTTAGCCAAAATAGCCATCCTCTCAGCCCAAGGCCTCCTTGGGCTCAATTTAGTGAAAACATGGGTTGATTTTCGAATCCAACCCAATTCCATCCGCACCAAATTAATGTGCGAGTACTCGGGGCATACCACGGATGCACTCCGATATTCCACCAAGAGCTTCGCGACCGGCAACACCAACAAGACCATCAAGGGCTTCTTGACAGAGAAGCTAGAGGTGATAAAGAACATCGCCGGGTTGCCCCCATTTACTCGGGAAAACCCGGCTCCAGCGGTAATATCCGATATTCATAACTTATTTCCACACTTTGACTTGATACAGCTTCTAACCCTTAATTTCATCCTTTTGTCTTAGGCTGATGACCCCTTCTGGAGAGTTGAACCCTCCCCCCCTTCCAGAAACCCGGAAGAAGAGGACGAGCCGGCCGATGATAGTGAAGGTACTTGCCCGGAACTTGTATTATTTTCACTTGCATCATTTTCCTCCCATTTAACTTTTTCCCACGCACGCACACTCGGTTCGCAGGGCTGGAGGACGAAGGTGAGAACAACGAGGATGACCCGGAGGCTACCGAATCTGATCAAGAGGCAACAGTTGGAGCCAAGAGGAAGACCAGAGGGGAAGTGTCCAAGGTTCCTTTCTCCTCGTTATCCTCTGAACCTTACTCCTTTGACGCCATGCGACGACTTAACCATCAATTATCGAACTCGTCGTACTTGAAGGATTCTCTTCCAGCCAAGCGCAGAGTAACTCGGAGCTCCCCGGGTGAAGATCCCCTTAACCCGGGCATCTCTACCTCCTCCGTCCATCGTCCCAGTGCTCCTCCGTCTCGTCCTTCCGACTCTCCTCGACGCCACCCTTCTCCTAACCATCCACGTGCCGGGCAATTCCTGGTCCCGTTAGTGGTCCCTGTGGCGACTTCGTCTGCTTCCAGCGGCGAGCTCCCGCCAGACTACACCGTGAATGTCGGGTAAGTTTTTGCTATATGACTTCTTTTGATGCCTGACAATTTTCAATCACCACTACTAACTGCCTCCTCTCATCTTTCTTTTAGCACTCAAGCCACCGTCAGTGACCCGGAGAATGTAGAGACGGATAACCATCGGACAGAGGAGCCGACTGAGAACGTAGATGCCGCGACTGGCGGTGACACTGAGAATAACCAGGAACAAGGCCCCTTGGGCGATCCACTTCACCGAGCCACCGGGTCTCCTTCCTCGTCGGAACCAGTGGACGAGGAGATCGAGGTTCTGGATATGAGGATGGGTTCTCCTAACCCGGATACTCAAACCGTCCGGGTCTCGACCCCACGGACGGGGAGAGCTCCCCCACCAGGCGATCAGGCTGCCGGCTCTTCCGATGCCCAGCCCGAGGACCTGACGTTTACCCAGATGCTCGAAACCCTGCGCACTTTGAGGGCTAATGAAGAAAACATCTTGGGGGCTTTAATAGCCAAACACGAGGTAAATCCGACTAACGCTGCTTGTGTCCTTATCCAGTCCCCAAGTTCCGAGTGAATTGATTCATAATTTGCTTGGGACTTTATGATACAAGCGACTGATAACTTGCCCCTTTACCTGGCTAATCCTTCGTTGCGTCCATGCAGTCTTTCGTGACTCAATCTGAGGAGAAACTGGCAGATGCCACCAAGCTCATTGAAAAGGAGGTGGTTCTGCGTGAAGCAGCCGAGGCTGAGGCCAGGAGGAATAGGATGATAATGAGGAAGTATAGGAAAAGGGCTCACAAAGCAGAAGATTATCTAACAAGCCTTTCTGTCCAAATTGCTGACACGTATCGTGCTTTGCTTGGTACGTTTCTTCCTCCGGGTTATCCTTTTGATAAATAGCCAGAGTTTTCCCGACTCATGTTTCCATTTCTTCAGGCCCGGACGAAGTGATGCCGGATGAGGATGACATTGCCAGGCTGAAAACTATCAAGAGCGTTATCCGGCAGCTATGCGCCGGAACCAAATGGATCCTTCAGGAATTACGGTGGCCGGGTAAGGGGCATATCGATCTGAAGAGAATGTTGGATGCCTTCTCCACTATCCCCGAGTGGATTTGGCACTGGAAACGCTCGTCTTGCTGGGTTGGAGTAACCCGGGGGCTTGCGCTTGCTAAGGCTTATTTCCCTAAGCTCGAGCTAGTGAAGCTTATGGGCGGCTTTCCGGAGTTCAAGCTTGATGGGTCCAAGTTCTCAGTGAAGGATTTTCAGGCTGTCCAGAAGGAGGTCCGTTACCCGGCCAGCGTGATCGCTGACGACCTGGATGTTGATTCCCTCGTTCCTGCATATGATGCTGCTGGTGAAGCGGTTAAGTCAGATCTTCCCGAGCCGTATGATATGCTGGCTCGGTGGAAGGAGGAAGCTGCTAAGTTGAGGGCGGAGGCTGCCAAAAAGCAAGCTGAAGTCGGTTCTGCACCCGCTACCTCAACACCAGCCGTTCCACCTCCTGCGCGGGCTGGTACTACTGATCCGGGTGCTGCTGCTGCCACCAATGATGGCAAGGGCAAGGCCAAGATGAACGCCGAGTGATACCTGATATTTAATGCCTCTTCTTATGCGTCAGTCGGCCGATGTGCTGTTTAAACAATTATATTTTGGGTGGTGCGCCTGTGCACCTTTGATATCTTTCACCGGGATTTTGTAATGTACGCTAAGGTCTTGATATACTCTATGCCTCTTCTGGCCTTTTAAATTTATCCATTTTTGAACTCATCTGCTCTCGATATCCGGCTTTCTTTATTGTTCCTTTTGTGAAACTCGGTTTCCGGGTCTCATGGGTGTTGACAAGCGGACTTGCTGCTAAGTCCCCAAGACTCGGATTTTTGGATTTTTGAATTTTAGCAATCAAACAATTTTTCTCGTTTTCGAGATCCCGAGCCCCCAAGACCCGGATTCCGAGTCTAGGAAACGTGATCTTTCAAGGAGAACGCATTTGCTTGCTGCTACGTCCAAAAAGCCCAGAGCCGTTTCACATAGGTTTTGAAGTTATGCTTAATAATCGTTGAGTTTCCGGCTATCAGCCCTGTACTCTGCATAACTTGTGGTTTAGATGACCCTTTTGACTATCTGATACTATAAGCCGGCTTTCGCATGGATATCATGTTGTTACATCTGTACGAAACAGGGTCAACCAAGTCCCATTGGGCTTCATGGCTGATTGTAATCGTAAGCGAGCAAATCATGCCATTTTAGTGCGAGTCACATCGAGCTTAAGTAAGATAAGTCAAGAAAATTTGGCTCCTTTGTCCGGTTATAAGATTGCAGCCGTACTCGTTTGCGAGTGACCGGCCCTTATAACTCATAGGCATCGAGGCCGGGTCTTTGAGTTTTCAACTGTGCTATTCAAGCAATCAGCCCCCAAGACCTATATATGCGACATGCTGAGAGTGAAGAACATGAGAATAACCACCTCTTTACTTGATATGAAAAAGTTAGGTCAGCAGGCCGCCTCATTAAAAACCCATCCAGTCCCCAAGGGTACCCTGGATAGGAAAAGAGTACGTCTGAAACCTGCTGCCTGTTACACCGTGCAATTCCACTTGCCAATATAATCTTTACTAAGTATAATACGGACGTAGCTGCGCCACGTTCCATGGTCAGTCTCTTTCTTGCATAGATGAAGTGGTATGAGCGGTGTCATTAACTGTAGCCGACTCTTCCCTTGCATCTACCAAGTAATATGATCCGTTATGCAGATTCCGGCTTATGATAAACGGTCCTTCCCATGGTGGTGATAACTTGTGTTTTCCTTCGTTTGACTGTACCAGGCGCAGAACCAGGTCTCCTTCCTGGAAGACCCGGGTTTTCACGCGCCGGCTGTGATACCTCCGTAGATCTTGCTGATATATGGCTGACCTTTCCAGGGCTTGTTCCCTTTGTTCTTCTAACATATCTACGGCGTCCTGCCGGGTTTTTTCATTCTCCACTTCGACGTAAGCTGATATTCGTGGTGATTCGTGAATAATGTCACTCGGTAACACTGCTTCCGCCCCATAGACCATGAAGAAGGGTGTCATGTGAGTGGATCTGTTGGGTGTGGTGTTGATACCCCAAACCACGGAAGGAAGTTCTTCGACCCACGCGCCAGCAGCCCTGATACAGGGGACTCGCAATCGTGGTTTCAACCCGCGGAGCAATTCTTGGTTTGCCCTCTCCACTTGTCCGTTGGCCTGTGGATGAGCCATTGATGCTACATCAAGCCGGATTCCATTGTTGCCGCAGAACTTTTCCATCTCACCAAGGGACATGTTGGTTCCATTGTCGGTAATTATGCTGTGAGGATACCCAAACCGGTAGATAATTCTTTTCAGGAACTTGACTGCTGTAGCTGCTTCACAATTAGTAACTGGCATAACCTCAACCCACTTGGTAAATTTATCAATAGCCACTAAAAGATGTGTCTTCTTGCAAGGTGACATATGAAAGGGGCCAACCATATCCATCCCCTAGACGGCGAACGGCCAAGTTAACGGGATGGTCCGTAATTCCATAGCCGGCACATGGGTTTGGCGAGCGTACCTTTGACATCCGTCACACCTTGCTACTAATCTTTCCGCATCTGCTAGAGCCGTCAGCCAGAAAAATCCGTGTCGATAAGCCTTGGCCACAAGGGATCTTGTGGATGCATGATGCCCGCAATCGCCTTCATGGATTTCCTTGAGAATCTGTCGGCCTTCTTCTGGTGCTACGCAGCGTAAAAAGACTCCTGCTGCACTTCTCTTGTACAACTCCCCATTAATGATAGAATATCCCTTTGCTCTCCGCAAAATTTGCCTTGCTAACACCTCCTGTTGTGGTAACTCGCCTCGTGATAGGTAGGCAAAAAACGGCTCTGTCCACTCGGGAATAGCGCGTATAGTGGCCACGAGCTCCGTATCCGGGTCTTTACTTGCCAGTTCCTCCTCAGACTCGATTTTAACCGATGGTCGCCATAACTCGTCCAGGAACACGTTAGGTGGAACCGGCTCTCTACGCGAGCCGAGTCTAGCAAGGGCGTCTGCTGCTTCATTCTTTCTTCTGTCTATATGCTCCACCTCATACCCGGAAAAGCATCCTGCAACCCTATCAACCTCCCTGCAGTATGCCGCCATGGTTGCATCCTTTCTATCCCAAGTTCCTGACACCTGCTGTACCACAAGGTCCGAATCTCCAAAGCATCGTATCCTCTTAATGTTCATCTCCTTGGCTGCCTTTAAGCCATGCAATAGGGCCTCATACTCGGCCACGTTGTTGGAACAGTCAAAGTGAATTTGTAGTACGTAACTTAATTTATCTCCTTTGGGTGATGTTAGCACCACTCCAGCTCCTGATCCCTCGTATTGCTTAGATCCATCGAAGTGCATGATCCATGACTCGGAGTTTGGAACTGTTGTAGTCATGCCTGCATGTGTCCAGTCGTTAACGAAATCAATTAAAGCCTGAGATTTGATTGGTGACCTGGGCTCGTAACTGATGTGATAATCCCCCATTTCTATCTCCCATTTGGCTATTCTTCCAGTCGCATCCGAGTTCCTGATGATATCCGACATTGGTATTGAGCTAACCACCGTTATGGGGTGTTCCTGGAAATACGGCTTCAATTTCCGGCTGGCCATAAAGACCCCGAAAACCAGCTTTTGCCAATGCGGATAGCGCTGCTTTGCTTCCGACAATACCTCACTGACATAATAAACCGGCCTCTAAACTGGATAACCTTTCCCATCTTCTTTACGCTCCACGACCACTACTGCACTGACGGCTCGGGGGCCTGCTGCCACATACAGCAACATAGGATCTTTAGGACCCGGAGCCGCTAGCACTGGTGCTTCAGATAACTGCTTTTTTAGTGCCTCGAACGCCTCATCCGCCTTCTGATCCCATACGAATTTGTCTGACTTTCTCAAGAGTCGGTACAAGGGTATTTCCTTTTCTCCGAGTCTTGATATGAATCGGCTCAAGGCTGCCACGCAGCCCGTGAGTTTTTGAACGTGCTTTAAATTTTCCGGCTTTTTCAGACTCTGGATAGCTTTGATCTTGTCCGGGTTTGCCTCAATTCCTTTCTCGGAAACGATAAAGCCGAGTAATTTCCCGGCTGGAACTCCGAACACGCACTTTGTCGGGTTAAGCTTCATCTGATACCTCCTCAAGTTTTTGAACGTCTCCTTTAGATCATCGATAAACGTCTCCGCCTTCCTGGTTTTGATAACCACATCATCCACGTAGGCATGGACGTTGCGTCCAATTTGGTCCTCGAAGCACTTTTGAATACACCGTTGATAAGTTGCGCCAGCGTTCTTCAATCCAAACGTCATGGTTTTATAACAGAAGGCCCCAAAAGGGGTTATAAATGATGTTTTCTCCCAATCCTCCCTCTTAAGCTTAATTTGGTGGTACCCGGAGTATGCGTCCAGAAAGCATAGCAGGTCACTCCCGGCTACTGCGTCTACGATCTGGTCTATCCTTGGTAGCGCGAACGGGTCCTTTGGGCAATGCTTGTTGAGACTCGTGAAATCGATGCACATCCTCCACTCGTTAGTCTTTTTCATCACTAGAACCGGATTTGCTAACCAATCCGGGTGAAACACTTCCATGATAAAGCCGGCTGTCAGTAGCCGAGCAATTTCTTCACCTATGGCTTTCCTTCTTTGCTCTTCCTCAAGCCCTGCTTCACAGGCCTGGACCTGGGATCTACGTGCAAACTGTGCTCCGCCAATTCCGTAGGGATACCCGGCATGTCGCTAGGTGTCCAGGCGAATACGTCCGCATTTGAACGAATAAACTCCACAAGTGCCTTCTCCTGCTCTCTTTCCAAATTAGACCCTATAGTAAATTGCTTAGTGGAATCACCTTCAACAAAATCTATCTTCTTGGTGTCTTGTGCTGCCTTGAATTTTGCTCTCTCGTCGTCAGTATTCGGCCTTTTCAAAGCTGTTCTATCATCCGGATTTACTTGAGACCGGTAATACTCGAGTTCTTCTTTTCTGCACGCTTTCTCGGCCATCACTGAATCTCCTTCGTCGCACTCGGCCGCTATATCCCGGTTCCCATGTACGGTGATGGTCCGTTTAGGACCCGGAATCTTTAGCTGCAAATACACATAACACGGCCTAGCCATGAATTTAGCATAAGCCGGTCTTCCGAACAGCGCGTGATAAGGACTGCGCAATTTTACCACCTCGAACGTGAGCCACTCAACTCGATAATTATCCGTCGATTCTCTGAAAGCAATCTCCAAGGTGATCTTTCCCTCGGGGCTCGCCGCGTGACCCGGCACGATCCCGTGAAAGACTGTCGAACTTTTCTGTAGCTGGGACTCTTTGAGGCTCATGCGTAAGAAGGTTTCCCAATACAGGATGTTAATGCTACTTCCACCGTCCATCAGGACCCTTTTCAGATCGTAACCATTGACCTGTGGCGCAACCACCAATGCCAAGACTCCTGGGCGCTCTATTCTTTCCGGGTGATCTCTTCTGCTCCACGTTACCAATGCCAAGACCTGTGGCGCAACCACCAACGTCCTTTGGGCCGGGTTATACCTTGGAGTTGGCCTACCGGGTTATTATCCCTCCATCACCTTTTATCATCAACCAATAGAAAGAATAACACTAAGGAAACAAGAAACCACAATATAATCATCTAAGTAAAACCTTTGCTTGGAATAACTGTTTGTTTTCACCACAAGGGTGAAATAGTTGAAGATGGAATCCATGAGTTGATATTCCTTGCAAAATGACAAAGGCAGTACCAGAAGACTAGTAGCAACCAGAGAGAAGAACATCAAGCAACAAAGGACCACATGAAGCAACACTACTTCAGTAAGGGATCAGAAGAAATTATCCAGTGAATCATTAGGATATATTAAAGAACCATTAACCTCTGTCAAACTCATCAGAGATGAGGAGCTCATAATAATATCTATAATGGAAACAATTCTTAAGTATGAAATAATAACCATCCATTCCATCTCCATGTCTTGATATGTGGAGGTCAATGGTAACATGCTTAATACCTTGTTCACGGCGGCGCTGAGCTCTGCGGCGAGGGCGAAGGCGAGGAGAAGCGATGCGAGATGGGGAAAGTGCGAAGGGAAGAAGTGATTTGGGCGGCGCGGAGGTATTTATTCCGTCTGCGAATTGCAGTTACTAGCGGATTGATCGTAGCTGAGATCGTGCGGCGTGGTTTAACTGCCCGTTAGAAACGCACATAGCGCAAAATGCGCGCGTAACGGGCGCAGTTGATCCCACGACGTGGGTCGTGGGCTCTCGAGTACACGATCGAGGTGACATAACGGGCCGTGGGCCCCAGGTGCAGTGGCAGGCGCGTGACACGTTGAAACGCCAGAGCCGAGGCGTCGGGGGCGTGGACGTGTGACACGTGCCCTATCTAGAAACGAGAAGATGGATTTGATCTGGATTGAGACGGACCGAGTGGAAAATTTCGTTAAGTGTTGGGTTCTCGGCAGAGCTCTGTGTTGCGTGGCCTACTCGACACGTAGAAGTTTTCTCTCAGGACATTAATCAGAGAAGTGCGAGCAAGGACTTAGAGCGTCTGAGTTGAGGAGCAACTCGGCCAGACCGCTTCATGGAGACAATTTGGTTTAAGCTGACAGGGCCCAACGAACAAATTCACTGGACTCTACCAGCTTCGGGGACTAGTGTCGGGGGGCTAACCCCGAGTAGGGTTAAGACATGTGGTAAAACAGAGATCATAGTACTGTTCACAGGGTAGGTGGCTACCCGGGTACCTGCTATCTGGTAGATGATACTCGGTAACAAGTATTGAAGGCCAAGAGAAGATAAGGAGGAAGTTTGGAATCATCCGAGTAGAGATCAGGTGGTCCGAGTAGATGGGAATCAACCCTACTCGGGCACAAAGTCAATGGTTCCGTTCTGACGAGATCACGCGTATCCCGCAGCCGTACAGGCGTGCGGTTCAACTTACAAGACGCATGATTATCCGCGCTACGGCGTGGGGAATGTGAGGGTGGGCGCCTGTCATGTCTTGTCACTGACAGAGGGGACATGACATGTCAGGAGTCTACTCTGTGAGGCTGACAGGGTGGACAAGTCCTGTCAGCCGGACGGCGCGGCGACTTCCCGCAACGTCGTCAGCGGGAACACGGAAGCGTGCTGCTGCTGTCACAGTGGCGTTGTCTAATCGTGTACTTTTAATCGTTGTTTACTCACTGGGCACCAGTATATAAGGTGCCCAGCGCCCTCCTGCGCGAGGGACGTTGCCCTGAGAGCATTTATTGCGCTCCTTAGTGCTACAAAGAGAGAGAACGAGAGAGTGGCTACTCGGCTGAGAGCCTGATTGTACTGTGGCTACTCGGTAACATCATATACAGAGAGATAGGCAGGAGTAGGGGTGTTACCTCCACACGAGGGCCCTGAACCTGGGTAGATCGAGGTGTTTGTCGTGTTTCTGAGCGCGTCTACTCGACGTGCGATCCCTCCCCGAATACCTACAGCGTCCATCGGCCCCAACAATTAGCCATCCCATGGCATCTGTCTTCTCCACTCCACGACAAAAAGACATCAATTCCGACAATATGAATGTTAGTTCCAATTAGAA
Organism: Alopecurus myosuroides; assembly: GCA_028641055.1. NCBI lineage: Eukaryota > Viridiplantae > Streptophyta > Magnoliopsida > Poales > Poaceae > Alopecurus > Alopecurus myosuroides. The sequence goes on along the minus strand of CM054061.1, from coordinate 74,207,705 downwards.
GGAAACGGGCAATCCACCGAAAATACAAACTAAAACAAGTAGGGCTGGTGTTAGACCCAACAGAGGTATTGATCACCCCCCCCCCCCATATAAACAGCCGCGAGGCAACAAAAAACATGTAGAAATAGTTTAATTTTCTAGAAAAAATCTGCAAGAAAAATCTTCCACACATTTTATATTTTCATATTATCGTTAGTACAGGTTGCATTATGCCAAATCAGCCACAAACCGATTTTGATTTTTAATGAAAATTTAGCTTTTCCAAAACTCTCTGAAGGATCTATCAATCCCTTGAGAGGAGAGCTTTGTATGGAATGATTTAACAGAGAACTTTATTGATTTTGCAGGTTTTCATTTTGGTCAGTCATGCCTTCTCTAATGTCTATAGTAATCAAGATATTCCTCATTTCAGCAGCTTGTTGTTGCATAGGGACATCTAACCATATTTGTCGGGGTTATGCCAAATAGGGGGATAACCCAACATTGGCTGAAAGCCGGCCTGTCAGGGTGGCCCATCGGTGGAGAAGCAGGAGGCTTCTCCTGGCAGCCCAGCAGGCCGACGAGTAGAAGAGACGAATTCTAGAAGACCCGGAAGGCGGCACAATTCGTCGTCCGGCTTGGAGAAGAAGTCAGATTCTTAACTTCCGATACTAGAGATAGATTCCTAATATGAATAGTTTCCTCTTCTGTAAACCCTAGTCCGGCCATCTATACAAAGTCGGACGAGAGCCGCCCAAGGGGAAAGGACAGACAAATCATACTCATATTGTACTTTGTATACTTCAGTCTTTAGCCCTGATTTAGTGAGATTGCAGGAGTAGGACATCACCAACGCCGCGGCATACCGAACCTACGTAAAATGATATTTTTGCCACCGGCAACTTCCCTACGTTCTACCCCACCTTCTACTTCCCGCTTATGGAACCCCCTACCATGATCCATACTACGAACACTCGACAGTTGGCACCCACCATGGGGCCAGCGACATCCGGAGTTACATTTCGAGCGGGAATACTCGGCTGAATTAGTGATACAATCATGATCGGGAGCCTCGAGTTTGACGAATATGGCACACACATCATCAACAACAACTCCTACATGCCGGCATAAAATCACCTGGTAAGTTCATATGTTATTCTTATTGGCTCCGCTAACATATTCATAGGTTTAACGGCGAAAGTGCTAGGGTTTCGCGGTGGAATTAAGTTTATCCCACCCGTCCTATGCCCAATCGAGGACGGCTTTGACGCCGGACTCGAAAACAATTTATCCTGCTCTTACGTAGGAGCAGATAAGGAACTTTTAACTGCATATCGCCAAAGCATGATTGGACCCTTTGCCTCTCAGGCGATGTCGACATCCAGATTGCACTTTGTAGGCATGGTGCAAGTACAACCCGTTGAGGAAGTGGAATACACATAATCCACCGAAAAGATGGAGGAAGAAGAATCCACGGAGAAGACGGAAGAATCAGACTCCGCTAATAGGGCGGAAGATCCAATGCCCGTTATCCTGGAAGACAATTCAGAAGAAGCCGAATCTATCCTAGCATCAATCGAAGCTAGACTAGATTCTGAAGAAGCCAGATTTGATTCACACTCCGATGACGATGGTTCGGCCTTTGAGTGTAGAGTAAAAACTATGCAAGGACGCCTTCATGAAGTTCTTATGGCTAAACCTAGCCAAAAAGATGATCCCGAGGAAAACCCAGAAGAAGAACCAACCACCCCTCCAGGAAATCTTAATGGATTCATAGAGGACGAGGAGGAACCCGAATTCCCCGAAGTCAAGGAACTGACGGAAGACGAAGTCCCTAAAATATCTTCATCATTGAAGAAAAAAGAAAAAAAAATATGCGAAAAATTCGTCTGCCAAAGCCCAGAAGAAAAAGGAGGAGAGATTAGCAGAAAACGCAAATCGAAACCTCGAGCCTGGTGGCAGTAGTGGCTTAAATACGAACGAGAAAAAAAAATCGAAGAAACGTCGGCTCTAGAGCCGTCAGAAAAGTATGAAGTAGATCGTCTTCAAACCCCAGTCTCAAAGCACGGACCACTAGAAATTCTGGAAGCAAGAAAGCGTGCACTTATTCTCCAGCAACAACAGCTACATCGATCTTGGGAGAGTCTTATACAAGCTCAAGCATCCATTCAGGCGCAAAGAGAAGAAATTGAAGAGTATGACGCCAGAATCTGTCAGGCATAAAGCCAACAAAATTACCCGGAGTAGGAATCCTGGAAAAAGATCCACCTCCTAGAAGGGGATTGGAAAACCAAGCCAGGCAATGGCAAGTAAACAACATCAATTACAAAGGCGAAAGTATATACAAAACCGCAGCTGACAATGCAGAGGCAGCGTTCGCCATCTTGAACAATGATCTGTATTCAAAGTCGAAAAGCTCTAAGGTGTGTATGCCTTTCTAGGTAAAGCCCTAGAACAACAAAAACAAGGGCAAATATGGTCGGGAAGACTTTTTGATACCTCGACAATATGCAAAACAACCACAACCACTGCAGGACCGGAGCCCAGTGAACCTGGAGGATCTGGAAGTTCAAAGGGAAAGGATGAAGATCTAAAAAAAGACAAGGATTATCCCTGGGATTGGGACACAACGTCAAAAATAGGATTGCATCCAAAAAAGCACGACGCTAATCTCCATAAAGAGGATTACCCCAACAGATATTGGGAAGAAAAAAGCTGGAAGAAGGATAGGCATGCTCGTCGCTAAACCCAGGCGAAGAAAGACAGACAAGCCATGCATCCACCGAAGAATCCGGAAGATAAAGCCGACAGGTATGAACATCCGAACAGAAGGGATAGAAGCTGAACTCCCCAACGAAGCAAGGAATGGGACAGAAGCCGAACTCCACCATGTTCATATGGGGGAAATGACAGAAGAAGCCAAGACGAGCCATGGAATGCTGAACTCAGACGCGCGCACTCGCATAATGGAGGATCCAAGGGAAATAGATCACCCTCAGTACACTCGGAAGACCGACATCCAAGGAACACACTATGGGAGGATAAAGACGAATTTTACTTCGCCCCTAGTGCTTCACCGGCCGTATCCGAAGAATAAACCTGCATTCTGGGTTTGCAATAGTCGGAACAACATACATAAAGTATACTGGAAGCACTAACCCAGATACATGACTCTCAGATTACTATATCGCCATCCAGATGAACAAAGGTACGGATTTAGAGGCACTAAAATTTCTGCCCCTAATGCTACTTGACGGAGCACACGATTGGATTAATATATTACCTTCAAGAATGATCCATAGTTGGGAAGATATGGCTAGGGTTTTTGCCCAGCACTTTAGGGGAATTTACAAACGCCCCAAAAATATTAACCAACTGAGCCGTCGTGTCCAATACGAGAATGAATCCTACATGGATTTCATCTCAAGATGGGCAACAATGAAGAATAGTTGCGCGGCAGTCGATGACACCCAAGCAATGCATGCTTTCATGAATGGCTTAAAACCGGCCTGGTGTCGTTCATGGTTGGGTCAAAAAGGTATACATACCTTGGTTCTATGCTTACCACTGACAATGAGCACACCGCGGAATAAGACATCCAGGCAAGAGGCGGTAATATGGATCCATTGATTCAGAGCAAAAAGGTCGCTCGCAGCAAGAAAAAAGCCACACGGGAAATACAGGAAAAACCCAAAGAAGTCAATGTTGCCTTTGGAAGGGTAAACCCGAACAAGTGGAAGAATAAGCCGGCCAAAACTAGAGAACATGTCGCATACGCCAAGGAGGAACGGGACAAGATTAATACTGAAGGTTTCATTCACCACGGAAAGATCGGAAAACCAAACCATACCAACTAGCAATGTCGGTTAAACAAGCACATGAGGAGTACTGCTGAAGCTGGAAATAAGGGAAAGAATACCAAAAGAAGTTCAACAAGCCAAAAAAACGATGCTAAGGAGGATGAAAGCGAGTCTGATACAAATTACAAGATCCAAGAACAGCAGCGTATTACCAAGAGTAGAGGCAGAGTGCAATCTCACCTTCTTGGCAACACCATTCTCTAAAAAGGTGAAGCAGGCGTGGAGGGAATCAATGCAATAGTGACCCTAATGCTGAAGTAACTAAAGTATGCCCAAACTGCAATAGCATGGGACCAGTCAGATCATCCCGGCAATATCCCGGAACTAGGTACACATGCCCTCATCATAAACCATATAATAATGAATCATAGGTTGAGGAGAATACTTATGGATGGAGGAGCCAGCATTTACATCATGTACACCCTATAAAAACCACACATGTCGCAAACTCAGCTAGAGCACAACAATGTGAGATTCCACGGTATAGTCCCATGAAGACAAGCAGCGTCTCTCGTACAAATTTTCTCGAAGTAACCTTCAGAGAGATGGAACATTTTTGCACCGAGTGGATCTCATTTGAAGTAGTCCATTTGAGAGTGTATACCACATTATCCTTGGTAGGCCGGCTTTCACCAAATTCATGGCACGATCATGTTACATCTACAACAAGCTCAAGATGACAGGACCAAAAGGCGGAGTAATCACCATCCAAGGAGATTTTTCCCTTCCAAAGGAGGTTGAGCTGGGGAACGACCTTGTGCTGAGAGAGTCATCATGAAGGAGGAACTAAAGGAGTTGGCCAAAATATTTTGACGGAACGAAATGCTCGGTCGGGTTGTGTTCCCCTGCGGCCACCCGGTGGCGGCAGCAAAAGAAAAAGGGTGGACTCCGCGCGGTTCGCGTTTCATTGTAAAGAGAGAGCTTTTCATTTCTGTCAAGAAAAGAGAGCTCAAAGTCAATGGATAGCTTCAAAGCTTCAGAAAACACAAAGAAATTTATCCTGGATCCAAAAGATCTGACAAAGTACGTCGTCTTCGGTGACAGAATGGCGGACAAATAGGAAAGCGCGTTCATCAAGTTCTTCCGTGAAAACAGGGATTTTTTTTTCTGGTGTTCAGCTGATATGCCAGGAGTACCCCGGGAACTTGACGAGCATGAACTCAAAGTAAAACAAGGATCAAAACCCGTCAAACAGGGACTTCAATGTTTTGATGGACCAAGACGGAAGGCCGTAGGCAAAGAAATTATCCGGCTTTTAGTTGCCGACTTTATCCGAGAAGTGATTCACGCTAATTGGGCTGCAAATCCAGTGTTAGTCCCAAAGAAAGATAGTACAATACTTAGGGTGTGTATAGATTACACCGGTCTCAACAAACTGTGCCCAAAGGATCGTTTCGCCTTACAACTAATTGATTAAATAATTGATCCCACTGTTGGCTATGAGTTTTTATACTTTTTGGATGCTTTATTCACTTTATCATCAAATATGCATGAAGGAGAAAGATCAAATTAAAACCTCACTCGTAACCCCTTATGGTACATACTATTACATAATCATGCCTTTTGGCTTGAAGAACGCTGGATCTACTTACCAACGTTGCATGCAAAGATGCTAGCATGAGCAAATTGGTAGATACGTGAATGTTTATGTGGACGACATTATTGTCGTCTACAAGAAGAAGGAAACCCTTCTTAACGATTTACGATAAACATGAGAGAATTTGCATGCATATATCATGAAGTTAAATCCATTAAAATGCGTATTATGGCTTCCCTCGGGAAAACTTCTGGGGTTCATTGTGTCTAATAGAGGCATTGAAGTAAACCCAGAAAAGAAGCTATACTGAATATCAAAAATCCTACGTGCTTAAAATAAGTTGAAAGGTTAACTGGATCAGCTGCCACCGTAAGCAGATTTATAAGCAGATTGGGTGACAAAGCACTTTCATTGTACAAATTGCTCAAGAAATCCGACAAGTTCGTTTGGGCTGAAGAGGTGGATAAAGAATTGGCACAATTGAAGGAAACACTGGTAAAGGCTCCAACTTTGGCATCCCCAAAAGAGCATGAACCCATGTTGTTGTATTTAACGGCAACAAACAGGGTAATCAGCGTTGTGATAATAGTGAAAAGAAAAAAGACGGAGAATCAAGAAATATCGGATCGACATCCTATGTATTACCTTATTGGGGTATTCTCAGGGTCAAAATTAAGGTATCCACATTATCAGAAACTGGCATATGTCATCTTTTTCTCATCAAGAAAACTTCACCATTACTTCCAAGGACACTCAATAACAGTGGTTAGTAAAGCACCACTAGGAGACATAATAAACAATGCGGATGCAACAGGTAGAGTCGCCAAATTGGGAATCGAACTTGTGGCATTCGACATTAAGTACCATCCTTGGACAACAATTAAGTCTCCGATTTTGATGGATCTTATTGTCGATTGGATGGAAGCAATGGAGAATACTCCAATCCCGAACTCAGAGTACTGGATAATGCATTTTGAAGGATAAAAAATGAAGGAAGGTGTAGGAGCCGGCGTTGTCCTCAAATCACCAAAAGGCGATATGATGGATTACGTGTTACAGATCCACTTAAATGCCAACAAAAATGTGGTGGAATACGAAGCGCTTCTCCATGGACTAAATATTGCAAAGAACATAGGAGTTAAACGAATCCTATGTTACAGAGACTCGGATTTAGTGCAGCACCAGTTGAACCAAACATGCAAAAAAAAACATAATGGCGGAATACATACGTACTGTGGATGAATTTGCCATATGCTTTCTAGGATTTGAAGTCAACCATGTGTGGCAACAAGATAACTGGAATGCGGATGCATTAATCTGGATGGGTTCCGAAAGAGTGAAAACACTGCCTCCAGGCGTATTTGTGCAACATCTACATGAACCGTCCATTAAAGACTGAGATGTAGATTACCCCTTAATCACTACCAAATTCCGTGCGATCCGGAACGTTTTGATAACGTCGTGTGGTTTCCGTCGCGGATGGCTGAAAAGTGGAATTTCCACGAGAACGTCGCAGATTAGTCGAATATATCCCTTTTCATTTATGTCATTTATTTGTCCATATTTTGAAATCGAATTATCTGTTTGGTATATGTTTTTGCATCGGCATTAGTCTAATGTAACCCTTTTAACTTCTGTCATTTAGATCCATCGAAACTTCATTCATCTATTTCTCCATATTGTGAACTCGAATTATATCTATCTTAAGAAAATAAACATAGACTACATATTAATAGAAACCACCCAATATAACCAACGAGATTGTCGATCTAAACAGGATATCGGAAGCACGGGGGCAGCAGTAGGGTCTAAAAGAGCATCAGTAGGGGACCGACAGCTCCTTCGATGGCACTGGATCCTCCGACGGGACTGGGTCCTCCGATGGCACTAGATCCTCTGTCGGCACTGGATCCTCCTTGCTTGGGGCCTCATAGCTGCGAGGAGAGCGATCAGAGTTTTCTGCTCTGCCAGGGCTAAACCGATTTTAGTTCCCCAACCTGCGAGGTCAGTTCGAGGTTGCTGGCCATCATCTTGGACATATCATCCATCAACTTCCGATACACTAAGAGGGAAGCTTCGCCCTGCTCCACCTGCTCCAACCTCACATCGCGTGCCTTCTTGAGATTGTCGTAGGCGAGCTTCAAGGCCATCTCAAGCTCAGCTTCTAGGATGGTTACCCTCTCCGCCAGATCGGCGAAGATGACCCTCTGCTCGGCTTCATGTGCCCTGTAGATAGTTTCATGATAGGAAGTTGATGTTAATCTAAAAGGAAAAATGGATCTGAGAAAGATGAAATCACAAGGAATTCAGAAACGGATCTAAGAAAGATGGAAGCACGAGGAATTCTGAAAAGAATCTAAGAAAGACGGAATCACGAGGAATCTAGAAACGGATCAGAAGTACGTGAACGTAAATAGAACATACATGAGGGCAGCAGACCGCTTCGCCGGTGGAGCCATGGCCGCCTGGAGGAACGCTCGAGCAACTACTACGTCAAAGGGTTTTAGCTTGAGGGGAGGCAGTGAGGCAGATAGAGGATGAACTGAAGAGTGCATCTATTTATACATCGGGAGGAGGAGTGGAACGGAGGAACCACATGCACGACGGAGCAATAACTGGCCGCCAGAACTAAAGCGACACGTTTCACGTTCACAATATCGTGACGAACGCGTGGCGTGCTGCATGCCAAGGTTACTGCGGTGAGTGGAGGAGCGGTTGTTTCCAGACTTGGGCCATGATGGCACCTTCTTGGGCCCTCTCATGTCAGGCCCTTTTTATTGGGCCTTATAGCACTCCGTAGCCCATAATTATCCTATTACAGTTGCAACCCAAAATAAGAAGGAAGAAATGTTGAACTTCAACGAACACATAAAACATCGAAATTTTGATTATTTTGACATGTTTCAACATTGCCCACACTCTAAAACACTACACATCATCCCATAATGCGTCGTCAAGTTCGTCGTCATCGGATTCCTGCATAAGGCTCTCCCAGAATGCTTCGTCCATCTACTCATCCGACGATGAGACGACGATGGTGGAGGGGCCACCATCCCCCCGGGATGTACGAGCTCGCATCTTCACGTCCCTCTAAGCGTCGATACGCAACTGCGCCTGTACCAGATCTGGGTGATCACGGTGGAACCTCTCCATCGTGGCCTCGTCGTCCCGGCGGATGCGTAGCTGCATCAACGCGTAGCGGTTCTCCTTCTCCTCCTTGCGGGTCATAATCCTCAGATCCGGGGCGAGGAACTCGGCAACTTCCCTGCTCTCGACGTACCGGAAGTTGAGCTCGGCGCGCGGGCGGCCGAACCGCCACGTCGAATGCGCGGGCGGCGAGCTCGGGCATGTCGAAGGTGCCCATCCACCACCGCACGCCGTTGTGTGTGATCTCCGCGGACCAGCACCCGGACGGCCGCAGTTGCACACCTCGGAAGCCAGTGCTGCTTCTCACACGCGACGCCATCGGGTGGATCAGCGATGATAGCGAGGGGGGAGGTCTGGGGGGGGCTGTGGCGGCGGCGTAGAAGGTAGGTTGTGTGGTCCGTGCTCAGTCGTATTTATGCGATAGCGACGAGGTCGAGAAGTTCAGTGACCGTTGGCTTGCCAGGCTTTTGTTGAGTTCTGCAGTGATGAGTTGCACGATCTACCAGCACGAGGGATTTGATCTAAACTCGAGGTTTTAGCAGCTATTAGCGATTTGATCTTTACTCGGGTTTTAGCACGAGGGATCTACCAGCGACAATATACCTTATAAGTTCACGAAACAAACTAAACCTTAACAAGTCCAGAAAACAAACGAAATTACAATCCAGCCAGACAAAATAAGAAGTTCATAGGACTAGCTCAGCAGCAGCCTAGTCTCTTCGCCCCCAAGGCCTGTCATTTGCTCCGGTTCTATATCACCACCATCTAAATGACCGCCTCCAACCTGGGGGCATCGGTCTCCCTCACAATGATCAAAACAGGTTGCCGATTATGAAAATTATTGCCTTGGACGAAAACCATCCACACCAGCTTGTCGAGGATAATGCGGCCGTCGATTTTCTTGTTGTAAGTAACGGTGTTGACATGCTCTTCTGCTCTAAGTCGTAGGCCAACCCTTCCATGATTCCCCAGGCCAGCGTGTTCCCTATCAACTTCGGTAGTTTCTAAGCATGAAAGATAACATACCATATTAGCAGACCTTCTCATGGTTCTTGAAAATTTACTTGCAAAAAGAGGAGGACGTCTTATAGATACATAACATAATATAGTGCTTGAAGTTTGTGACCGTGAAACGAGTCACAAAAGGAAGCCCAACATAGGGTCCAAGGGGTAGAAGCCGGGCCAGGCGGTTCTTCTCATGATTGTCGAGATTGGCTCTTTGGGCATATACGATGTTGGCATCATCATGCCTCTCATCAGCAGAATTGTCAGAATCCTCATCATGGACCTCATCATCAGAATTGCTAGAATCCTCATCATGCATCTCATCATCAGAACTGCCATCTACGCTACAAATTGAGTCATATTCGCTTGAAGCTGAGTTATCTTCACTTGAAATGCAAAGTGAGTCATCTTGGGAGTCGCCAATAATAACAACGTAGATAGTGGGCCTTGGTATCATGGAAAACACTTGTATGTCTCCCACGGAGATGTTCTTTTCCTCGATGAACCGGTCCCATTGTGTCCCATGCAAACGGGTCTTGCTCTGTTCTTTTGACACACGAAAGGTGTACTTCCTACCATGGGAACTAAACAGCACACGCTCGCCTACTAACTTGTTGAATGCTATCCGAGCAGTGCACGGTACAACCTGTGCATCAGAAATAAAAACAAACGTGGAAATAAGATATTGTAATAAAAACACAAAACATAATACAAGTGTATGAAGAAGAATTGTTTTCTTATCACTGACTTGAGGTGACACTCTTGTACAGCAACACCAAACTTGGACGCAGAAGGATCAACATTTGGGCAATTATTCTTGCATATAGGGCATGGAATACCCTGTTAATCAAGCAAAAAAGAAGCAAAAATTACAAAATGTGCATATAAGCAGATTGGCTCTAAAAAGGAACAATTCTTTAATGAAGACATTTATGTAAAGCTGGGGTCGAACTACGAACAACTGGTAATGCCTCATAATAAAAGCACAACCATGTTTATCCAAGAAGTAATTCTACAGTACCAAGAGCAATGCACAATGAATGTGCTTGTACATTGCACAAGATAGTATGGAACCCTCATTGCAATGATATGGTGACACATTTTAATCATCTACTTAAAGGGATCATGCACATTCAAAACAACATCAATAGCCACAGCTCTGTACTCATTGGCCTCAGGGAACATAGAGACACAGCAAGCAGACACAACTTTGCTACACCAGGTGGGCCAACAAAAGCAAAGACATGGCACATATATTTGTGTATGGTCCTTACTTTTGCTGGCCATGTGGAGGAGATAGTGAGGCATCAGCCAAATATACATGTGTCAAAGTCATCATCATCGACCAAATCAGCTCATAAATTGTGCATAGTGATAACAAGCCTCATTAACACATATGTGATCATGCACTAAAGGGCATCCCTAGAATTCATTGTAACATGCAGTCGGAATAAACACATATGGAACAATGCAAAAAAAATGTAAAACAAGCCTCATAAACACATTGCCAACACTTGCTAGAAGAATGAACCCAATACCAGGAAGTAATACAAGACGTGGCCTTGTATCACTGCCACGTATTGTATCTGATCTCCTAGCATTTATCATGGCATGCAAACCAAGGGAAAAAGGAGTGCTTATAATAGCATGTACGAATACAAATACTCAAATTGTATACACTACAAGGTACTATAGACACTCTCTTTGCCTTTACCATGGCCTAGTTTAAATCATCGGCATATAACGAGGACATTCAAGGCAAAGAAAAGTGGAACAATGGAAACAAATGTAATAAGAGCCTCATATATCATTGCCAAGCAAACCAAGGGAAAAATGAGTGCTTATAATAGCATGTACAAATACAGATACTCAAATTGTATACACTACAAGGTATTATAGACACTCTCTTTACCTTTACCATGGCCTAGTTTAAATCATCGGCATATAACAAGGAGGACATTCAAGGAAAAAAAGTGAAACAATGGAAACAAATGTAATACGATCCTCATATATCATTGCCATGCAAGCAAATGCAACAAGAGAGCATCAATAGCATGTACGAATACAAATACTCAAATTGTATACACTGCAAGGTATTGTAGCCCTTTGTTTTCCTTTACCATGGCCTAGTTTAAATCATCGACATATAACAAGGAGGACATTCAAGTCAAAGAAAAGTGGAACAATGGAAACAAATGTAATACGAGCCTCATATATCATTGCCATGCAAACCAAGTGCCTATAATAGCATGTAAGAATACAAATACTCAAATTTTATACACTAAAAGGTATTGTAGACACTCTCTTTCCCTTTACCATGGCCTATTTTAATCATCGGCATATAACAAGGAGGACATTCAAGGCAAAGAAAAGTGGAACATTGGAAACTAATGTAAAACGAGCCTCATATATCATTGCCATACAAACCAAGGCAAAAATAAGTAACTACAATAGCATGTACGAATACAAATACTCAAATTGTATAAACTACAAGGTATTGTAGAGACTCTCTTTGCCTTTACCATGGCCTAGTTTAATCATCGGCATATAACAAGGAGGACATTCAAGGCAAAGAAAAGTGGAACAATGGAAACTAATGTAAAACGAGCCTCATATATCATTGACATGCAAACCAAGGCAAAAATAAGTAATTACAATAGCATGTACGAATACAAATACTCAAATTGTATACACTACAAGGTATTATAGACACTCTCTTTGCCTTTACCATGGACTAGTTTAAATCATCGGCATATAAAAAGGAGGACATTAAAGGCAAAGAAAAGTGGAACAATAGAAACAAATGTAATACAAGCCTCATATATCATTGCCATGCAAACAAAGGCAATAAGAGAATTTCAATAGCATGTACAAATAAAAATACTCAAATTGTATACACTACAACGTATTGTAGCCCTCTGTTTGCCTTTACCATGGCCTAGTTTATATCATCGGCATATAACAAGGAGGACATTCATGGCAAAGAAAAGTGGAACAATAGAAACAAATGTAATACGAGCCTCATATATCATTGCCATGCAAACCAAGGCCAGACAAGTGCCTATAATAGCATATACAGATACAAATACTCAAAGTGTATACACTACAAGGTATTATAGACACTCTCTTTGCCTTTACCATGGCCTAGTTTAATCATCGGCATATATCTAGGAGGACATTCAAGGCAAAGAAAAGTGGAACAATAGAAACAAATGTAATACGAGCCTCATATATCATTTCCATACAAACCAAGGCCAAGAGAGTGCCTAAAATAGCATATACGAATACAAATACTCAAATTGTATACACTACAAGGTATTTTAGACACTCTCTTTGCCTTTACCATGGCCTAGTTTAATCATCAGCATATAACTAGGAGGACATTCATCATGTTGATAAATTAGGATACACAAAAGAAAAACAGGTGGAACAATGGAAAATGCACAGAAAAAATGAATCTGACCTCAGAATTTCTAAGTACAACAAGTATAGTCACTACTAGCACCTGGCATCGGTAAATCATTAGCCAAAGTGTTAATAATTGGCCAAAATTGAAATAACGTTGCAAAAATACCAAATCTAAGCCGTGAACCCAAAAAAAACCCAAATCTAAGCCTAATCTAACTGAAGCACCCAAATCGGGTACGGAATTAAACCATAACCTATCGAAATCATGGTGGAAATAGATGAACTAAGCGTGTCGGATATCCCAAACTTAATCCATAGAACAAAACCACGTCTACGGGATAAAATACGAAGCAGAGACGCAGAATGAACGGTAAAAACATGTAGATCTACCGTGCATGTCGTCCTACACAGAAAAATCGAGCTCAATCTACAGATCTACGATATATACAAGGGATAAGAGGGTTAGATATCATCTTACCGACATTGCCAAAGCCCTCGAAGAGGACGAGACGACGCACGCGGTGATCCGAAAAAAAGCCGATGAAGATCCTGCCTGCCCAGGGAGGAAGAGGAGGCATGGCCTTCGTTTCCCGTCGAGGATGGTCGTCGCGGTGGTGTCGATGTCCTGGCGGAAGAAAACCCACCGACGGAGAGAGGGGAAGCTTAGGAAGGCGGTGAGAGAGATAGAGCGAGTGATATGACTAGAAGAGAGAGAGGGGGGAGGTGAGCGCAATTAAAGGGCACGCCTTCCCGAAGGGGTTGACGCTGCGTCTCCCGCGCAATAAAGGGCCGGCCTGGCGCCAGTTGCCGAAAACATTTCACAAAAAGAGAAGAAAAATAATTTGAAATGGAAAGAAAAACAATTAATACAGAAATAATAATAACTTAACCCCAAAATACTCCATCCGTTTGATCTGACAGAATAAAAACAATTTCCCCGATTTTTTTGAAAGATAAAATGCAGATTCAATTTTTTGAAAACCAAGCTTATCTGAATTGTGTTGATTATTTAGTGATATCGTGCATTTTTTTATAAATGATTATCTACTTGATTGGATGTGTTAGGGTGGACACTAGAAAGTCCCAAGACAATGGTATGACCCAACTCTTCACAAGATTCCCTCCCGTTTCTCCGTTCCGGAAGTTTCGGGCCAATAGGGCATGTAACTTCGAGAGAGAAACACAGAGAGAAAGAAGTCGGGATCTAAGTAGTCCTGGAACCCGCTAGAGAGAACCTGACGCCGGTGGAGCCCTAACACACATGACACACTCTAAAACACATTTTATGTCATACCATAGGATTTGGTGGCATTCATACGATCCGGAGCCGCCCTCCGGAAAAACCATGCATAGCTAGCCCCGCTGGGGAAAAAGGCGGAACCGCCGTTCTGGCCCCTCTACGTGAGCCGGAAGGGGGTAGCAAAGTGGAACCAACTATTTGGTTGTGTTAGTTTAGGCCCAAGGAACACCCAAAATAATGTTTGGGTCCACCTCTTGCCAAGATTTCCCTAGTTCCGTCAAATCCAGGAGTTTCGGGCTCTAAGTAGTCTTGGAACCCGCTAGAGAGAATCCGACGCTGGTGAAGCCCTTAGAGAGCGAGGGAATATTGGGCATCCCAGACCCATGCCACACTCTAGCAAACATGCTATGGCGTGCAATGGGAGTTGGTGGCATTCATACGATCTGGAGCCACCTCTCCGAAGAAACCATAGCCCCGCTGGGGAAAAGACGGAACTGACATTCTGCCCCATCTAAGGGGGTAGCAAAGTGGAACTAACTGTTTGGTTGTGTTAGGTTAGACCCAAGGAACACCCAAGAGAATGGTAGGGCACACCTCTTGGCAAGATTCCAACAGTTCCGTCACACCCAGGAGTTTCGGGCTCTCATTAATTAGTCCTGGAACCCGCGAAAGAGAGAGGTAATCTCGGGTATACAAGACCATGACACACTCTAACACACATGGTATGTCATACCATGGGATTTGATGGCATTCATACGATCCGTAGACCCCCTCCGGAGAAACCATAGCCCCGCTGGGGAAAAAGGTGGAACTGCCGTTTTGGCCCCTCTACGTAAGCCGGAAGGGGGTAGCAAAGTGGAACCAACTGTTTGGTTGTGTTAGATTAGGCACAAGGAACACCAAATAAAATGTTAGGGTCCACCTCTTGGCAAGATTCCCCTAGTTCCGTCAAATCCGGGAGATTCGGGCTCTAAGTAGTCCTGGAACCCGCTAGAAAGAATCTGACGCTGGTGAAGACCTAACACAGAGAGTGACGGACTCTTGGGCATACCATGGGAGTTGGTGGCATTCAGACGATCTGAAGCCCCCTCCGGAGAAATCATATCCCCGATGGGGAAAAAGACGGAATTGTCGTTCTGCCCCATCTATGAGAGTCGGAAGGGGGTACGAAAGTGGAACTAAGTTCTTGGTTGTGTTAGGTTAGGCCCAAGGAACACCCAAGAGAACTGTAGAGCCCACCTCTTGGCAAGATTCCCCCAATTCCGTCACACCGAGGAGTTTCGGGCTCTCATTAATTAGTCCTGGAACCCGCAAGAGTTGAATACGACACCGGTGAAACCCTAACACAGAGAGCGAGGGAATATTGGGCATCCAAGACCCATGCCACACTCTAGCACACATGGTATGGCGTGCAAATGGGATTTTGTGGCATTCAAACGATCTGGAGCTACCTCTACGGAGAAACCATAGCCCCGCTGGGGAAAAAGACGGAACTGTCGTTCTGCCCCATCTACGTGAGCCGGAAGGGGTAGGAAAGTGGAATTAACTGTTTGGTTGTGTTAGGTTAGGCCCAAGGAACACCCAAGATAATGGTATGTCACACCTCTTGGCAATATTCCCCCAGTTCCGTCACACCCGGGAGTTTCGGGCTCTCATTAATTAGTCCTGGAACCCGCGAGAGAGAGTCCGACACCGGTGAAACCCTAACACAGAGAGCGGGGTAATCTCGGTTATTCAAGACCATGACACTCTAACACACATGGTATGTAATACCATGGGATTTGGTGGCATTCATACGATCTGGATCCCCCTCCAGAGAAACCATGCATAGCCCCGCTGGGGAAAAAAGGTGGAACTGCCCTTCTGGCCCCTCTACGTGAGCCGAAAGGGGGTAGCAAAGTGGAACCAACTGTTTGGTTGTGTTAGCTTAGGACCAAGGAACACCAAAGACAATTTTAGGGTCCACCTCTTGGCAAGATTCCCCTAGTTCCATCAAATCCGGGAGTTTCGGGCTCTAAGTAGTCCTTGAACCCGCTATAAAGAATCTGACGCTAGTGAAGCCCTACCACAGAGAGCGAGGGACTCTTGGGCATCCAAGACCCATGACACAGTCTAACACAGATAGTATGGTATACCATGGGATTTGGTGGCATTCAGATGATCCGGATCCCCCTCCGGAGAAACCATAGCCCCGTTGGGGAAAAAGACGGAACTGTCGTTCTGCCCCATCTACGAGAGTCGGAAGGGGGTAGCAAAGTGGAACTAACTGCTTGGTTTTGTTATGTTAGGCCAAAGGAACACCAAAGATAATGGTAGGGCCCACCTCTTGGTAAGATTCCCCAGTTCCGTCACACCCAGGAGTTTCGGGCTCTCATTAATTAGTCCTGGAATCCGCGAGAGAGAATACGACGCCAGTGAAACCCTAACACAGAGAGCGAGGGAATCTTGGGAATCCAATACCCATGCCACACTCTAGCACACATGGTATGGCGTGCAAATGGGATTTGGTGGCATTCAAACGGTCTCGAGCCACCTCTTTGGAGAAACCATAGCTCCGCTAGGGGAAAAGATGGAACTGTCGTTCTGCACCATCTCATTGAGCCGGAAGGGGGTAGAAAAGTGGAACTAACTGTTTGGTTGTCTTAGGTTAGGCCCAAGTAACACCCAAGAGAATGGTAGGGCACACCTCTTGGCAAGATTCCCCCAGTTCCGTCACACCCGGGAGTTTTGGGCTCGCATTAATTAGTCCTGGAACCCGCGAGAGAGAATCCGACACCGGTGAAGCCCTAACACAGAGAGCGAGGTAATCTCGGGTATGCAAGAACATGACACACTATAGCACACATGTTATGTAATACCATGGGATTTGGTGGCATTCATACGATCCAGAGCCCCTCCATTGAAACCATAGCCTCGCTGGGGAAAAAGGCGAAACTGCCGTTCTGGCCCCTCTACATGAGCCGGAAGGGGGTAGCAAAGTGGAACCAACTATTTTTTTGTGTTATGTTAGGCACAAGGAACACCAAAGAAAATTTTAGGATCCACCTCTTTGCAAGATTCCCCTAGTTCCATCTAATCCGGGAGTTTCGGGCTCTTAGTAGTCCTGGAACCCGCTAGAGAGAATCTGATGCCGGTGAAGCCCTAACACAGAGAGCGAGGGACTCTTGGGCATAGCATACCCATGACACACTCTAACACAAATGGAATGGTATACCATGGGATTTGGTGGCATTCAGACGATCCGGAGCCCCTTTCGGAGAAACCATAACCCCGATGGGGAAAAAGACGGAACAGTAGTTCTGCCCCATCTACGAGAGTCGGAAGGGGGTAGCAAAGTGGAACTAAATGCTTGGTTGTGTTAGGTAAGTCCCAATGAACACCCAAGATAACTGTAGGGCCCACCTCTTGGCAAGATTCCCCCAGTTCCGTCACACCCGGGAGTTTCGGGCTCTCATTTATTAGTCCTGGAACCCGCGAGAGAGAATACGACACTAGTGAAACCCTAACACAGAGAGCGAGGGAATATTGGGAATCCAAGACCCATGCCACACTACCACACATGGTATGGTGTGCAAATGGGATTTGGTGGCATTCAAACGGTCTGGAGCCCCCTCTATGGAGAAACCATAGCCCCGCTGGGGAAAAAGACGGAACTGCCGTTCTGCCCCATCTATGAGAGCCGGAAGGGGTAGAAAAGTGGAACTAACTGTTTGGTTGTGTTAGGTTAGGCCCAAGGAACACCCAATATAATGGTAGGGAACACCTCTTGACAAGATTCCCCCAGTTTCGTCACACCCGGGAGTTTCGGGCTCTCATTAATTAGTCCTGGAACTAGCGAGAGAGAATCCGACACCGGTGAAACCCTAACACAGAGAGCAAGGTAGTCTGGGGTATCCAAGACTATGACACTCTAAAACACATGTTATTTCATACCATGGTATTTGGTGCCATCCATACGATCTGGATCCCCCTCAAGAGAAACCATGCATAGCCCCGCTGGGGAAAAAGGCGGAACTGCCGTTCTGGCCCCTCTACGTGAGCCGAAAGGGGGTAGAAAAGTGGAACCAACTGTTTGGTTGTGTTAGGTTAGTCCCAAGGATCACCAAAGAAAATTTTAGGGTCCACCTCTTGGCAATATTCCCCTAGTTCCGTCAAATCCAGGAGGTTCGGGCTCTAAATAGTCCTGGAACCCGCTAGAAAGAATCTGACGCCGGTGAAGCCCTAACACAGAGAGCGAGGGAATCTTGGGCATCAAAGACCCATTACACACTCTAACACACATGGTATGGTATACCATGGGATTTGGTGGCATTCAAACGATCCAGAGCCCCCTCCGGAGAAACCATAGCCCCACTCGGGAAAAAGACGGAACTGTCGTTCTACCCCATCTACGAGAGTTGGAAGGGGGTAGCAAAGCGGAACTAACTGCTTGGTTGTGTTAGTCTAGGCCCAAATAACACGCAAGATAATTTTAGGGCCCACCTCTTGGAAATATTCCCCCAGTTCCGTCACACCCGGGAGTTTCGGGCTCTCATTAATTAGTCCTGGAATCCGCGAGAGAGAATACGACACCGGTGAAACCCTAACACAGAGAGCAAGGGAATCTTGAGCATCCAATACCCATGCCACACTCTATCACACATGGTACGGTGTGAAATGGGATTTTGTCTCATTCAGACGATCTGGAGCCACCTCTCCGGAGAAACCATAGCCCCGTTGGGGGAAAGACGGAACTGTCGTTCTGCCCCATCTACGTGAGCCGGAAGGGGGTAGAAAAGTGGAACTAACTGTTTGGTTCTGTTAGGTTAGGCCCAAGGAACACCCAAGAGAATGGTAAGTCACACCTCTTGGCAAGATTCCCCAGTTCCGCCACACCCGGGAGTTTCGGGCTCTCATTAATTAGTTCTGGAACCCGCGAGAGAGAATACGACACTGGTGAAACCCGAACACAGAGAGCGAGGTAATCTCGGGTATCCAAGACCATGACACACTCTAACACAAATGTTATGTTATAA
This sequence comes from Alopecurus myosuroides, assembly GCA_028641055.1. Lineage (NCBI taxonomy): Eukaryota > Viridiplantae > Streptophyta > Magnoliopsida > Poales > Poaceae > Alopecurus > Alopecurus myosuroides. The sequence goes on along the minus strand of CM054061.1, from coordinate 74,188,514 downwards.
CATGGGATTTTGTGGCATTCATACGACCCGGAGCCCCTCTCCGGAGAAACCATGCATAGCCTCGCAGGGGAAAAAGGCGGAACTGCTGTTCTGGCCCCTCTACGTGAGCCGAAAGGGGGTAGCAAAGTGGAACCAACTGTTTGGTTGTGTTAGGTTAGGCCCAAGGAACACCAAAGAAAATGTTAGGTTCCACCTCTTGGCAAGATTCCCCTAGTTCCGTCCAATCCGGGAGTTTCGGGCTCTAAGTAGTCCTGGAACCCGCTAGAGAGAATCCAATGCCAGTGAAGCCCTTACACAGAGAGGAAGGGACTCTTGGGAATCCAAGACCCATGACACACTCTAACACACATGGTATGGTATACCATGGGTTTTGGTGGCATTCAGACCATATGGAGCCACCTCTCCGGAGAAACCATAGCCCCACTGGGGAAAACACGGAACTGTCGTTCTGCCCCATCTACGTGAGCCGGAAGGGGGTAGCAAAGTGGAACTAACTGTTTGGTTGTGTTAGGTTAGTCCCAAGGAACACCCAAGAGAATGGTAGGGCACACCTGGCAAGATTCCCCCAGTTCCGTCACACCGGGGAGTTTTGGGCTCTCATTAATTAGTCCTGGAACCCGCGAGAGAGAAATCCGACACCGGTGAAACCCTAACACAGAGAGCGAGTTAATATCGGGTATCCAAGACCATGACACACTCTAACACACATGGTATGTCATACCATGGAATTTGGTGGCATTCATACGATCCGGACCCCCCTCCGGAGAAACCATAGCCCCGCTGGGGGAAAAGGAGGAACTGCCGTTCTGGCCCCTCTACGTGAGCAAAAAGGGGGTAGAAAAGTGGAACCAACTGTTTGTTTGTGTTAGGTTAGGGCCAAGGAACACCAAATAAAATGTTAGGGTCCACCTCTTGGCAAGATTCCCCTAGTTCCATCAAATCCGGGAGTTTCGGGCTCTAAGTAGTCCTGGAACCCACTAGAGAGAATCCGACGCCGGTGAAGCCCTAACACAGAGAGCGTGTGAATCTTGGGCATCCCAGACCCATGACACACTCTAACACACATGCTATGGTATACGATGGGATTTGGTGGCATTCATACGAGATCCGGAGCCCCCTCCGGAGAAACCATAGCCCCGATGGGGAAAAAGACGGAACTATCATTCTGCCCCCATTTACGAGAGCCGGAAGGGGGTAGAAAAGTGGAACTAACTTCTTGGTTGTGCTCGGTTAGGCCCAAGGAACACCCAAGAGAACTGTAGGGCCCACCTCTTGGCAAGATTCCCCCAGTTCCATCACACCCGGGAGTTTCGGGCTCTCATCAATTAGTCCTGGAACCCGCGAGAGAGAATCCGACGCTGGTGAAACCCTAGCATAGAGAGCTAGGGAATATTGGGCATAAAAGACACATGCCACACTCTATCACACATGGTATGGCGTGCAATGGGATTTGGTGGCATTCAGACAATCTGGAGCCACCTCTCCGGAGAAACCATAGCCCCACTGGGGAAAAAGACGGAAGTGTCGTTCTTCCCCATCTACGTGAGATGGAAGGGGGTAGGAAAGTGGAACTAAGTGTTTTGTTTGTGTTAGGTTAGGCCCAAAAAACACCCAAGAGAATGGTAGGGCCCACCTATTGGCAAGATTCCCTTTTTTCTGTCACACCCGGGAGTTTCGGGCTCTCATTAATTAGTCCTGGAACCCGCGAGAGAGAATCCGACACCGGTGAAACCCTAACACAGAGAGCGAGGGAATCATCCAAGACCATGCCACACTGTAGCACACATGGTATGGCGTGCAATTGGATTTGGTGGCATTCAGACGATCTGGAGCCCCCTCTCCGGATAAACCATAGCCCTGCTGGGGAAAAAGACGGAACTGTCGTTCTGCCCCATCTATGTGAGCCGGAAGGGGGTAGGAAAATTGAACTATCTGCTTGGTTGTGTTAGGTTAGGCCCAAGGAACACCCAAGAAAATGGCAGGGCCAACCTCTTGGCAAAATTCCCTCAGTTTTGTCAGACCCGGGAGTTTCGGGCTCTAAGTAGTCATGGAACACGCTAGAGAGAATCCGACGCCGGTGAATCCCTACCAAAGAGAGCGAGGTAATCTCGGGTATCGACCATGACACACTCTAACACACATGGTATGTCATACGATGGGATTTGGTGGCATTCATACGATCCGGAGCCCTCCTCCGGAGAAACCATAGCCCCGCTGGGGAAAAAGGCGGAACAACCGTTCTGTCCCTACTACGTGAGTCGGAAGGGGGTAGCAAAGTTGAACGAATTGTTTGGTTGTGTTAGGTTAGTCCCAAGGAACACCAAAGAAAATGTTAGGGTCCACCTCTTGGCAAGATTCCCCTAGTTCCGTCAAATCCGGGAGTTTCGGGCTCTAAGTAGTCTTGGAACCCGCTAGAGAGAATCTGACGCCGGTGAAGCCCTAACAAAGAGAGCGATGGAATATTGGGAATCCAAGACCCATTCCACAATCTAACACATATGGTATGTCATACCATGGGATTTGGTGGCATTCAGACGTTCCGGAGCCCCCCTCCCCCACTCCGTAGAAACCATAGCCCCGCTGGGGAAAAAGACGAAATTGTCGTTCTGACCCCTCTACGTGAGCCGAAAGGGGGTATCAAAGTGTAACCAATTGTTTGGTCGTGTTATGTTAGAATCAATGAATACCCAAGAAAAATGGTAGGGCCCACCTCTTGTCCATATTCCCCCAGTTCCGTTAGATCCGGGAGTTTCGGGCTCTCATTAAGCAGTCCTGGAACCCGCGAGAGAGAATACGACGCCGGTGAAACCCTAGCACAAAGAGCAAGGGAATCTTGGGCATCCAAGACCCATGCCACACTCTAACACACATTTTATGGCATACCATGTGTTGTGGTGGCATTCAGACGTTCCAGAGCCCCCTCTCCGGAGAAACCATAGCCCCGCTGGGGAAAAAGATGGAACTGGCGTTTTGGCCCCTCTACGTGAGCCGGAAAAGGGGTAGCAAAGTGGAACCAATTGTTTGGTTGTGTTAGGTTAGGCTCAAGGAACACCCAAGACAATGGTAGTGTAATTTATTTATTAGTAATAGTTTATGTCATTAATTTATAGATGTCTTCCCATTATCCTTAAATAACATATTTCAATAATGGTTATCTTTTTAGGCCATCCATCATGTATCCAACGGCCGGCAATGTTCTCCAGCCAACGTACCAAAATCTGGCGGGTGCAGAAAATTTCGTGCCGCCCACCCAAATTATCGACCAAAAACTTTGCCGCCTATGCCGCCCTAAATTTCGAACCTCTCCCTCTTATCTGCCCCCTCGCCAAAATTTCCCCTCCTCTTCTTGTCTGAAATCCTCCTTTCCTCCTAAACCCCATCTATTCTGCCCCGGCCTTCTACCTCGCCCTGTAGCTCGCCTCCCCGGGCTTACACCTGGCTGTCCCCGGTCTTCCACCTCGCCGTGCAGCGTGCCTTCTCGGGCTTCCACCTTGTCGTCCCTGGTCGTCCGCCCCGCCGCTCAGCTCGCCTTCCCGGGCTTCCACCTTGTTGTCCAGGATGCCATCCAGATCTGCCACCTCGCCGTCCAGATTTGATACCTCGCCGTCCAGGTCGCCGTCCAGGTCGTCCTCAATATCTGCCACCTCGCCTGCCTGGTAGCCGTCAAGTTCCTTTGGTCAGATTTTGCTTATTTTCGAGCTTGTATAAAGCTTAAGATCACTTCTCCTGCGATCCTATCATACTTAGGTCCACAAATTAGATTACTGATATGATATGGTCAAACAGCGAATTACATCACTAAGATTTTCTAACTCTATGTTGTCACATCCAAATGAAAGATAAGGCTATTTGTAAAGAATATGTATGCGCTATTTATTTTCATTTATTCGCATAAATCATCAATTCTATACTTATAGTGTAAGCTATTTATTTCCATTTATACCATGTCCACCATCTAGATAAGGCATGCCTTGCATGATAGCTCAACAATAAAGGTACTTATGTTGTGTGGAACTGCTGGCTTAATTATTGTTCTGCCATGTATTTTGTGCTACTATCCTAGTTGATTTGGTACAAATGAACCGTGCAGCTTAGGAACATTAAAGTCAAGAGTACATCTGGCAGGACAAAGATGCCTCCTGGTGGACATGGTTGTAAACGCAAGCGCGTCAAGGCCCATCGCGACCATGCAGTTGCCCGTGTCCATCCGTATGCAGATGACAAACTCAAGCGACCAGTGGTCCAAGGCGAGGAGGCAGCTCCCCAAGGCCAGCAGAAAGCTGTCCAAGGCGAGCAGGAACTTTCCCATGGCCAGCTGGAAGCTTCACAACAGAAGGAGGAGGATGACCACCGTGAGGAGGTAGCCTCCCAATGCGAGCAGGTACCTCCCTACGGTGAGCTGCCAGGTGTGCAAGGCGAGCTGCCACCATTCCTAGGCGAGGGGCAAGGTTCCCAAGTCGAGGAGCAAGGTGCCTGCAACGAAGAGCAAGATGACATATCACAGAGATTGCATGCTCTACGAGGGGCCATCTGCGGAGGGAAATCCAAAATGCAGAATAGAAACTCTAGCAATGCCACAATTTCTGTAGATTACCCATGTGAAGACATTGCTTCGAGTGGTGCGGCTGGGAGGAGAAGAAACATGTCCAAAGGAAACAGGATCAGAATTTTTATTCCTCTAGGAAAGACAAGGCCAGTGGACCCAAAGGTTGCTGCCATGTATGCTACTGCGTGTTCATTAGCTGTGAAGCACACTGTCCCTATCTTCCCCTATTGGAAAGAGTACAAGGGAAGGGAAGATATATTTTCGTCCTACAACGGCCATGTGTCTGTAAGTTTTGTAAGCCAACCTTCCAGTTCATTCCATTGCTGTTCATATAACTGAAAAGTGCTCTTTCTTTTGTTTCAGTCAAAGTTTCATCTGAACCCCAGAGACCCTGTTATTTGTCAATCTCTTCTGATGCATCTCAAGAACTATACAAGACAAAGACGCCATATTCTGAAGCAATAATATTTTGACAGTGTTAGAGACAAGAGTAGAGTTGTACGAACGCCTCCTGATGCAGTTGGACACATGAGCGAAGCATAATGGTGCAGGCTAGTCGATAACTGGTCCTTAGTCAGGAAACATGTACTGTCTTTGTTCATTCTACCTTGCCACTGTTTCTATTCCATAACCTGGACTGTGTCTAATCAGTTCATACTTCGTTTATATAGATGACTTGTATGAAAGCTAGGCAAAGAAGACATGTCGTCCAGTACCATAGCGCCACAGGTTCTCGTAGCTACGAGGTTTGCTGCGACATGGGGGAAGATGCCTTTGAATTGTTTAAAGCTACGCACAACAGCAAGACATGTGGATTCTCTTCGACTGTGAAAAGAGCAATTGTAAGTCCCTCAGAATTCTGTTTATCTCTGGGATCAACAATTACCTTAATAGATTCTTCTAGATATGTACTGATGCTTTCCTTTGTGAATTCTGATGCAAACTCCTGTAGTCAGGTGAAGCACATGCATGCTGCTTGCTTGTCATATGCTAGTTCATCTATCCTTGTGAGCTGCTATTTTCATCAATGTTCTGTACATGCTTGTCGTCTGCTATTTTCAGCCATGTTTACTTACATGCCTTTCATGTGATGTTTTTCATTTATGTTCCTTACAAGCTTGTCATGCGTGCTTAATTGCTTGTCATCTGCTATTTGCATCTTTGTTATGTACAAGCTTGTTGCATGCTATTTTTCATACATGTTACTTACATGCTTGTCATGATATCAATGTTCCTTATAAGCTAGTTCAGCTTCTATTTCATCTAAATCTTTTGCATGCTTTATAGGAAGAAATGCAATATCATATCCTAGAACCTACTTCAGTAGATGGCGCTGTCAAGAAACCTCTTTCTGCCACCGAAACTGTCGCTGCCGTGCTGACCAAGAACCATCTAAAGTCTTCGTTCCTCAATACCATAGGTGGGGTCACAACTAGTGCAAGATCAACAAAGTGTCACCTTCAACTTGATCATGAGAGAAAACAGAGGCAGGACCTACAGTCTATAGTTGATGAGTTGAAGCAGGCCAAGGAACAAGCTGATGCAGATAGGATGAAGCATCAACAACAATTGCTGCGTATGACGGAGGAACACAAAGGTATGAAAAAGAGTCAAAAACAGTACAAAAGCCTTATTGGTGGCATGTTGGCTCAAGTTCATCTGAGATATAGAACTGAGTAGCCCTTTGTGAAACTGCTTGTTGTCTGTTGAACTGTATTAGACTGCCTTTGCTGGTGAGCTATGTTGTGACCTTATTCGGAATTTATGTATTTGTTGTGTTTGCTTTGCTGTGAAAACTAGTATAGTATTTTCCATGCTTACGAATACGAGGATACGTGGTACTATATGGTAGGTCCATGAGGCGGCACCTTATTGGATGGAAATCGCGACGAAAAAAAAACATGTCACGGAAACGTTTCGACGTGGACATGCCGTGTTGGTACACATGCTGGCTCTTGATTCGCGACGTCTTACGACGAACTAAAACGTCGCACCGTCGGTCAACGTTATAAATTCGTCTAGAATAAGCGTATACGTGGAACATAATAAGAGCGACACGTGGCACCTTATACTGCTTGAACCCGCGACGAGAAAATAACCGTCGCACATGTTATGACGTCATTAACGGACGTAACGGTAGTTCCAATCGCGACGTTTTTAAAATGTCAAGACGATGATGATGTCAGGAACGGTAGAGGTGACGTCGGCGACGCCCGTAACGGGTAACGGAAAAAACGATGCCACGTGTACCGACACAGCGACGAAAAAAAACGTCGCTCCTTGTTGGGCCTTGGGCTGGGCCGGCCAGTAGCTCGCGACGGTTTAGTGTTCATTTAATCGTCGCAGAATCGTCCGTGACAGTCGATCAGGGACGTTCTCACTTCGTCGCGTAAACCGTCGCGGATGGCCCTTAGCGACGGTTTGGAGCCCATCCACAACGGTATTAAAAAGTCCCAGACCGCGCGGAATTTGGTAGTGAATATCCGAGTCGATAGTTGTACTGCTCGTAATCCCGGATTGGACGATATCTGGATTTCTTAGTCAATCAGAAATTCCCGAAAGGAGTAGACGAACTCTTGCAAAGACAGATTCAGCTTGCAAAGGATACACGGTAATTAATGGAAGACTAAACCAACGCAGTACATCTGAAATATTTCAACGGTGCATAACATCAGAAGAAGGAAGCAAAATTCTGCAAGAAATTCATGCCGGAGATTGCGGACATCATGCTCAATCAAAAAACATTGTCCATAAAGCGTTCTGAGCAGGGTTTTTCTGGCTTACTGCCAAGAAGGATGCAAAACAAATTGTCAATACTTGCAAAGGATGCCAATATTACCCGAAGCAAACATACTTGTCGGGTCAAGCACTCAAAACCATCCCTATTATCTGGCCATTTGCGGTTTAGGGGCTGGATATGATGAGTCCTTTTAAGACGGCAAACGGTGGACACACACATTTACTTGTAGCAGTGGAAAAATATACCAAGTGGGTAGAAGCAAAGCCTATCTAAAAACTCGATGGTGTGACGACTAGAAATTTCGTCTTAGACGTAGTCATGCGGTTCGGCGTTCCACATAGCATAATCACAGATAATGGAACGAATTACTCTGTTTGAGCTTTGGATACGTATTGTAAATAGAGGGGAATTTTCCTTTACCTTGCCTCTATGGCACACCCATAGTCAAATGGACAAGTGGAAAAGATGAATAGTTCTATACTACAAGGAATACAGACAAGACTCCAAAGACCGCTGCATAGAGCAGCAGGAGCATGTGTGGAAGAATTGTCGGCGGTATTGTGGAGTATCCGCACAATGTTGAACAGATCAACTGGCCAAACACCATTTTTTTGGTATATGGTGCATAAGCAATCTTACCTTCTGACATTATATATGATCCCCTAGAGTGCAAGCTTATGCAGAAATAGATGCCGAGATTGTGCGACATAATTCTTTATACCTTCTAGAAGAAGAAAGAGAGTTTGTGCTCCAAAGATCCGCCATTTACCAGCAAGGATCGCGAAGATATCATAGCCGCAAAATAAAGTAACGTTCTTTCAAAGAGGGTGACTTAGGGTGTGTTCGGTTCTGGGGTGGAGTGGAACGGAATGGAACCGTTCCACACCCAGAACCCATTCTTATGTCCGATTGAAAATTAGAATGGAACGAGATGGTTCCTAGAAAGGGAATATTCCCTCAAGATGCGGAATGCACTTGTCCAGCTGAATCGGCCGGACGAGGTGGAACGTGCGATAATTAATCAAGTTTAGGAACAAATTAATCAAGTTTAGAAAAAATTAATCAAGTTTAGGAATAATTAATCAAGTTTAGGAATAATTAATAGAGTTTAGGAATAATTAATCAAAGTTTAGGTATAATTATTCGAGTTTAGGAAAAAATAATCGAGATAGGAATAATTAATCAACATTAGGAATAATTAAAGAGGTGGCCACAAGCCTTCCATTTTCACCCCATTCCAAAACCGAACACAAGAATGGAACGGTTCCATGACAGTTTTTTGTCCAAACCGAACACAAGAATGGAGCGGTTCCATTCTGGTGGAATGGAATGGTTCCATTCCATTCCACCCTATTCCAAAACTTAACACACCCTTAGTGCTGAGGATGGTGAAGGAAAGAGAGCACAAACGGGCCCATGTTTGGGAAGGACCATTTAGTAGTTAGCAAAGCTATGAAAACGGGTCATAGTACCTTGTAGATATACGGGACAAGGAAAAAGACCCTAAGAATAAGAATCACAAGAGTAAAAGAAAAATACATGTTGATCTAGAGGAGACGAACCGTCCTTGGAGCATCTAGCAGTTACGTCCTTTCTATTCCTAGTCAAACTCTATGTAACTATCGTTGAGATTATGAAATAAACTTGTCGGAATTGCTATTTTTTTCATACTTATTACTTCTGCCTTTTCTATTCCCAAATGAACCTTCAAATTCAGTGACTAACCCGGATTTTTTTCCTGTGAGCTCGGAGTTAAGAAAAAATGAATTCATTTTTAACCACGTGATACGAAAGCCCGAATTTTGCCTACACGCTCGGAGTTGAAAGTGTCTGGTTTTTTCCTTAACAATCGTGAATATTTTATGCTAAGCTGAATAACCAGTAAGTTAAAAGATCCAAAATACGGCTCATGATTCCGAGTTTAGACTGGCTGGATTTCTAAAACCCAGTTGCTCGGCATGAAGGTTTCGTGTTTGAGGATTCACTAAAACACCGGGAAAAGGGAAAATCATACAAACTCACAAAGGTTAAAGGAAGAAAGTCATACTTGTATTTGCAAAAGGACTTGCAAGTTTTCGCGAAAGAATTAAACTTTGCGTAAAAATATAACTTTCATAAGTTTATGACATGCATTACAAGTTATATTACAATAAAAATTGTAATGCAGTTTTTTCATCATTTCCTACGTGCAGGAAAATGGACTACTCGTCGTCTTCCATGGATTCGTCATCCTCATCACTTTTACTTGGATTCTCTGAAGTGCTAGGATTCTTGGCCTCCGGGTTGTAGGTGGTGATGGAAACCATTCGAGCAATCTTGGAGGCAAACCCCTTGATTGACTCAAATACTTCTGCCCTTTCGGTTTCCAAATAAGATTGAGGGATGCGAGTACCAAGGCGCCAAATCTTGACGGTGGGGTAGTGCATCTTGATGGGCCCTAGAGCCATGCGAATCCCACCCCGAATGCTGTACTGCAGCATGTCCTTGTGCTGGGGAACCACCTCATCAATGGCGGCTGGCAGATCCATTATGCCAGAATACTTGTCCGTTTGGTCTTGGAGAAGCTTGCTTAGAAGTTTTCTCCTAGAAGTCTTCATTCTTTGGACAAATTTCCCGAAGGCATGAATGCATTCAATCCGGGGAGTGGGGTCATCCTCAACGTACCAAGGAAAATAAGAAATACGACAAAAAAAAGGAAAAATCTTCAAAAAATAATACAAACGGTAAAAGTAAATAGCTTACCACGGGTACCCAAAGTACCAAGGATGTGCTGGTCAAGCTCTGCAATCTCGTCCAAGTGAACTTGGAGAGTATCCTGGAGATCTTGAATGATTTTTCCATCTTTTTCGCTCCAAATCTTAAGACGAGATTTAGAGCTCTCCAAGGACTTCCGGCTTTCCTCCGGGTCCTCCTTAAGCTTCATATTTTCCTTGTGAAGAGCAAGGTTTTGATTGCAAAGATGAGGAGCACTGCCGGAATTCGAGACAACCTTCTTTGCCTCGGCAATGACTGCTGTCAAAATGGCAAAAACAGAAGACAAAACATGGATGAGAGAAATAAAACCCAGAATAAAGAAAAAGGGAGAAATGCTGAAGAAACACTTATCGGCATTCTCCTTCAGTTGTTTATGAACATGAAATAGCTCAGACTCTTTTTCATCAGTAATATGGAGGAGCTTGCACACCTCCTTATTATTGACAATGAGATTTTGGAAAACTTCATTGTTTATTTGTTCAGAAGATTTCTGTCAAAATACGAACATATGTAATAAAAGGTATACAAGCAAAGCTATACTTAGAAGCATTGATCCAGAGAACATAATTCCTCAAAAAATAATGCTTGGGGGCTACAGAACATACCTTTCTCATCTTTTGCATGCCTCCAAGTGTTTGGAGGAAATCCCGGCTATAATCCTGGAATTTGGCTTGAAGTACCTCAAATTCGTCATCCAGAACCCGAAGAGGGCAAAAGTGTAGTTATTTTGGTATGTAACGCCTCCAAGTGGACACTTACTAGAAGAAGGTGGAGGGACTCCAACAAAGTGTGGGTTTTCCCATTCGTGTATGTAATCATCTTTGTCAAAGTACTCATCTTTTACCTTGAATTTCTCGTCAAAAAAAGGAATGCTTTCATCTGGGACGAAAGGAATCTCTTCTTGACGTGAAGGGTCCACCCTTTCCCGCATGTCATCCAGTGACACACCAGGCCGGCTGGCCTGGCATTGCTACCTCCGAAGAGGGAAGTGTACGTCTTCTGGCAGGACGTAAGATCCCTCTGCAATATTGGCGACATGAGTGTCCAGGGCAACGACCGGAGAACTCTTAGGAGACCAATGGTAAAATGCTTTGATTCTTCTCTTTGTCTTCAAAGAGGAGGGAGCAAGACTGGAAAAATATACATTTTTAAAAGATATAACTCAAAGACTGATTTTTGAAGCACGGAAATGTGAATGAGAAAACCTCGGGATTACCTCGATGTGGCCACGGGAACACCATCCACTGTGACGACTTCCTTGGTGTCTGACGCATTGTTGCATTTTTCCGGTCTTTAGCAGTTGTGGACATCCAAGCTTTCTTCGTCTCCGTTTCCTCCTTGCACACTAGCTGGTCCTCGGAGAGACTCTGAAGCTGCAAAAATATGAACAATGTGTAAGTATACGAAATTCGCCTTTTGCAAAGATATACTTTAAGCCTACATTGAGAAACTCACCTAAGGTGGAGGATTGGCTGCGTTATACATATCCACCCGCATTTCGTACTGAGTACGATATGAGATTAGATGGTTAATCCGGCAGTTGAAGATACATGCTTCAACATCGGTTTCCGTGCTGCACATAGAATCCGACTGCCCGGCATAGGTGCACATAAGACGGCCAGATTGATGGGCCAAAGGCTGAATCTGCCTTAGCCACCAGGAAAGGACAGTGTCTGTTCCGGTGAGTTCCGAAATTGACGCCGTAAGCTTGGAAATCCACTGTTTGATCCTGAGAAGATCCCGTGGGAGCTCTTTGACGACGTCTTGGGTCCCACTGTCTCTCGGGGTGGCGGCCACGTTCTCGAAAGGCGGATATCCCGTTGCCTTATAAGGAAAAGCAACATCCGGAGAATAAAAGTATGACCTTGTCCAATGTTTGACAAAGTCACTTGTCCGCATCTTTGGAAACCACTCCTCTCTCCCTCTCTGAAGATTTAAACTGATATTAACACAGACAGACCATATGTGGTATCACGCTTAACATAAAAGCAGTACTAAAAAAAGTCTAACCTAGGAGCTATTCCTAAGTAACCTTAGCTAAAGTATGCTATTCGGCGTGAGGTTGTGAGGTTGGATGATGCGTTGCAAACGTATCTATAATTTCTTATGTTCCATGCTTGTTTTCTACCCAATACCTTTTGTTTTCCACATGTTTTCTATCGTTTTCCGGATGTTTTCACAGACTAACCTATTAACGAGATGCCCCAGGCCAGTTGATGTTTTCTGTTGTTTTTCTATTTCACAATAGTTCTGAAAGAAATATTTTCGGAAAGGGCTGAAAATCCACGGAGATTATTTTTTACCCGGAACGAAGACGGAGTCCAAAGAAGATCCGGAGGGGGCCAGGGGTTTCCAGGCGAGGCCCCACCCTAGGCCGCACCTAGTGGGCCCCTTGGTGCCCTAGCCACTGCCTCTCATAGCCTCTTCGCCCATAAATTTCCTTGAACCCTAAAAAGTTCGGGGATAGAGTTATTTTCCACGAAACATATGGAGAGGCGTCATCGCCTTGAAATTCCAATGTAGGGCCTCTATAGCCCTGCTTCGGCACCCTATTGGAGAGGGGAATCGTCATCGTAGGCCTCTACATCGCCATGATCGCCTTCGTATAGATGCGTGAGTAGTTCATCTCGGGACTGCGGGTGCATAGCATTAGCTAGATGGTTGTTTTCTCCCCTATGCCTCCATGTTTAGAGTCCTGTGAGGTGCCTCACGTGATCGATACCACCGTTATGTAATTGTGCTTGTTGTATTTGCTGGGATCTGATGAACCATGAGATTATGATTATTTTTTTCATGTCAATCTGAGATGCTTCACTTATATTCGTAGAGAGTTTTAATCTTGTCTTGCAATGATCTCTGGTGTTTATGATTACCTTGGCCACGTAGTTGCTTTCACCTCCAAGAGAGGGTTATATGCTAGATGGTAGGTTCATACCTCCCTTACATCTGTGCTCGAGTGACAGAACTGTGACAGATGGGGGATGTGTTGTTGCTACTAGGGAGAAAACAAAGGTGCTCTTGTCTACTAATGATGTCAGACCCACGAATACCAGGGTATCCTAGGCCGTCTGCTGCTGGCCCATCCCATCGGGTGTAGAAGGAGTCCGTACCAGTCCATCAAGATAGGGAGAACCCCCTAACAGTTCTCCACCGAGGCCGCCCCCTTGAAGAGGAGATCTCCAAGGGATTTCCACCGCGCATCGCTGGGGAGGAGTCCTGCTCTGACCCCACTCCTTCCCGGAAGGAGTCTCGCCTGTTGGGAGACAGCCCATGTGAGGGTGACGCTCTGACCTCTGCATGGATGACGAAGCCGCCGCAGAAAACAGAGTGGCTTTGGCAGTTGCCATTCTCGTGTATAAAGTGCAGAGCTTCATTGCGCGCACCAAAGCCAGTCTGTGGCTTTCCTCTTTGGTGCAAGAAGACCGAGTTCGTGCTAGAAGATGAGGGCGGCGTCACTGGGCTCCCCCACCATGACGCCATGGACGGCGCAGCTGTCTCCCGGCGACCAGGACCACGCAAGAGGCACAGTGTACAGGATGCTCCATCCTTTGGCATCTTGTGGTATTTGTTTCCCGCCATGTGAGCGGGAAACAAGGCCGATAGCTAGCATAAGTAGACCTCCCCCACCTCCACACAGAGGGACGGAAAAATGAGAAAGAAGAGAGAAGAAACCAAGTAGATAGGTCACTAGAATCCCCCGTTGTACTATAATCTCCACAATGCAATCAACCAGACAAGCAGGCGTAGGGTTTTACACCATCATGGTGGCCTGAACCTGGGTAAATTCCTCGTGTCATTATTGTTTTCCTTCGAGAGCTCCCCTGTTGAAGCCTCCGGAGTTGCGATTGAACGCGGTTAGCCCCTAGTGTTCGAACCTTTGAGTGCTACCCTGTCGTTGACAGAACAACAACTCCGATATTTGGCGCGCCAGGTAGGGAGCTAAGGCATCTCTCTCGCATCTCCGTCGTCATGGTCGCCTTCCGCACCAATCGGACCAGCCGTAGGGCGTGGTCCTGGAAGAGGAACAACCTCGGCGGCCTCGTCACCTACTTCGCCCACATCGATCTCTCCCATTCTCGCTCCCATGCGTCACAGCGCGGGCACAACACGACGCACGCCGGTGAGTTCCACGCGAACCCTGCGCGGCCCCCACGGTCTCCTGTGCGGACAGCTTCGCAGGGAGCACCTCCTGTGTAACGTCCCAAATTTGCTAAATTAGGGTGTGTGGTGTTGTGTTCATCTCATACATGCATGAAAACAAAAATTTAATCATGTTTGAACCAATTTAAACTATGAATTTAAATGGTTTGAGATGTGGGTTTTAAAAATTTTGAATTGGAAAATATTTCAATTTCACCAGTGACATATGGTGATGTCCCAATTTTGATAAGGTTTCCAAAACTTATTTTGGTTAATTTTTCTAAGTTCATTTAGGTCCCCAAACTTTCAAATTCCTCTCTCTTTTAAAACAGCAGAAGGGCTTCTTTATAATTTATCCAAAAGTTGTGGGGGTTTTCCTGAAAAAGTTTTATTTCTCCCTTTCTTCTACCTCTTGACAGAAGGCAGCACACAGCTGCGTGGCCGCTGCGCATTGCCACCTCCTTGTAACACCCGGGGTTTTTCCAATTAGAATTGCTTGTCGTTTCTCTTTTGCATCGCATTGCATAATGCATCATCATTGCATTTAAAACTTGCAATTGTTTGCAACTCATAAAATCTTATTTATAACAATTTATGGAATTTGTTTGATGCATAAATCTATTATTAACATTGGCAAAAACAATTTATTACAGCTAATAAAAAAACAACCCAGGAAAAAAAAACGTTTAGAGGGAGAGAGCAGCCCAACCGCCCTGCCAAGCCAACCCGGCCCACACCTAACCAGCCACCCACCAGCCCAGCCCACCTCCACTCCCTTCTTCTCCGTACGACAGAGAGCACGCTGGAGGCGTGACCCCTCCTGTCGCTGTCCCCAACCACCACAGCTATGGTCCCCCTCCCTTCCTTTATCTACCCCAAGGTTGGACTCCCTCCTCCTCCCAAACCCTAGCCTTTCCCCTCCTCCCAGCCGCCGCCATCTTCTTCCTATGTCTCTGCTTCACCCCACCAATTCCACATCCATGGCCGGAGATGGAAGCTCGTGGAGCCGGTGCAGTGATCGCCGAGAAGAACAACGAATGATGGGAATGGAACCGCCTCTTTGTCTGACGTCGTCGACAACAAGGAGCCGGACCTGGGACTGCACAGCAGCGCCGCGCCGTCCTCGTCAAGGTTGCTGACGGCGTCCGTCCGTGAGGAGGCAGCGCACGCCTACACCGTCCTCGGCACATACGCGTCGCCCCAAGCCTCCCTCGGTGAGCCCCCGTTCCTTGGGACACCTCTTATCTCCCGCCCCTTTGCTCTGGTTGCTCGCCGTCGAGCAGCACCGTCGTATTCGCTTCAGTTCTCCGTCGTTCGCCTCACAGATGCCCCGTCCATCTTCAGATTCGTCAAAATAACTTCGTGGTTTTACCACCTTATGTTACTCCGGATCGGTATTCCTTCACAAACCAGACAATAGCCTAGTGGCTGCGCACCGATCCGCAGTCCCTGGAGCCCCGAGTTCGAATCCCACCCGTGGCAAAGCCACCCCTTTTTTTCTCCATTTTCTTTTATTCTCGAAAATCCAGAAAACAGAACTAAATCTTTATTTGTAAAATCAATAAAAAAAATTGAAAAATGCTCCAATTTCAATGATTCAAATTTCTATGGATTCAGCATCTTGTGCTCTTTCTGTTAGTAACAAAGTTGCAACATGTTTCTGTAATGAATTTTGCACTAAATAATTAAATACAGAAATGGCTATTAAAATTTGAAACTTTGGAAATTCATAACTTGAGTTCTGTTCATCCAAATTGAGCAAACTTGGGCTCTAAAAATTTGTCTTAACAAACTCTACACAGTGGTATTTTTACTTGAACACGATTGAACTAATTTTGCATATGTTTCCTTCTGTTTACTAAAAGGGGCAGAATAAAAATGCTTATGGAAAAATGCATAATAAATTCAATAATGATCCAAAAATTATGTTTAATGGCTCAAAATGTTCAGTGAAACATTTTATACATGTTTTCAACCTTTTCAATACAATTTGTCCACCTAAATAATAAACATGGAATGTGCTGGGCATTTAATTAAATTGGTGCCCTATTCCATTTAATTTTGTGTCACTCACCTATGAACTGTTTTCCATGCTAATCAACATTTAAATTGATGGTTAGATAAATAACTTAAATCTTCCTAATTAAATGTTGGGCTTTTGTCTCAACTTAAATTGGTTAAGTTGCATCCCCGCATGTCATGCATATAAAATTAGGATCATGCTGGATCTTTTGCCGTAGAAGTAATTGTTGCATCCGGTGTTTGTTCTAGTTCGTTGCTTCTTCGCGGATAGGACGTTGAGATGATGTGAGCAACGACAAGTTCTGCGGATGTACCTCTACTTGCTGAATCTCAGGCAAGTATACTCACTTGCTACCTATGGCTGTCTTTCATCACTTGTTACCGATTCTTTCCGTTGTCTTTATGCTAGCCTAGTATTTTTGATGCTTGTGTCTCGATCCTATCATATGTTTACCTTGCAGCCATGATATAGCCTTCCTTCCACTTCCTATCAACTATTGCTTGTTTACCTTGTTGGCCCTCGTGTCGTAGTTGCATGCTTAGTGTTGTTTGCGCTCGAGTCTTGTTGTCCTTTTTTTCATATCACCTGTTTAGTTGATAGTTGGGTTTCAATTTAAACAAAAACATGTTAATGTTTGGGGTAATAATAATTTGATGATAAGGCACCGGCAGGAGGCCCGGCGTGGTTTTGGAGCCTTCTAGTGTCGAACTTAGGAAAAGAGTCGTGTCCATTGATCCATGATGAGCGCGCTAACCGCATCCGGGAGGTAGTATGGGACCCCCCTCGACTTAGACCTGATTTGCAGCTTGTCCGAAGAGCCACACTTAGTTCGGGTGTTCCATTTGCTCATATGCATGAATGGATTGGCCCCCCATGGTTACTGTTGATGATGATGATGATGCATATAGGGCGAGTCCTGTATTGCCGGGGTGTTGCGTCCTGCGGGAGTTTTGCACACTTGCGCTGAGTATTCGGCTGCGTGGCTGGGACCTTATAGCTCCGTGGCTCCTAGGACAGGTTGTAGAGACGGTTTGGGTCGTGTCGAGCCAACCTGAGTTTTAGTTGGTGGCTTGAGTGTGTACGGGTACTGTAGCGCACGCTGCAGGGATGAATCTTCTCGAGAAGCCGTGTTGTCCGCGGTTATGTGACGCCTTGGTGAAAGTGCTGGCTAACAAGTACTCAGACAACTTACACCTAATGATAATAACTTGACTAGTAATATAGTATTACATTCACCATAAAAATGAATGTCACCTTAATCAACAGGTGAGTTTCCTTGGGTTGCTTCCTTAGTAGGGGGTAACACTGGATGGGTATTGTTTGGTGAGTAGTTGTAGTTGGTTCTGATACGCTCTCTTATCCCTTTCTATTAGTCGGAAGTTGTAGCGCGTCTCTGTAGTTTGTTAGTGCTGCCCGCCGCTTCTTTGCAATAATCCCTTCTTTTCCGTTCTACCCAAAGTATTTGTATCTTGTGATGATTGGTTAC
This sequence comes from Alopecurus myosuroides, assembly GCA_028641055.1. Taxonomy (NCBI): domain Eukaryota; kingdom Viridiplantae; phylum Streptophyta; class Magnoliopsida; order Poales; family Poaceae; genus Alopecurus; species Alopecurus myosuroides. The sequence goes on along the minus strand of CM054061.1, from coordinate 74,170,825 downwards.
GCTGGTATCTTGTGAGTATGGTTTATCCACTTGCCAGTACTTAATAGTACTGACCCACGAATCCATTTCGTGGCTGCATATTCCACATTGCAGTCAACAGGTTTGAAGTCTGACGACGTTAGCTTGGGAATCCCTCCGGCTTGGCCTGGGCAGGGATTGGACGCCATCGGTTATCTTCAGGACTCTTAGTCCAATTTGTATCTTGTCCGTAGTCGGACGCTATGTTGTTTCTCCCGCTGTTATTTGGATCTTTGTATTGTATCAGTTGTATTCTTGACTCGTTGAGTGGTCTTGTATATATCTTTTCTGTTGTTGTTGCGGAATATTCGTGAACTGTTGTAATGTTATCACCAGTGGCAACCTGGAATCGGTTATTATGTGGGTTTTGGCGGAAATGCTGAAATCTGCATAGGGCCCGATCCCGGGGCGTCACAAATGGTATCAGAGCATGGTTTCCCATTCCCGATGTTGTTTCGATACGAATGGTTATCGAAGCAACGGGTCCGCAAAGCCTGTAGGATAACCTCGCTAACGGTCGTGTTTCTAGAGTGTCAAAAACTATTTGTGCAAAACCTGTTTTGGAAACCTCTCGATAGGATTCTTGTTTATTCCTTTCTCTATTGTACTTCTCCTTCTATCTCATTTGTTTTGGAGTCTACTCTCGTACCTATCTTTCAAAGTGTTAGGATCCCACGTGGGTTGGACGTTCTCTTAGCCTTTAACCTAATAGGTTCGATCATCAGAAGATTCCGATGGAAGGATATCGTCGTCAATGTGAGCAAGAATCTCTTGTTAGTGGTGTTGAGAAGTTTGTTAGTGGTGTCAAGAAGATCAACAGCGGTGACCGAAGACTCGATAGCTCCAACTTCTTCTCTCTCTTACCGGCTCGGAGCGGATTGCGAGGGCGCAATCCCTTGTTAGTGGTGTCGGCTGTAACACCCGGGGTTTTTCCAATTAGAATTGCTTGTCGTTTCTCTTTTGCATCGCATTGCATAATGCATCATCATTGCATTTAAAACTTGCAATTGTTTGCAACTCATAAAATCTTATTTATAACAATTTATGGAATTTGTTTGATGCATAAATCTGTTATTAACATTGGCAAAAACAATTTATTACAGCTAATAAAAAAACAACCCTGAAAAAAAAACGTTTAGAGGGAGAGAGCAGCCCAACCGGCATGCCAAGCCAACCCAACCCGGCCCACACCTAACCAGCCACCCACCAGCCCAGCCCACCTCCACTCCCTTCTTCTCCGTACCACAGAGAGCACGCTGGAGGCGTGACCCCTCCTGTCGTTGTCCCCAACCACCACAGCCATGGTCCCCCTCCCTTCCTTTATCTACCCCAAGGTTGGACTCCCTCCTCCTCCCAAACCGTAGCCTTTCCCCTTCTCCCAGCCGTCGCCATCTTCTTCCTATGTCTCTGCTTCACCCCACCAATTCCACATCCATGGTCGGAGATGGAAGCTCGTGGAGCCGGTGCAGTGATCGCCGAGAAGAACAACGAATGATGGGAATGGAACCGCCTCTTTGTCCGACATCGTCAACAACAAGGAGCCGGACCTGGGACTGCACAGCAGCGCCGCGCCGTCCTCGTCAAGGTTGCTGACGGCGTCCAAAAATGACCAAGGGCCACGCACTCGGTTGCATCAAAAATAGGAGAGAGAAACCATTCTTTTTTCAGCTAGACTCGCATGGAGGGATCAGCACGCTGCAAGGATTTTAACTAAGCGTGGAGCTGCTCCTCTTGTCAGGTTAGCCACGCCAAAACTGAAACAAACATTGTGCTTGCTCTTATTCCCTTCTATTAACGCGTGCCGTGTTGATGTCGTGCTGGCGTTGACCTGTGACTGCGAATCTGCTCTAACCGTGGAGCGGCCGGGATTCGTTGCAGGGGTGGAGAACGCGGTTGCGGGCTCCGTCACCAGCGCAAGACCACCGAGGCAGCCTAGGCGTACTACACACTCACCCCATAGTGGGTAAGCTCTGCTCTGCTCTCCCCCATTTCTCAAACTGAACACACAGCATCTATTTTATGAGTACTTCGAGCTAACAGTTCTCATTTTTGTTAGTGTTGTGTGTACCATGTGCCTTGCTGTGCAGCCCTGGAAGGCTAGAAGCAAAAAAATCCTTGTGGTGGATTGCTTATTCTAATTCATTCTCAAGAGATGTGTGGGAGAAACTATTTCTGGAGGTACTACTGAGTGTTAAGGTTTTGTCTGATTAGGGATGTTGGAGAAGTATGTTGTTCTGAAAGGAGATGCAGTGGTTGATGCCACCTGCCGACAGCCATGTGGTATGCATTTGAAGCAACTGCAGGAATGTTGCTGGTTTGGTTGAAGACCACCAATCGGGCTTCTCTTACTCTTTGAGAAAGAAGAGTCAAGAAACGAGCAACATAAACCAGTGTACATGATTATTATGTTTTCGCCGTGATATTCCGCCTGGACTTTAGCATATGGAAAAATAATAAATGACTCACTGGGAGGTTCTCATGAAACCTCACCTTGTGTCATGAGCTAGCTGAACTCTATTTTATTTCTCCGGGTGGAGCTGGTCAAGTTGTTTTCGTGTGTCATGGTAGAATTGAAGAGATTGTTCCAAAAGATACTCCCGTCAGATGATCAATCTCTTTTACTTTTGTGGTGTTCCGTACTTTAATTCTATGATTCAGTGAAATTGGCTGTTCAAGTAACTATGATCATGTACATGTATTGTAAGGCTTTTAGCATTCAATCTGGGCTGCCTTCCAGGAGGAGATAAACAATTATCACAGTACCTAAGACATCTGACCTGGCATTGCAAGCTGCCAGCAGAACTATTAGCTCAGGGGGACACATATGTAGGTGTCCTTGTCTATATTGGGCATCTGGGTGGAAGGTAAAATGTTAGTCTGCAACTGCTAATATTGTGTCAAAGTGATGCAAACTAAGATGGACTTGCACTTTGTTGCACACGCCCGCGCATAACCAGGGGTAGCAGCATATGGATTGTTGGAGCTGCCCTATATATGCGTCTTCAACGCAAATCTATCACGCATGGATGAGTGCTAAGTTAGTGATTACGATTCTGAATGACTGAAATAAAACTGAAGTGGCAGTAGTTAGCTATGTCGGGGTCGGCGTAAAAATTGATCTCTTTGCCAGTATGTCAGTGCTAGGCTTAGGCTGTTGCAATTGTTAGCTAGCGTAGCAAACGCGAATCTCACTGCCACTACTATGACGCGAGCTCGGTTATGTTAATCTATCTCATTATTACGTTTTAGTGAGTACTGTTAAACCGAGTAAGAAGAAACAAATACATGGGCGGTAGGCTACTCGTGTTGCAGCACTAGTCACCATCTTTCAGAGATTTGGAAAAAAAAATCTTAACAGAATTCTGTTGTAGGGATCACCATCGGGTAACAGAGACCTGCGCTGTTGCTACTGCACAAAAGAAGATATTTCGCTTTGATAGCACAACGGGGTGGTGGCGCAGTTGGCTAGCGCGTAGGTCTCATAGCTAATGCGAGTGATCCTGAGGTCGAGAGTTCGAGCCTCTCTCACCCCAAAACAAATGTTGCATTGTAATGATGAACCGCTCAGTGACAACTTGGGTCGTCACGCTACATCTGAATCATCAGATGAAAATGAGCAACTCTGAACTTCGTCAATCTTTTTTGGCTTTCTGTATTCAAGACTCCCTTAGATCGCTTCTGTTCTACCGACCAAGTTGAATTAACCATGTACTCCTATCCAAGCATTGCTCACGACTTGGCCACCGGTGGCGCTGTCGAGCTTTGCCTTCTCCTGATTCTGCCTGCGGAATTTCTCTGTTTTTTGTTCACTAACATATGTCAAACTGTACTTGCCTGTTTTACTCTGTATTTCATCACTGCAGTATTTTTCTTGCCAATCTTGTTAACTACTAGTACCAAGGAACTAGAAACATAGCGCGTAGGTCTCATAGCTAATGCGAGTGATCCTGAGGTCGAGAGTTCGAGCCTCTCTCACCCCAAAACAAATGTTGCATTGTAATGATGAACCGCTCAGTGACAACTTGGGTCGTCACGCTACATCTGAATCATCAGATGAAAATGAGCAACTCTGAACTTCGTCAATCTTTTTTTGCTTTCTGTATTCAAGACTCCCTTAGATCGCTTCTGTTCTACCGACCAAGTTGAATTAACCATGTACTCCTATCCAAACATTGCTCACGACTTGGCCACCGGTGGCGCTGTCGAGCTTTGCCTTCTCCTGATTCTGCCTGCGGAATTTCTCTGTTTTTTGTTCACTAACATATGTCAAACTGTACTTGCCTGTTTTACTCTGTATTTCATCACTGCAGTATTTTTCTTGCCAATCTTGTTAACTACTAGTACCAAGGAACTAGAAACATGACATAATATTACCTCCTAGCTAGTATATCTTACCAATCTTGCTGTGGAGATGTTTCATGGCGCCAAACTGTTAGCTCATTTTACTCTGTGGTTCAAGATATCATTGGTGTTTTTTCTTTGTTCCTCATATTGTTAAACTTCTTTTACTAGAAACATGATATGATATCTTCATCAAGCAAGTCGCTCAGAATTCCATCCCTGAGGAGCAGTTCAGCATTAACTATGCTGAGTAGAAAGTATGTATTATGATGGAACGGTTCTTGAGTCATATAATTTATAAAGCCTAACTCTTATAATTACATTACACATGCAGAAGGAAAAGTCTTCTTCAGGCTCACAGAGGCTGCATATTGCAAGCCGCTATGCAGCTGATTATCCAAACGCTGCTCGCAGCTTTGCCACCGGAGGCGCAGGCCTGGGCCTGGGCATCATCAGCCTGCCTGCGGTAATCAGCGTTGTCCAGCTTCGCCTTCTCCTGATTCTCGAGGCTGTAGATGACAACGACGGGGGAGTTGTCGTCGAGCAACTTCTGCTGGTCCCTTGAGACGGGCCTCCGATGCAGAACGGTGCCACCAGAAGCAACGACAAGGACTTGCAGGAAGCCTCTGTAGGACTTGGTGTAGTCTCCGTGGAGGTAGAACCGCATGACATCAGACAGCTTAGGTTCCTGCACAATAAATGAATAGTTAACTGCCCATGCTTAATAGCTCAAACTGATCAGGCCGAATTGGCAGTTACCGATATAACAAATTCTTCTACTGCATGGACAACATAAGAATATACTACACAACAAGGTAAAAGAATGCTACCTTGTTCACTACTCTTTGTCTTCCTAGCCTGGGGCCTTCAGTAACCCCATGAACATCGGTGGTGACTTCAAATTTTTGCTCGTTTCCGGGTGCAAAAATTCCGGGAGATTCATCCCATGCGCGCTTAAGCCCTAGACTTTGTTCTAGGGCCCTTATAACTCTAAAAACCTCTCTTCTTATTCAATAAAAGTGACAAATCTTTTGCCTAGCTTCAAAAAAAAAATATTGCTCGTCGACAAGTTCCATGCAATCCATGCAGGCCTTAACCCCTACAGTATGAACTCAGCAATTAGCAACAAAGGGCATTAATATCAGTTCTGCACAAATATGACAATGATGGGACTGCTATCCATGCGATGGAGACAATCTATTTGCCGTTCAAGATTGCCATCAGAAACTTACATCGGTGGTTTACCATAACATGGTGGTGGTGCAGTTGGCTAGCGCGTAGGTGAGTAGGTCTCATAGCTATTGAGTGATCCTGAGGTCGAGAGTTCTAGCCTCTCTCACCCCAAACCACATGTGACCTCGTAATGATGAAACGCTCTGTGACAACTTGGGCCATCACAATACATCGAAATCATCAGGTGAAATTGAGCAACTCTGAACCTGGCCCCTATATTTTTGTTCGTTCAACGGCACCACGCTGTGGCCTAATTAAAACTCTCTCCGTCTCCTATACATATTTTCAAACTGATTTTTCCGGTAAATTTTGCACTAAAACAAGTCAAAAAAAAAAAATGCACGAAGACATCGGCGAACTTGGGTGCATCAATGCTCGTTCTCCTGTTGTTCATGTTTTGTCAACTCAACTACTCAAGTGCTGGATTTCAAAGCCTGCTTCATATTCGGCTTCCTGATCTCAATTCGTTATGTTCTTGTTTTGATCCAGTGGAGTGGCGCATGAGAAGATCTGGTCTTGGCCTGGTACATTCAGGGGCGCAGAAGATCTGTCCCGTACGTGAGAAATTCTCCGAACTCGAAAGGCTGGATAGCGAAAACCTTGGAACAGTTGGCGAGCGCGCTTATCCTGAAAATACAATCAACATTGACCATGTGTTGATGAAATTCCTCAGTGAAAGCTTGGGTCGTCACATGTAACACCTGAATTATCAGCTCCGAATGAGCAAAGTCTGGACCCGGTCTCTGTCCTCCAACGCTTCAGGCCATCGCTTGATGCCACCTGTCGGGAATGGCGCGTTAAGGCTTTCCCGGACTGGCGCCTGTCTGCTTTGTCTCCTTCCCCGGTTCTAGTATATCTAGCGTGTTAGGGCCAAAATGATCCGTGGCTCCCGCTAAAGCGCCCAATTCGTTATTCCTCATTCGTCCTTTGTCGCTACCTACAACAGTTCTCGTGTACCATTCAAACCCTGAATTCCTGTGAGACCAAATGCCTTGCAAACCTCAGATTCCTAATGCTTGGTCTGTTGGCTTTCCTATAACCCAAGCTGACTGCGATCGCCTTCGTGGTCTCGTTTCACCCGCGTGAAACCCACCCCTAGCGAATATCTCAGCAGGCAATATCTCATATATACGTTGCCTGGGTACCTCAACTCTTGGCACCCACAGATCACAGCTCAGTTAGCTCTCCTGCTTCCATCGCCTGCTGATCTCCCAATAAAAGCAATGGCTACGTTCAGCGCCACCACCGTCGTCGTCGCCACCGCCAAGCTGCCGGCACCGGCTCAGCGGAGAGTTGCCAGGACCAACACGTTGAGGTGCAGCTACTCCAAGCAAGGTTTGGAGGCATGTTCGGCTATGAATCTGTCTCCGTCGGTCCTCAAGGGCCTGGGTCTCCGGCGGGTGTCGAGGCCATGGGGATCGAAGCTGGTCGAGGAGCGGGCCGACACGGAGCGCACGATGCTCCCGCGGTTGACGAGGGCTCTGAACCCGGAGTGGGTGCTCGCGTGTGTGTTGGGATACATCTTCTTCAACCCTCGGCGTCTACAAAGAATCTACGATGACCAAAAGGCCGGCGGCCTCGCGGTCTGAACGACTAAACGTTAGGTTATGTTCATTTGTCTCATCCAGCTGTTATAGAAGCCTGGGGATGTAATCAAGATCGGAATGAAGCACTCCTAGTTGGTTCTAGTTAGTTTTGTTAAGTAAATCTTTCGTCTAGATGAGCTCGGTTGAGCTGAACGCGAAGATACAAATACAGAGAGTTCCGTTTAACTGATTCTAGGCCACTCATGCTGCAGCTACTAGTCACATATTCAGAGATTTGAATAGTCTTAACATAGAGGGGCACGTCATCGATTGTTGTTGTTGTTGTTGTTTTTGAGGGAGGCACCTCATCGAATTTCTGTTGCAGCGACCCTTCTCTTCACGGGAGAGCGAACCTTCGCTTATGTTTATCCTTGCTCACCCCTTGTAGTGAACTAGTGATGAAATGCTCTCTAGCAACTTGGGTTGTCACATTCCGTCTGAACCCTGAGGCGAATCGAGCAAAATCTTCACTGAGCTGACCAACAACTTGTTTCCCACTTCTACCTCACGGGATTCTCGATCACATAGATTGGGTTACCACTGTGGACAACTCATGCCGTGAGTCTCAAAATCATCTCCCTCGATGCATTCGAAAAGGAATATGCCCGAGAGTCAATAATAAAGTGTTTATTATGTTATTCCTTATTTATGATAGATGTTTATTTCTCATGCTAGAATTGTATTAACCGGAAACGTTGATACATGTGTGATTAATAAACAAACCAACGTTCCTAGTGAAGCATCTCTTTTAACTAGCTCGTTGATTAATAAATGATCAAGATTTCCTGATCATAGACATTGGATGTTGTTAATAACGGGATCATGTCATTAGGAGAATGACATGATGAACTTAGACCCTAACTAAGTATAACAATACGATCAAGTCATTTAGTTCTGTTGTTATGTCTTACATTCGGAGTAACATTGTTCCTTAAACCATGAGATCATGTTAATCACTAATACCGAAAGAATACTTTGATGACATCAAACGTCACACCGTAACAGGGTGATTAGGTGGCATTAGGTATTCGGAAAGTGTTAGTTGAACCTCATGGATCAAGAATGCGATTTGTCCATCCAATATGACGGAGAGATATACTCAGGGCCCTCTCGGTGATATCACATCGACACCGCTTGCAAGCACGTGATATGATCACAAAGATGTTATATCACGAGAACGAGAAAAGAGTACTTGTCGGATAACGAGATCGAACAAGGTATGGTGGATACAGATGATAGGATCTCGGACAAGTAAAATATCGCGAGACAAAGGTAAATCGTTACGACGTTGAAAGGTTCACATGATCACCAGAGTCATCGTTGAATATATGGGAGTCATCACGGATCTCCAGATCCCGCTGTTGATTATTGATCAGAGAGGAGTCTCGGTCATGTCTATATTATTCACGAACCGTAGGATGACACACTTAAGATTCGATGAAGCGTTAGAGAGGATACGGAATACCGAAGAATATTTTGGGCAGCTCCGAAAAATTGTTTCGGGGAAAATTGAAATAGTTTAAGGGGTTTTTTATCAAATGGTTGTTAATAGAATTAACAAATGATTCGAGGTGCTACATGCAAATGTTTGTTAATGAAATTAACAAATATAAATAAAGAAATAAAAATATTTTATTTATTTATTAAAGAAAAACCTTTGGATTTTCTGAGTGGAAAATTAAGTGAGTATGAGTGGGTGTGATTGGGGCTTCCACTCACATGAAGAGAGGAAGGGGTGGGGGCACCCATGGCTGGCCGCACCCCCCCCCTTGGGTTGCCTTCCCCTCCCCTATAAAAGGAGGGTGAGAGCTTCCTCTTCTCCACACACTTGCCCACTCCCTTTTCTCTCCACCCGCTGCTTCATTCCCTGTTCTCCGGCTTGGCAAAGCCCTGACCGTGGGATTCTTCACCACTACCATGCCGTCGTGCTGCTGGAGTTCTGCGGGGATCCTCTACTTCCGCTACCCGCTGGATCGAGGGAACGGAAATCTTAATCGAGCTGAACGTGTGACCGATTACGGAGGCACCACCGGATTGCGGTGCACTTCTTCTCGCCCGGGATCGGCGTGAGTACGACTACGCCAAGTACGAGATTTTATCTCGTACCACTTTGAGTATGCGAGGGTATGTTATCTCAAGACTCTCTTTCTCCCCGTTGCCTTTCATCTCATAGATTAGATCTTGGCCATTCGGGTTTATCGCGCGTAGGAAATTTTTTGTTTTCTATGCAACGTACCCTTCAGTGGTATCAGAGCCGGATCTATGCGTAGATGATTTGTACGGGTAGAACACATAGGTGTATGTGGGCGTTGATGATCATATTATTGCCTCCTTGAGCATTTTATGATCTTAGTGGCATAGTGGGATAAAGCGGCCTGGACTAACTTTACATGTCCACGTACATGAGACTTGTTCCACAACTGACATGCAACTTGTATTGCATAAATGGCTTGCGGGTGTCGGTTTCTCCTACTATAGTTAAGATCTAATCTACGAAGGGTTGTTAAAAATATATTTTATCAACGTTGTGGCTCTTGTACGTAGGTATGAACGGTTCTATCCTCGTAAGCCCAAGCCACGTAAGATATGCAAAAATAAATTAGAGGCGTCTAACTTGTTTTTGCAGGGCATGTGATGTGATATGGTCAATGTTACAAACGTTATGTATGAGATGATATATTTTGCAAATTATTGACATACTGGCTGGAGCCATATGGTTGTCTTATTTTTATGGCCTGCGTGCTGTATATCATATCCATGTGATATGTTGTAATGGACAATCAAGATGGAGGTGCCACGAACCTTGGTGCCACGCCGGTGGAATGATAAAGATCATACCATGATGCACAATATGGAGATCAAGTGCAAGAAGGACCATATCATATCACATTATCCATGCATGTGATGTTTATCCTTTTATGCATCTTATTTTGCTTAGATCGTGATGGTAGTATTATAAGATGATCTCTCTCACTTAATATCAAGATAATAATGTGTTCTTCCTTAAGTATGCACTGTTAAGAAAGTTCGTAGTTTCGAGACACCACGTGATGATCGGGTGTGATAGACTCAACGTTCGCATACAACGGGTGTTTTCAAGCCTAGCATGTACAGACATGGCCTTGAAACACACGCAATACTACGGTTCTACTTGGCGAGCCTAGCATGTACAGACATGGCCTCAGAACACGTAACCGAAAGGTAAAGCATGAGTCATATGGATGATATGATGAACATGTTGATGTTCGGCTTTGCAACTACATCGTCTCACGTGATGATCGGTTTTGGTGTAGTGAATTTGGTTCGTGGAATCACTAAAGACGACTAAGAGGGATGTTGTTTTTGATTGGGAGTTCATGGGATAATTTTAGAATTAATTTGAACTTAATTTATCATAAACATAGTCTAAATAGTCTTTGCAAATATGTTGTAGATCATGGCACCACCTACCTTCAATTTCAATATGTTCATGGAGAGAGAAAAACTAGCAAACAATGGAAGCAACTTTACCAACTGGGCACTTAACCCAAGGATTCTCCTCACCACTTGCAAGAAGCTCTATGTGCTTGACGCACCGCTAGGTGACCAGCCCGATGAGGATGCTTCTGATGAAGATAAAAATGTTTATCTGACTCAACAAGAAGACCACGGTATAGTTCATTGCGGCATCCTCTATGGATTAGAGCCAGAGCTGCGAAAACGCTTCGAGAACAACACTGCTTTTGCTACAATGGGAGAATTGAAAATGATTTTCGATACCCATGCCGCAGTTGAGAGTTATGACGCTTCAAAAAAGTTCTTTAGCTGCATGATGGAAGAGAACAGCTCCGTTAGTGAACACGTACTCAAGATGTCTGTGTACGCTGATAAGCTCATAGCCTTGGGAATAACGATTCCCAATGAGCTAGGGATACATCGTGTTCTCCAATCTCTGCCACCTAGTTACAAGAACTTCGTGATGAACTATAATATGCAACGCATGAAGAAGTCTCTTCCTGAGCTTCGCTCGATGCTTAAAATTGCTGAAGTGGAGATCAAGAAAGAACATCAAGTGTTCATGATCAATAAGACCACTATTTTCAAGAAAGGAAAGAAAGGCAAGCCAAGGGTAAACTTCAAGAAGGGTGGCAAATCTATTGCTGCTCCTGAGAATAAAACCAAGTATGGCCCTAAGCCTGAGACTGGGTGCTTTTATTGCAAGGGTACTGGCCACTGGAAGCGCAATTGCCCCAAATACCTGGCAGATAAGAAGGCCGGCAAAGTGAACAGAAGTATATATGATATACTTGTTATTGATGTGTACCTTACTAGTACTCGCAGTAGCACCTGGGTATTTGATACTGGTTCGGTTGCTCACATATGTAACTCGAAACAGGAGCTGCAGAATAAGCGACTGTAACATCCCAAGTATGAAAAATAGCCTTTAGAATGTTTTGCTCTCTGTTATTTTATGTTTTGCATCATGGCATCATGTTCATTGCAATTGTTTTGCTTGTTTTCCATTTGTTTTCCTCTTTTTCATTTGTTTTCCAACTGTTTTCCTTTGTTTTCTATTTGAATTTCAAACCAAAATTCAAACCTTTTGTTTCATCCTTGTGATGTTACAATTTCCAAAATCATATTTCAAATCAAAACAATCAATTGTTTCCATTAAAGTGTGATCTCAAAACTGTTGTTTTGTTTCTATAAAAATGCATCCAATAACCAAACCCTTTTCAAATTCAATTATGATTTTTCTTCCAAACAACAACCATGTTGAAATTATGAAAATTGCAAAACAAAACTCTCCAAATAAAATGGTTCAATTAACACTTCCATTTGTTTCCATGAAATAATAAAAAGATCAACTCTTATTTGTTATTTAATAATCCACCTAATATAAATTGCATTCAAAACTCAAATTCAAATCATCAAACAACACCCCAATTGAATATGTGGAAATTACCAAACATTCTAATTTGTTGTTTCTATTTCAAACTCCAAGGTTCATGCCATTTAAAAAATTTGTTTCAAAGAATGCAATTAATAATAAAATCCATCCAATTTGAATTAATTTACAAACAGCAAATTAAATTTGAAAACTTTTGGAAATTAAAGTTAGCATTTAGTTGCTATTGAAAAACTAACCTAACCATACTTTTTTCAAATTTTTCCTAACCCTAACACTCATCTTTCTCTTCCTATTCCAATTCAGCAAAAAAAAAATAGAATAGAAATAATTAAAAGGAGAGATAGAGAGGAGCACACAAAGGCCCAGCCCAACTAAATTTTCCCCTCAGGGCCCGTACCCCCTCTCATCTTCTTCCTTCGTACGGATTCACATCCATGGTGTCCACGTATTCAGAGAGAACAGGCAACGGCTGTGCCCCCCTCCCCCCCCCCCTCCTATAAACCTAACCCTAGCCCTAGGGTTCCCTCTGACCTCTCCTTCTCCCTCCTTCTCCCTCTACCGCCTCCATTCCCTTTCTTCCACCCTCTGCTCTTTCCTCCCTGTAAATTCTCTGAACCTCACCCCCACCGAAATACCTCCTCCTCCGTTGATCGCCGGTGATCCGGTCCTCCTCCGGCCAAGCTGCGGGCGGGAATGGAAACGTCGTGGCACGGGCTCCCTCTCCACCCCCTCGGCTTGGGCCGAGGAGCCTCTGAGCGCCGCCGCCATGTCCATCTCGCCGCCGGCCTCCCTGCTGTCCGCCCCGACCCCCTGCGCCTCCATATGCTCGAGGCCCGCTCAGTGAGCCTCCCCCCTCGCCTCCCCTTCCTTCCTCTTCCCCCCACTCGCCCTCCTCCCTCATCTCCCTTCCCCACAGCACCCCACGGCGCCCCCTCCGGCGAGCACGATGGATGCCTGCGCTGTTGAAGTTACAGCGAACTGCATGTACAGGTTCAGTTAACGTGCAAAAAATTCAGAAAACAGCCCGCTGGCACACCTCATACCCCCCCCCCCCCCGCGAGATCCCTTTCCACCAACACACAGCACACTAGCCCACTGGTTCCTGTCCCCTTTGCGCTGCAGCAGGTCAGGGGTTCGATCCCCCCTGCCCACAAAAAACCCAACCTTTTTTTCTGCTATTTGTTTTGGTACAGCAACATCTCAGAATCACACATAGGCCCCTGGTAATTAATTCTAGCCCCTGCAAAATATTTTTTTCTAGTCCCTAGTTACTAAAAAATGGCAGATTGCACCCCAAATTTGTAAAATGCATAATTAATTCATCCCAACTCCAAATTCAACATTTTTAATATGTTTTCTGTACCAAATTAAATGCTCTATCCAAATATAAAATTTGTTTACTGTTTTGAATATTTTAAATTGGTGCAATATTTGAATTCTTGTTAAATTCACTTAAACTTGCAAAAATCATAACTTGTTCATAAAAATTCCAAATTCCACAAACTAAATATGTTTTCCAATCAACTTTTCATGTACTTTCCAAATATAAATTTTGTTTTCTGTTTTGAATAACTTAAATTGCTAAAAACAACTGTTTCTTAATTAATGCATTTAAAATTGCCAAAATAATAACTTGCTCATTTTAAATCCAATTTCAACAAATGAAATATGTTTTCCATGCAAAATTAAACCACCTTTACAAATATAAAATTTGTTTCATGTTTTGAATAATTAAAATTGGTTAAATGATTTAAATCTTGTTTAATTCATTTAATATTGCTAAATTTATAACTTGATCAAAACAAATTCTTTTGGGACATATAAAATATGTTTTCCAACCATAAAAGTATAAGCTTTTCAATTATGAATCTCACTTAATGTTTTGCACAAATAAAAATCCAAATAAGTGCATGTTTGAATTAAATCCATTTAATTCTTGCTTAAACTTGTTTAATTCATAAATAATTCATTTGAAATCCTTTTTCAACAAGTGAAACATGTATTCCACCTAAAATTGTGTGTTCTTATCAAATATGAATTTTGTTATCTGTTTTGATCAATTTAACTTGGTGAAAACAACAAATGCCTGTGTGACACCTTTAAGTAACCAAAATTCCAACAGTTAATAAATGAATTTCCAAAACTTGGTAAACCTTATTTCCAATTGGTTCTATTGTTGTTATTTTGCTGTTTTCCTCATCCATGCATCATGATAATCCACTTTCACATGTTGCTTAGTTGTAAAACAATTAATTCAACCATAATTCATGGGCTTTCCATATGCAATCCCCAAATTGCATGTGGGTCCATTTAATCATGTTGTTATCTTGTCAACTAGTTTACTTTCTATGCCTCAATTAAATGGTCATGCATCATCCCATGTTTGTGCACTATGCCATGATATTGATTGTTTGCCTCTGCGTTGTTTGTTTGCTTCTTCTCGGATAAACGACGACGTTGAGACCGACGATACTTACGACACCCCTTCTAAGGATCTAGCTCAGTACCAGGCTACTGGGTTTGCAGGCAAGTTATCACTCACATGAACCATTGTGTTCCTTTCAACATTGGTTACCGATACTTTCCGTTGTCTATATCTGCTAGCCTTAGTAGTAGTTGTTTCTGTTACGAACCTATCACATGAATCCCTTAACCCTGATATTGCCTCACCTCCACTCCTACAACCCCATTGTTTGAGCCAGTGTCTTACTAGCATGCTTAGGTTGTTTTGCTCGAGTCTGTTACCCGTTACTTTCCGTTACTAGATTACTTTTATGTTCTGGGGGCTCGATGTTTAATCAATCAATCATGCTAATGTTACTGTTAAATAATAAATTTGATGATAAGGCACCGGCAGGAGGCCCAGGGTGGTTTTGAGGCCTGCTAGTGTCGACCCTAATAGGAAAAGGGTCTTGTCTACTGATCCATGATGAGCGCACTAACCGCATGTGGGAAGCGAGTATGGGCGCCCCCCTCAATTTGATTCGATTCGCATCTCGTCCAAATCGCCTCATTTAGTTCGTGTTTTCCATTTGCCGCATGCATGTTCTTGCGAGCCCAGGCCAGGGTGGAACTTTTGTAGTCGGCATATAGGGGGACACGGTCTTAGAGTGCTATGAGGGTCCCTTTTCTTCGGGGCTCGATTAGCCGTGCGCCCAAGGTTCTTTGGGCTTGATGCGAAGAAGAGTTGAGTTGTGTAGAGTGCCTCGCTTGGTGGGTTTGATTCCCGTCTGGCGGGATATTCTTGCGTGTACGGCCAAATTGGTGCACCCCTGCAGGGATAAATCTTCTCGAGAAGCCGTGTTTTCCACGGTTATGGACTACTTGGTGAAAGTACTGGCTAACAAGTACTCAGGACAACTTAAACCTAATGATTAACAACCTTACACCCAATGATTAACAACTTGACTAGTAATAGGCTTATTGACACAATAATCTGAACCAACATTAATCCAACTGTGTGAGTTATCCTCGGATTGCTTCTTTGGATAAGGGGCGAGATCCAGGATGGGTTTGTTTGGAATTAGTTGATAGGTTGGTTACGATACGCGATCTTATCCCCTTTCTGTTAGCCGGAAGTTGTAGTTTGTTTCTGTAGTTGGTTAGAGCAGCCAGTTGCAGCATCTTTTATAACCCCTTCCTTCCGTTGAACCCAAAGCATCTATGCTTGGTGTTGACGGGCTACACTTTGGTGAACTGTGAGTCTTGCTTGCCAGTACGTTTATGTACTGACCCCTTTGGGGCTGTGGTTTCCGCAGACTACGTTTCCGAGGATCTACATGGTGGCTACTACGTGGAGTATGACGAGACTGCTGACGAGTAGATAGCGGACCCGGGCAGGATCCGAGACTTCGTGGATGGGCTCCGTCTGTTCGCTTCCGGCCCCTTAGGCCTATTTGGATCTTGTCTGTACTCAGACATGTTGAATGCTTCCGCTGTGATGTAATGATGATATGTTGGGACATGTGTCCTCTGGATGATTGTATTTGCTATCTCTGCTCTAATGAGAGCTATTTGCAACTTATTTCCATCTTTTGTGTCGTAGAGATCTGTTGTGATATCACTTGTTCCAATGCCGTTGACGTACCATGTGTGTATGTTTTGAAGTACGTCAATGGAAGTATCCTGATTTCTATGGGATAGTTTACGTCGACGCTGAACAGATAGGGGTTGGTTGTCACACATACGTGTGTTGGCCTACTCGTAAGAGGACGCGGGTGCCGGTAAGCCCCGTAATCCAATCTACTACTGTTCAACGGAACGGCGAGTATCCTTTAGAAGTCCGGGTGCGACAGCGACCACTAGCAAAGGATGAGGTGACGATGCGCGTCGGCAATGGATCAAGAGTTGATGTGATCGCCGTCGGGACGCTGCCTATACGTCTACCATCGGGATTAGTTATAAACCTCAATAATTGTTATTTGGTGCCTGCATTAAGCATGAATATCGTTTCTAGATCTTGCTTAATGCGGAATGGTTAATCCTTTAAGTCTGAGAACAATGGTTGTTCGATTTATATGAATAATATCTTCTATGGTCATGCACCTGAGAAGAATGGTTTATTTCTTTTGAATCTTGATAGTATTGATACACATATTCATAATGTGAATGCCAAAAGAATTAATTTAAATAATGATATTGCTACTTACATGTGGCATTGCCGCTTAGGTCATATTGGTGTTAAACGCATGAAGAAGCTCCATTCTGATGGACTCTTAGAATCACTTGATTATGAATCATTTGAAACATGTGAACCATGCCTTATGGGCAAGATGACTAGAACCCCATTTACTGGAACCATATTTCCCATCAAAGCTCAACAAGAGAGAAAGATCAAGAAGGATAAGCAAATTAGATCCAAATAAACACCAATAAGAACCAACTCTTCAAAAAGAAGAGGTTCGTGTCCTAAGCCACTACGTAAGAGATCATGGTATGTGACCGCGAAAATATATCTTGGGTGTATTGCCAATTCTCAATATTTTAGCTCATAATTCAACATTAGAAATAGAGAGAAAACAATGAATTTTTTATTTAGGCATAATGGGGAGGGGGGAGAGAGGGAGAACCCAATGTGTTAGGATAACACTCCCCCTATGTCCATGCCTACACCTAAACCCAACCACATAGTCAACTATAGGTGTGTGTGCAAGATCCTCAAGTCAAACTCCTTGAATTGATGATATGTAGCTCATTCGTCAAAAACATGAATCATGAATCATCTAGAGGCTTCGTGAATATGTCTGCGAGATTATCCTTGGAACAGACATAGGCTAGCTTAATATCACCTCTTGCCTGAAATGATGACGAATCTCGATATGCTTCGTCCTTGTGTGTTGCACGGGGTTGTAGGCGATCTTGCACTCTCATTGTCACATAACAGAGGCACTTTTTCCAAGTGAACATCATAATCTTTGAGGGTTTGCCTCATCCATAGCAATTGGGTGCAAGCACTAGCGACCGCCACATACTCTGCTTCGGCGGTGGAGAGAGATATAAATTTTTTCTTCTTAGAAGACCAACTCACCAAAGACATACCAAGGAATTGGCAAGCCCCGGAAGTAGACTTCCGATCATATTGATCATTGGCCCAATCTGACTCTGTGTACCCCTTGAGAGAAAATTGTGACCTTTTTGGGTACCACAAACCAAACCTTGAGGTATGAACCAAATACCAAAAGATCCTATGGACTTCTTTAGGAGTCGCTTGATACCTTGCACACACTCCTACACTCAACACAATATCGGGCCTAGATGCACAAAGGTAAAGCAAAGAACCAATCGTAGAACGGTACAACTTTTGATCCAATTCTTTACCATCCGGATTGTGCTTGAGATGGCATTTGACTTGCATCGGAGAGACCTTCTCTAGCAGCTTGGAAGTTAAACCCCTTGAGCATGTCTTGGGTATACTTGGCTTGAGAAATGACAGTCCCACGAGCCAATTGCTTGATTTCAAAGCCAAGGAAGAATCTGAGCTCTCCCATCATAGACATCTCAAACCTATCAGTCATAAGCTTTGAGAATTCATCATTGAAAGCTTTGTTAGTTGAGTCAAACATAATATCATCCACGTAGATTTGGCATATGAAAATATCTCCCTTTACCCTCTTTGTGAAAAGGGTGGGATCGATTTGCCCCACCTCAAACCCACGGTCTTGCAACAACTCTCTAAGGTGCTCATACCACACACGTGGAGGTTGTTTAAGTCCATAGAGTGCCTTGGAGAGCTTGTAGACATGGTTAGGGAAGTTGGGGTTCTCGAAACTCCGAGATTGATTAACATATAGCTCCTCTTTCAATGGACCATTTAGAAAAGCACTCTTGACATCCATTTGTTGCAATTTAAATTTATGAAAAGATGCATAGGCAAGGAGGATAAGGATGGACTCAAGACGGTCCATGGGAGAATAGGTTTCATCAAAGTCAATGCCTTCCACTTGAATGTATCCTTGAGCCACCAATTTTTCCTTGTTCCTCACAACAATACCATGATCATCTTGCTTGTTCTTGAATATACACTTAGTGTCAATAACATTGTGGCAATATTTTAGCTTCTCAACTAGCTTCCAAACTTTATTGCGCTCAAAGTTATTGAGCTCATCATGCATAACTTCCAACCAATCTGAATTTTCAAGAGCCTCAAACACCTTCTTTGGCTCCACCATGGATATGTGAGCTTGATGCTCACTAAAGCTTGCCAATTGGTCTCTTGTTTACCTCTTGTTTTGCACATAACTCAACACCTTATCATCGGATGCATCAATACGCATCAAGGCTTTTGCAATCTTCTAGCACGATGGGCTTAGATCTCCTCATTATTGCGTGGAGGACTCACTTGATAGTATTGATCATTTGGGTCCCCATCTTGACTGGAATGTTGGCCTTGATCATCATTTTCACTTGCTTTAAAAAAAGGAGAATAAGATGAAGGAGGTTGATCTTGGCCTTGACCTTGGCTAGCTTGAATGATAGGAGTGCTTGGTTCTTGTGTAGCAAATTGGTCAACAATAGAAGGGTCTTGAACTTGTTCTTGGGATGGTGCATCACTTGCTCCTTGGCATGATCTTCCAATATAGATGAGGGATCCACTTGAGTAGAGCATAGTTCTTCTCGAGTCGCCACAAGGTGTCCCTCAATGGGGCGGAAAAATCCCACGCTCATTCTTCCTATGGCTTCTTGAGGTATTTCAACATCTACATCTAAACACGAAATTGCCCAACTTGGGAGCCATCATTTTATTCGAACACCACACTACTAGATTCAATGATAATCCGTGAGGCCTTGTCAAAGACTCTATAAGTGTGGGATTCAACACCATAACCAACAAATCTACCCTCAATACTTTTATCTTGGAATTTAGACAAACAAACACCTTTGATAAAATAGAAACACTTACAACCAAAGACACGGAAGTAGGAGATGTTGGGTTTGTTATCGGTGAGTATCTCATAAGGTGTCTTCATTAAGCCCTTGCGAAAGTAGAGTCGGTTGGACAAGTGACAAGCGGTGGAGATGGCTTTGGCCCAAAGATATTGGGGAGAGTTAAACTCCGCCAACATGGTCCTAGCCATATCCAATAGAGTCTGGTTCTTCCTGGACTTAGATGCTCAGACGCAATATATTAGAGATGTGACCACAACCGCAGTGGATTAAGTTTAGAGCTAGAGTTATTCTCCAGCTTTTACAGTTTTCATCTTCTGATGTTTCATTTGCACGAGATCTTCTTTGATACATCAAAGGGATTCTCGAGATTCTGTAATGAATATGTTTGTATCCTATGGTTTTACTTGGACCTGCTATGTTTCTGTTGTTCCACTCTGAGGGATGTAATATTCACGGATAAGTCCTTTTGTGAGTATTATGGCAACAAGTTATGGTGTCGTGGGATAATCACGGCAGACGTTACCGGGGGTAACTGATCTTGGGGCAAGACGACACAGGTGTTTGGGAGAGGGTTTAGCTCAGAGGAAAACATGGTGCGATTCAATCTGGTAGCCGGCAATCAAAGTCGCCGAGTCTCCGATCTCGATATAACAACTCAACTCTAGGATTACACTAGATGCTCGATACCAAGCGCTATATCTAGGGTTCTTAGATCTCTGTCTAAAGCTAGACCTGGGGGTCGGTTTATAAAGCACCCGTACCCCCTGGCTTATTCCCCAAGGCGCACCCTGGATCCTACCCGGACACGGCGCACAAACCCTAGCTTTCCTTTACAACAACCCACAACCCGGGTTGCTGGGCCTACAAACTTGGGCCTCCACAAGCTTCCCTATCCTTAGCCGGATCCTGCGCACCGTCCTTTGGGTCGGGTTACTCCTTGGAGTTTGGCCTACCGGGTTACCATCCCCCCGTCAGTAGTCCCCAGAATAGCCTGCGCTTCAAGGATCCTGCTTGAAGCGCTCGCTATTCCCTGCAAAGATATCAAACACATAGGCACGTGGTGGCCGGGTTAAGATGCTTTAACAAGTGGCTAGGCCAAACTCCATGGTGGCCATATTGTAACCCGGGCTTTCCCCAAACCCTTTGGTTTAATTTTCCAGGTTCAAACCCTAATAACAATGCCAAAATTCTATACTCGACAACCGATCCTGACATCACGGAATGGATCTCCTTCTTTCCCTTGTCCAGATGCTTTGCCCAATACTTGGCGCATATCTTGCAGAATCCACGTGGATAACCGTCACCCCACGATTTCCGGCTTCTGGCCGTTAAGATAGGCTCACCCCTACTTTATAAATAGCACTTAGGGGATAACCCTAAACTCATCACCGCGCCTCAGTTTCCATTTTCCTTCCTTGCTCCTTTCACCCTCGCGGCACCACCGCAAGAAACTCGCACTTGTCATCGTAGCAAGACCGCCGCCGGCCGCGCCCGCTCTCGAGCCATCCCGCGCCGCCGTCAAGTATCGCCGTCACGCCTTTGCTCCTCTCGCCAAGAATCGCGGAGGGGCATCCGAGCCACACCGCTTGCCGCTTCCGCGCTAGACTCCAACCTCTCCAGTAAGCCTCTCGCAGCCGTTTAATTTAGCCCCATAATTTTTCAATTCATTCAAGATCGGATCTAGATCAACCCGTGAATCATTTTTCCGATTTCATCAAATTAGATCGATCCGATGCTCGCCAACTCCTTTAACCGTCTGCTAGATAGTTACAACTCATCCTCCTACCCTCACTAATCACCAAATCTCCTGAAAAACCGCTCGCAAACTTTCCCATCTAGATCCACTTCTCCTTGATTTTCCGCTCATTGCGTTAACACCCGGGAAACCTTCCTTTTCCAGCTATCTTGCTTGCAGTAGACACATGGGCAACCACCCATCTTCCCCAAATGCTTTTCCATACGTAAGTGACCAATAATTTTCATGATTGTATTTAACACCCGGATACCTTGCAATCTCCACCTCATAGCGTGACACCCGGATAATTCTTAGCTCTATACTTTCTTGATACCTTATACTCGGATAATCCAACACTTCCGAGTCTTATTTCCTGAGCCTCTTTTTCTTACGTTTTCGCAGGTTGATCCCATGGCTCCCAAACGACAAGGAAAACAGCCGACTCAAGCGAGGACTACCCAAACCATTTCCGCCAACTGGGGGCGTTCCACAGCTACAAAAGCCAAACTGGACGAGCTAGCCGAATTAGGGATCCTTCCTTCTCAGAAGGACATTCACTGGAGGGTGTCGGGCAACGAGACCCGGCCCACACCTGCTGATAACGAGGTAATCTGCTTCGTAGAGCACGTGACCCGGGGATTCCGTCCTCCGGGTCACCCTTTCTTCCGGGAGGTCTTAAGCCATTATGGCCTCCGGGTATTCGACATAGGGCCTAACTCTATGTTGAATATTACCCACTTCATCGTTCTATCCGAGTCGTACTTGTGCATGCCGCCTAGTTTGACTCTCTTCATCGAACTATTCCAATGTAAGTCGTGCCGTGAAAGTGGTGACGGTGCACTTCTTACTTGTGGCGGGGTATCCATCCAACGCCACAAGAATTCACCAATGCCAACTCTCAATTTGAACTCCCACGTCAAACACTGGCAGCTGTCTTTCTTTTACTGCCACGATACCTCCCCAGATGGCGAAAAGAAACTGCCGAGTTACTCGGAAAACCTCCTCGAACCTTCCGAGTCTTTCAATGCCTTTGCACCAGACTCAGACAGGGAGGCAATCCTTCCCTCATTAGCCAAGATAGCCATCCTCTCAGCCCAAGGCCTCCTCGGGCTAAATTTAGTAAAAACATGGGTGGACTTTCGGATCCAACCCAACTCCATCCGCACCAAACTGATGTGCGAGTATTCGGGGCATACCACGGATGCACTCCGATACTCCACCAAGAGCTTCGCGACCGGCGATACTAACAAGACCATCAAAGGCTTCCTGACAGAGAAGCTGGAAGTGATAAAGGGTATCACCGGGTTACCCCTGTTTACTCGGGAAAACCCGGCTCCAGCGGTAATACCCGGTATTCATAGCTTGTTTCCACATTATAGCTTGATATAGCTTCTAACCCTTAATCTCATTCTTTTTTTCTTAGGCTGATGACCCTTTCTGGAGGGTTGAACCTTCTCCCCCTTCCAGAGACCCGGAAGAAGAGGACGAGCCGGCTGATGATAGTGAAGGTATTTGCACAGCATTTGGATATCCTTACTTGCATCACTTCCTCCCGTTCACCTTTTTTCCAACGAACACACACCCGATTCACAGGACTGGAGGACGAAGGTGAGGCCAATGAGGATGACCCGGAGGCAACCGAGTCTGACCAAGAGGCAACAGTGGGTGCCAAGAGGAAGACCAGGGGGGCAGTGTCCAAGGTTCCTTTTTCCTCATTATCCTCTGAACCTTACTCCTTTGACGCCATGCGACAACTTAACCATCAATTATCAAATTCGTCGTGCTTGAAGGATTCCTTCCCAGCCAAACGCAGAGTAACTCGGAGCTCCCCGGGTGAAGATCCCCTTAACCCGGGCATCTCTACTCCCTCGGTCCCTCGTGGCGGCGCTCCTCCGCCTCGTCCTTCCGACTCTCCTCGACGCCACCCTTCTCCTAACCATCCACGTGCCGGGCAATTCCGGGTCCCGTTGGTGGTCCCCGTGGCGACCTCATCTGCTTCCAGCGGCGAGCTCCCGCCTGATTACACCGTGAATGTCGGGTAAATTTGTGCTACATGATTTCCTTTTACGCCTAACAAATTTCCACTCAAGCCACCGTCATCACTAATAACCGCCTTTTCTCGTCTTTCTTTTAGCGCTCAAGCCGTCGTTAGTGACCCGGAAAACATAGAAGCAGATAACCATCAGGCGGAGAAACCGACTGACAATGCAGACGCCGCGACTGGCGGTGACACGGCGAATAACCAGGGACAAGGCCCTCTGAACAATCCACTTCCCCGAGCTGCCGGATCTCCTTCCTCATCGGAACCAGTAGACGAGGAGATCGAAGTTCTAGACACAAGGATGAGTTCTCCCAACCCGGCCACCCAAACTGTCCGGGTCTCAACTCCAAGGGCGGGGAGAGCCCCCCCACCAAGCGACCAAGCTGCCGGCTCTTCCGGTACTCGATCCGAGGAACTGACATTTGCCCAGATGCTGGAAACCCTTCGCACTTTAAGGGCTAATGAAGAAAACATCTTGGGAGCTTTGATAGCCAAACACGAGGTAAATCCGACTAATGTTGCTTATGCCTTTGTCCAGTCCCCAAGTTCCGAGTGAATTGATTCATAATTTACTTGGGACTTTATTATACAAGCGACTGATAATTTGCTTCTCTGCCCAACTGATCCTTGTTTGCATGCATGCATGCTTTCGTAACTCAATCTGAGGAGAAACTGGCGGACGCCACCAAGCTCATCGAAAAGGAGGTAGCTTTACGTGAAGCAGCCGAAGCCGAAGCCAGGAGAAATAGGTTGATAATGAGGAAATATAGGAAACGGGCTCACCGAGCAGAAGATGACCTAACGAGCCTTTCCGTCCAAATATCGGACACATATCGTGCTTTACTTGGTACGTTTCCTCCTCCGGGTTTATTTTTTTGATAGATAGCGGCGGTTTCCCGACTTACGTCTCCATTTCTTCAGACCCGGACGAAACCATGCCGGAAGAGGATGACATGGCCAAGCTGAAAACCATGAAGAGCGTTATCCGGCAGCTATGTGCCGGAACCAAATGGATCCTTGAGGAATTGCGGTGGCCGGGTAGAGGACATGTTGATCTGAAGAGGATGCTGGATGCCTTCTCCACTATTCCCGAGTGGATTTGGCACTGGAAGCGCTCGTCTTGCCGAGTTGGAGTGACCCGGGGGCTTGCACTTGCCAAGGCTTATCTCCCCAAGCTCGAGCTAGTGAAGCTTATGGGCGGCTTCCCCGAGTTCAAGCTTGACGGATCCAAGTTCTCGGTGAAGGATTTTCAGGCCGTCCAGAAGGAGGTCCGTTACCCGGCCAGCGTAATTGCTGATGAACTGGATGTTAATATACTTGTTCCAGCATACGATGCTGCCGGTGAAGCAATTAAGTCAGATCTTCCTGAGCCGTATGATATGCTGGCTCGGTGGAAGGAGGAGGCTGCTGCGATAAGGGCGGAGGCTGCCAAGAAGCAAGCTGAAGCCGGCTCTGCCCCTGCTACCTCAACACCAGTCGTTCCACCTCCTGCAGGGGCTGGTACCGCTGATCCGGGTGCTGCTGCTACCACCAATGATGGCAAGGGCAAGGCCAAGATGGACGCCGAGTGATATATGATTTCTGATGCCTCTTCTTATGCACCGGTCGGTCAACATACTTTTTAAAACAGTTATATTTTGGGTGGTGCGCCTGTGCACCTTTGATATCTTTTCACCAGGATTTTGTAATGCACGCTAAGGTCTTGATATACTCGATGCCTGTTCGGCCTTTTTAAGTTTATCCATTATTGAGCTCATCTGTTCTCGATATCTGGCTTTCTTTATTGTTCCTTTTGTGAAAACTCAATTTCCGGGTCTCATGGGTATTGACAAGCGGATTTTGCTTCTAAGTCCCCAAGTCCCCAAGACTCGGATAATTGTGTTTTTGGAATTATACAAGTAAGCCATTTTTTCTCTTTTCAAGATTTCAAGCCATCCGGACCCGGATCGCCGAGTCTAGGACACTTGATCTTGAAAGGGGAACGAACTGCCTACTGCTAATTTCACAAAGATCCCTGAGTTGTTTCACATAGGTTTTGAAGTTACGCTTAATAGTCGTTGAGTTTCCAGCTGTTCAGCCTTGTACTCTGCATAACTTGTGGTTTAGATGACCCTTTTGACTATCTTGTACTGTAAGCCGGCTTTCGCGTGGATACCATGTTGTTACATCCATACGAAGACGTAGCCAGCCAAGCCCCGTCGGGCTTCATGACTGACTGCAATCGTAAGCGAACAAATCATGCCACTTTAATGCGAGTCACATCGAGTTTAAGTAAGAATAGCCAAGGAATTTGGACTTCTTTGTCCGGTTATAAGATTGTAGCCGTACTCGTTTGCAAGTAATCGACCCTTATAACTCATAGGCATCATGGCCGGGTCTTTGAGTTTGTAACCGTGCTATTCAAGCGACCAGCCCCCAAGACCTAGATATACGCATCATACTGAGAGTACATAACCTGATAATAATCATATCTTTTCTTGATAACCACCTCTTTACTTGATATGAAAAATCTAGGTCAGCAAGCCGCCTCGTTAAAAACCCGTCCAGCCCCCAAAGGTACCCTGGATAGGAAAAGAGTACGTCTGAAAACCTGCTGCCTATTACATCGTGCAATTCCACTTGCCAATATAATCTTTTTTAAGTATAATATGGACGTAGCTGAGCCACGTTCCATGGTCTATCTCTTTCTTGCATAGATGAAGTGGTATGTGCGGTGTCGTTAACTGTAGCCGACTCTTCCCTTGCATCTATCAAGAAATATGATCCATTATGCAGATTCCGGCTTATGATAAACGGTCCTTCCCATGGTGGTGATAATTTGTGCTTTCCTTCATTTGACTGTACCAGGCGCAGAACCAAGTCTCCTTCCTGGAATACCCGGGTTTTCACGCGCCGGCTATGATACCTCCGTAGATCTTGCTGATATATGGCTGATCTTTCCAGGGCTTGTTCTCTTTGCTCTTCTAACATATCTACGGCGTCCTGCCGTGTTTTTTCGTTCTCCACTTCGACGTAAGCTGATACTCGCGGTGAATCGTGAATAATGTCACTCGGTAACACTGCCTCCGCACCATAAACCATGAAGAAGGGCGTCATCTGAGTGGATCTGTTCGGTGTAGTGTTGATACCCCAAACCACAGAAGGAAGTTCTTCGACCCATGCACCAGCAGCCCTGACACAGGGAACTCGCAATCGTGGTTTTAACCCGCGAAGCAATTCTTGGTTTGCTCTCTCCACTTGTCCATTGGCCTGCGGATGAGCCACCGATGCAACATCAAGCCGGATTCCATTGTTGCCACAGAACTTCTCCATCTCACCAAGGGACATGTTGGTTCCATTGTCGGTAATTATGCTGTGGGGATACCCGAACCGGTAGATGATCCTTTTCAGGAACTTGACTGCTGTAGCTGCTTCGCAATTAGTAACTGGCATAACCTCAACCCACTTGGTAAACTTATCAATAGCCACCAAAAGATGTGTCTTCTTGCATGGTGACATATGAAAGGGGCCAACCATGTCCATACCCCAGACAGCGAACGGCCAAGTTAACGGGATGGTCCGTAACTCCATAGCCGGCACATGGGTTTGGCGAGCGTACCTTTGACATCCGTCACACCTTGCTACCAATCGTTCCGCATCCGCTAGAGCCGTGAGCCAGAAAAATCCGTGTCGATAAGCTTTAGCCACAAGAGACCTTGTGGAAGCATGATGTCCACAGTCGCCTTCATGGATTTCCTTGAGAATCTGTCGGCCTTCTTCTGGCGCTACGCAGCGCAAAAAGACTCCTGCTGCGCTTCTCTTGTATAATTCTCCATTGATGATAGAATATCCCTTTGCTCGCCTCAAAATTTGCCTTGCTAACACCTCCTGCTGTGGTAACTCGCCCCGCGACAGGTAGGCCAAAAACGGTTATGTCCATTCGGGAACAGTACGTACTGCAGCCACAAGTCCTGAACCCGGGTCTTGGTTTGCCAACTCCTCCTCTGACTCGGTTTTAACCGATGGTCGCCATAATTCATCCAGGAAAACGTTAGGTGGAACCGGCTCTCTGCGCGAGCCGAGTCTAGCGAGTGCGTCGGCTGCCTCGTTCTTTCTTCTGTCTATATGCTCCACCTCATACCCGGAAAAACATCCTGCAACCCTATCAACTTCCCTGCGGTATGCTGCCATAGTTGCGTCCTTTCTATCCCAAGTTCCTGACACCTGCTGTACCACAAGATCCGAATCTCCGAAACACCGTATCCTTTTGATGTTCATCTCCTTAGCTGCCCTTAGGCCGTGCAATAGGGCCTCATACTCGGCCACGTTGTTGGAACAGTCAAAGTGGATTTGTAGTACGTAACTTAGTTTATCTCCTTTGGGTGACGTTAGCACCACCCCAGCTCCTGATCCCTCGTATTGCTTAGATCCATCGAAGTGCATGGTCCATGACTCGGAATTTGGAACCGTTGTAGTCATGCCTGTATGTGTCCAGTCGTTAACGAAATCAATTAAAGCTTGAGATTTGATTGCTGACCTGGGTTCGTAGTTGATGTGATAATCCCCCATCTCTATCGCCCATTTGGCTATTCTTCCCGTCGCGTCCGAGTCTCTGATGATATCCGACATTGGTATTGAACTAACCACTGTTATGGGGTGTTCTTGGAAGTACGGCTTCAATTTCCGGCTAGCCATAAAGACCCCAAACACCAGCTTTTGCCAATGTGGATAGCGCTGCTTTGCTTCTGATAATACCTCGCTGACATAATAAACCGGCCTCTGAACCGGGTAACCTTTCCCGTCCTTTTTACGCTCCACAACAACTACTGCGCTGATGGCTCGGGGGCCAGCTGCCACGTACAGCAACATAGGCTCTTTAGGACCCGGCGCCGCTAGTACTGGTGGTTCGGATAACTGCTTCTTTAGTGCCTCGAATGCCTCATCCGCCTCTTGATCCCACACGAATTTGTCTGATTTCCGCAAGAGCCGGTACAAGGGTATTGCCTTTTCTCCGAGTCTGGATATGAATCGGCTCAAGGCTGCTACGCAGCCCGTGAGCTTTTGAACATGCTTCAAATTTTCTGGTTTTTTCAGACCTTGGATGGCCTTGATTTTATCCGGGTTTGCTTCGATCCCTCTTTCGGAAACTATAAAGCCGAGTAATTTCCCGGCTGGAACTCCGAACACGCACTTTGTCGGGTTGAGCTTCATCTGGTACCTCCTCAAGTTTTTGAACGTCTCCTTTAGATCATCGATAAACGTCTCCGCCTTCCTGGTCTTGATGACCATATCATCCACATAGGCGTGGACGTTGCGTCCGATTTGGTCTTCGAAGCACTTTTGAATACATCGTTGGTAAGTTGCACCGGCGTTCTTCAATCCAAACGTCATGGTTTTATAACAGAAGGCCCCAAAAGGGGTTATGAATGATGTTTTCTCCCAATCCTCCCTCTTGAGCTTGATCTGATGATACCCGGAATATGCGTCCAGGAAGCATAATAAATCGCTTCCAGCTACTGCATCTATAATCTGATCTATCCTGGGTAGTGCGAACGGATCCTTTGGGCAATGTTTGTTGAGACTCGTAAAATCAATGCACATCCTCCACTCATTGGTCTTTTTCATCACTAGAACCGGGTTTGCCAGCCAATCCGGGTGAAATACTTCCATGATAAAGCCGGCTGCCAATAGCCGAGCGATCTCTTCGCCTATAGCCTTCCTTCTTTCCTCATTCATTTTCCTCAAGCCCTGCTTCACGGGCCTGGACTTGGGATCCACATGCAAACTGTGCTCGGCTAGCTCTGTAGGGATACCCGGCATATCGCTAGGTGTCCAGGCGAACACATCTGCATTTGAACGAATAAACTCCACAAGTGCTTCCTCCTGCTCTTTTCCCAAGTTAGACCCTATGGTAAACTGCTTAGTGGAATCGCCTTCAACAAAATCTATCTTCTTGGTGTCTTGTGCTGCCTTGAAATTTGCTCTCTCGTCCTCGGTATTCGGCTTGTTCAAGGCTGTTCTATCATCCGGGTTCACTTGAGACCGGTAATATTCGAGTTCTTCCTTTCTGCATGCTTGCTCAGCCACAACCGAATCTCCTTCGTCACACTCGGCCGCTATATCCCGGTTCCCATGTATGGTGATGGTCCGTTTAGGACCCGGAATCTTTAGCTGCAAATACACGTAGCACGGCCTAGCCATGAATTTGGCGTAAGTCGGTCTTCCAAACAGCGCGTGATAAGGACTGCGTAGTTTGACCACCTCGAACGTGAGCCACTCAACTCGATAATTATCCGTCGATTCTCCAAAAGCAACCTCCAAGGTGATCTTTCCCTCGGGGCTCGCCGAGTGACCCGGTACAATCCCATGAAAGATTGTCGAACTTTTCTGCAACTGGGACTCTTTGAGACTCATCCGTAAGAAGGTCTCCCAATAAAGGATGTTGATGCTACTTCCACCGTCCATCAGGACCCTCTTCAGTTCGTAACCATTAACCTGTGGAGCAACCACCAATGCCAAGACCCCTGGACGCTCTACTTTTTCCGGATGATCTCTTCTGCTCCACGTTATCTCTTGTTCTGCCCATCTAAGATATCCCGGCGCGGCCGATGAAACCGAATTTGCCGCTTGCTTTGACGTCTCTTTGTTCCTGCTAGAAGTTCCTGTAGTATGCACATGATATTATCCTTTTAAATTAGTCGTTCGTACCATACCGACGAAGATGTTGATCCGGCCGATCGTCACGACGGATCCGGATTCGAGGTGACCCGACTCTGGCCCCCAGCCGAAATCGTCCACCGTCTTTTTTCCTCTGCGGTCGATGTAGATTTCGCCGACGACGAGATTCTCCATATTCTTCCGAGCTTCTCCCGTGATGTAAACACCTTTGGACGCAGGCCCCACGGTGGGCGCCAACTGTCGTGGGATAATCACGGCAGACGTTACACGGGGGTAACTGATCTTGGGGCAAGACGACACAGGTGTTTGGGAGAGGGTTTAGCTCAGAGGAAAACATGGTGCGATTCAATCTGGTAGCCGGCAATCAAAGTCGCCGAGTCTCCGATCTCGATATAACAACTCAACTCTAGGATTACACTAGATGCTCAATACCAAGCGCTATATCTAGGGTTCTTAGATCTCTGTCTAAAGCTAGACCTGGGGGTCGGTTTATAAAGCACCCGTACCCCCTGGCTTATTCCCCAAGACGCACCCTGGATCCTACCCGGACACGGCGCACAAACCCTAGCTTTCCTTTACAACAACCCACAACCCGGGTTGCTGGGCCTACAAACTTGGGCCTCCACAAGCTTCCCTATCCTTAGCCGGATCATGCGCACCGTCCTTTGGGCCGGGTTACTCCTTGGAGTTTGGCCTACCGGGTTACCATCCCCCCGTCAAGTGGTGTGGTGGGTCACCGCAACATTCTCGAGACGGCAATGGTCAATGAATATGTTGAACACATTCGATCTCTCATGTCCGCTTAAAAAGTTTGGGACTATCTAGTTGACTTGTATGATGACAACACAAGCATGTAGTGCTCAAAGAAATTCATCCTCCAACGTAAAGTCAATGACTTCATGATGAAGGATGGAGAAACTTCGGAAGATCTCTTTATAAGAATCAAAGCTCTTGTTGTGTCCATGAGGGACATTGGATTCAAGGATAATTGTCGAGACATCGTGGTAGATTTCATAGACGGGGGTTCCATGAGACTACCGATAGAGACATGGGGAGACGTGGTTGTGCGAAGGACAATGACACAGGGTTTTTACCCAGGTTCGGTACGGCGCAATAATGCGACGTTCCTACTCCTGCAAACTCACTATTCAGGACTAAAACCTGGAAATACAGAGTACAATGTGAGGTTCTATTGGCTGCTCGTCAAGGATCAACCTCTCGGCGAGTTAGCCTTTAGCTTCTTGTCTATCAATCATATCTCCCGTCCGGCTTTATATAATAGCCAGAGTAGGGCATACAGAATAGGAAACCTAGAAGACTACGGTAACTCTCTAACTTGGAAAGTAAGGAATCCGCCTTCTACTCCAAGCCAGATCACGTGGGCCGTGATCCGGGTTCTTCTAGAATCCGGCTTCTGTGCATCAGCTTACTGGGCCGCCTAACGGACCATAGCCCATCACCATTTAGGCCACCCTGGTAATCCGACACTTTAGACTACAATCTGATATACCCCTAGTCGGTATATATCCGACAGTAGCCCCCAAGAAGGATTAAGACTCGGATTCGCCGTCTTTTGCCAAATGCATATTTTCCAAGAAATATCGGCCTGCAGTCTTGATTCT
Source organism: Alopecurus myosuroides (assembly GCA_028641055.1). Lineage (NCBI taxonomy): Eukaryota > Viridiplantae > Streptophyta > Magnoliopsida > Poales > Poaceae > Alopecurus > Alopecurus myosuroides. The sequence goes on along the minus strand of CM054061.1, from coordinate 74,139,315 downwards.
TCTTTTTCTCCTTAGAGGATGTCACAACACAAAAACTCGGAATCTGGAAAATCCGGCTTTTCTCCCACGAATCTTCGCGGAGAAGGAACTTCCTACGTCAGCGCTTTAATCTTGCTGACGTAAGGGACGTTTGGGTTACAGGTGGGAAACCCAGAAACATATCTCTGACAGATTCTCGCGGGAAACGAGGCGATAGCAATAATCACCCGTCGTTTCATTTCCCGGAATTTCCGGCGAGTGACACGCGTTGATCATCCAACGGTCAAAAGAGCCGTTAGCACGCATCGTGACGAGATTCCGGCTATAAATAGCCATCTTCGTCCTCCTCAGAAACCTTCCGCCCTCACTCAGCACCACTCCCAGCGCCAAGCCCTCGCAGAGCCTTTCCCGAGCGCACGAACGCACCCATGACCTCACCGGAGCGACCGAGCGCCGCCCCTCGATGGCATCTCCGGCATCTTCCCCAGCCCGCGCCGTCACCAAGGACATAGATGAGATAATCGAAACGATGGACCCGCAGCTGGACTCGCCAGTGCGTGCCTCCGGCGACGAGCCGGTGAAGACCACGGGCGGCGCGGAGGCGAGGAAATCCCTCTCGCCTCCACGGATCTTGCGGGTTCCTCGTCCGCGCCTCCCCCACCGTTCGCGCCCAAGACGGTGGAAGAAAAATTGCGCTCGTCGGAGATGAGCTCGCGGCCGCGGAGGCCGCTGCGTCCGCCGCTGCCGGAGCCGAAGAAGAGGCGGAAACTGCCGGCAACTGGAGTGCCAGCAGTATTCCGCCATCCCTCCTTCCGACAATGGATAAGGAGGGGCTCGTGCTGAAGGGGAAGTGGAGGCTCCCGGAAGACGAGACCGAGCCCATGCCGAAGGATGGAGAACGTGTCCTCCTCTCCTCCCACCTTCAGAGAGGTATGGGCCTTCCGCCCTCCGCCTTCTTCCTCCAAATCCTAGCCCATTATAACATCCAACCCCATAATCTGCCACCCAAATCCATCCTCTATTTAGCCGGATTTCAGGCCCTTTTCGAGGGTTATCTAGGTATACCACCTAGGTTAGATTTCTGGCTTTATTGTTTCGGGCTTAAGCGGAACTCTTCGGAGGGCGTACTCCCAACTTGTGGGACCATTTCCTTCACTCTTCGGAGATTTAGGGAGGATTGGTTCCCCAAGATAAAAACATCAGAATCCGTCAAATTTTGGACGGCTTCCTTCTTTTATCACCCCAATGTTCCCTTTCCTTGGAAAACCACCGGGGTTCCACCTTTCTCGAACACTGCCGTTGTTCCCCAAGAAAACTGGGGAACTGAAGCAGTTCAAACCCTGCCGCCGGATCTTATCAGGATCAAGCGGCGCATCGCAAAGCTTGTCGCCTCTGATCCGCCTCTAACCGGCATGGACACAGTCCTTTGTTGGTTGGAAAGGCGGATTCAGCCTTTGGCGAATCACGGCGCTCGCCTCCTCTGCGAATATTCGGGAGATGGCGATGCGATACGGACAACCGACAAGGTTTGGTCGGCAAAAGATTTACGGAAACGCGTAAATCAATTGGTCGCATCCCGCGACCAATACGAAGAAAGTCGGTCAATGTATACGGCCAAGAATCCGGCTCCCAAGGTATATTTTTCGCCTTTTGGATTTAACTCCTTGTCGTTTACTTGGTTTTCATGCTTTCAACTCATTTTTTGTCTTTTCGACAGATTGCCGAACTTCCTGAGTCGGAACTTGCTTCCGATGCCGATCTGGAGGCATTGCGCTCTTCCTTTGCCGGTGAACGTAAGCGCAAGAAGATTTCCGCTTCCCAGGAAGTCATTGATCTTGACGGGGTCCCCGTCGTCACCTCCAGGTTTGAACATCTGGGTTTGTTCTACTTTGTCGGAATTTTGTTCCTTTACCTCGGAGTTTAACTTTCCGGCTTTTTCTTTCTTTTTAGCCTGCCCCCCTCTACTCTGAAGCCGAAAAATCTGAAGAGGCACAAGGCTGTGGCCAGCAGAGGCCCACACCGTTCTCCTGCTACCGCTCCAACTACACCAATCGCAGCAACAGAGGAGCATGCTGCAGCCCCCAACACCGAGTCCCAGACCAGCCAGCCCATTGTGCCGGAAACGGACATGAGGGAAAGGGCGGTCCCTGAGGTGGGAGGTCCTTCTCGGATAACTGAGGAGGAGATTCCCACCTTTGATAAGGAATTCAAAGATATCAACGAGGGCCTTAGCACAGTTGGGACTCTTTTTGCCGACTACGCAAAAGAGTTCACTGAAAACTTGGCAGGTTTACAGCGGATGAGCCAGGTATTATCTCTAGCCCCCAAGCAATAAGTCAAATGTATGATTTACACTTAATGCTTTTTATCTTTATCATGCTTGTTTCTAACTTAAGCGTTCTGGTTCGTTTCCTTATTTCAGCAAACCGCCGAAACCATAAATATGGAAGTTTTCAACAAGCTAACTGTCAAGAATAAGGAGGTTAGAAGGCTTCTCTCTATTCTTGAAGTTAAGGAAACGGAGCTGGCATCATCTCAGCTGGCGTTGAAGGAAACAACAGGTAACTTTTAGTTCTCTGTAGTTCCTTGTCCATAATTTTTGCTAAGTACTTTTCCGAGTTTTCTTATCTCAGATATTTTTCCTTACTTCCCAACTGCTTTGGCGAAAGCCAAGCAAATAGCTGAAGATGCCGGCAATGCCGAGAATCTCCGCCGGAAGAATTTGGACCTTATGAAGCCTCAAAAAGATCTGGAGGCCAGCAATATGGCTCTTGGGATTGCTCAATCCAAGGCCTCCCAGCAAACGGGCAAGGACAAGGCCACTATCCAAGATTTGGAGAACGCCTTGAACCTGCGCCTGGAGGAAGGCTCCGAGATGGACAAGATTCTCGGTAAGTTATCAACTTTTACCGGATTTTCCATGTCTTAACTTTTTTCTCTGTTTTTCCGCTAACTCTTTGGTTATTTTGTCTTGAAGAAAAAAACAGGAGATGACCCAGATCTTACTCGGATTGAGAAAATCCGAGCCTTCGGGAAGGTGTTCACTGCGATCCGAGCTGCAGGCATGCAGCTGGTCAACAAGTACCTTCCCGCAAGAACTGGGGAGTTCTCGGAAGTTGAAAAACTTCCGGAAGCTATCCTGGAGGTGGTGGAGTCCAAGGAATCCACCTTGCGCTCCGCAACACGGGGTGGTGCACGCATGGCCTTAGGCCTTATGTGTATGCATTATCCCAGTGCCAAATCTTGGCGCGTGGCGTCCGGTATCCCTGTTGGATATACGGAGACCCAGCGGACCACCATCTTTGACGATATCAAGGGTCACGCCACCAAGATCGCCTCCATGGTGAACATCTCCATCACCTATCCGGAAGAAGAAATTCCAGCAGCCCCCGAGGATGACAGCAGCGAGGAAGACTCGGATGCTTGAAGAATTCTCCTTCTCCTGGATGGTGGAAATAGGAAATAGGAGCATTACTGCACTTTACAATGTAATTTATATTGTAATGCTTCTATTCTTTTGTATAAACAAGTACTCCGCCCTTTGCAGTTAACATTTATGAAATCCTTTGCAAGTTTTCCGGGTTTGATATTCCTTTATCGTCCAAGTTCTTTAGTTTGTGTGCTTTAACTGTCCTTAGCGTTTGAAATGGCTCAGTAGTACTGTAATCTTCACGCCAAGTTACTGGGTATAACCAATAATTTTAAACTTGAAAACATGGATCATACTAAAGGCATTTTTACTTACTAGCTCCAGTGACCCAGCACATAAACAATCAGATAATGTTTAGAGAAAAGTAAGGAATTTTTTGAATGAAACTCGGACACGCAGGCACAATCCGAGTTTCCTTTAACCTTTAGTAGGCTGAAAATCATTCAATTTTTAAACGCCGAGCACGCAGGCACAATTTGGGTTAACATTGAGTATTTTGTAAGATCATTGGGAAATAGATGAGAAGGAATCATGCTTTGTACTATGATAAACTTGTAAAAATATGGATTTAAGAATTCCGACAACTTTATTTCATGATCTCAAAGATGTTTACATAGAAATTGAACTAAGTATAGAAGGGACGTAACTGCTGGATACTCCAGGGCCTCTTTGTCTCCCCTAGTTCATCATCTATCTTTCTTTTTCTTTTGCGATTCGGCTTCTCGGGATCATCTTCCGTATCGCGAATGTCTACAAGATAATACGATCCATTCTTCATGGCTTTACTGATGACAAATGGTCCTTCCCATACTGGGGCCAGTTTGTGCTTTCTTTGCTGCACCAATCTTAGCACTAGGTCACCTTCTTTAAAAGAACGATGCCTGATTTTCCGACTATGATATCGCCGTAAATCTTGCTGATAGATGGCGGATCTTTGAAGCACAAGTTCTCGTTCTTCTTCTAAGAGATCGACGACATCCTGTCGTGCATTTTCGGCATCTGATTCATCGAAATCCTGCACTCTTGGGCTGTCATGGAGCATATCCGTTGGGAGAATTGCTTCCGCACCATAAACTAGGAAAAACGGGGTTTGCCCAGTTGACCTATTTGGGTGTTGTTCGGATACTCCAAAGCACGGAAGGTAACTCTTCTACCCATGCTCCAGGTGCTCTATGAAGAGGAGATTCGATTCTTGGGCGTATCCCTTGTAAGATTGAGCTATTCATTCTTTCAACCTGACCATTGAATTGCGGGTGTGCCACAGATGCAAGATCTAGGCGAATTTCCGTTTGTCGGCAATATTTTGCCAACTCTCTAATAGAGAAATTTGTCCCATTATCGGTTATTATGCTGTGTGGAACGCCGTATCTCATGACTATGTCAATGATGAAATTTCTGGCAGTCACACCGTCAAGCTTTTTGATGGGTTTGGCCTCCACCCACTTGGTGTATTTATCCACTGCAACGAGTATATGCGTAAGTACGCCTCTGGCAGTTTTGAATGGTCCCATCATATCTAGCCCCCAGACCGCAAACGGCCATGTAATGGGGATAGTTTTGAGTGCTTGGGCCGGCATATTTGTCTGCTTGGCATAATATTGACACCCTGCACATGTGTTTACTATGTGCTCAGCGTCCGTCTTGGCTGTTAGCCAGAAAAACCCGGCGCGGAATGCTTTTTTGACTATGTTTTTTGATTGAGCATGATGTCCGCAATCTCCGGCATGGATTTCTTGCAGAATTTCTCGTCCTTCCTCTGGTGAAATACATCGAAGAAAAATTCCGGTAGTGCTGCATTTATACAGGTAATTATTAATTACCGTGTACCCTTTGCATCGACGATTAATTTGTCTTTGCAAGACTTCGTCTGCTCCATCCAGGTACTTCTGATCAACTAAGAAGTTTAAATATGGGATTGTCCAATCCGGGTTAACGAGCATGACTTCAATTGACTCGGAAGTCAGAGGATAATCAACATCTCCACCTTTTATGGATGGTTCGTACAAATGTTGGACGAAAACCCCTGGTGTTAGGGTTTTGACCATTTCTGACCCCATGCGAGCTAATGCGTCCGTGTTCCAATTTTCCTCCCGTTTAACATGGAGTACTTCGAATCCAAAGAAACAGATGGCAAACTCGTCCACCGTTCTCCGATATTCGGCCATTATAGAGCTTTTGGCGTCCCAAGTTTGGTTGAGCTGGTGCTGTACCAAATCTGAGTCGCCATAGCATATGATGCGTTTGACGACTATTTCCTTTGCAATATGCAAGCCGTGAAGCAAAGCTTCATATTCTGCCACGTTATTACTGGCGTTGAAGTGTATTTGTAAAACATACTCCATTGTATCTCCTTTAGGGGATTTTAGAACTACACCAGCTCCAGCGCCCTCCTTCATCTTGGATCCGTCAAAATGCATGATCTAGTACTCGGACTCTGGCATTGGTGTTTTTTCCATTGCTTCCGTCCAGTCGGCGACAAAATTTGCCAGAACCTCGGATTTTATTGCCGTCCTAGGCTGGTACTTAATGTTGAATGCTGCTAGCTCGATGCCCCATTTGGATACTCGGCCTGTTGCCTCCGTATTGTTTATTATATCCCCTAGTGGCGCTTTGCATACCACTGTTATGGAATGTCCTTGGAAGTAATGGAGAAGTTTTCTAGATGCGAAAAATACGCCATATGCCAGTTTTTGATAGTGTGGATACCTTTGTTTGGACTCGGAAAAAACTTCACTTATGTAATATACCGGATGCTGGTCTGGTATGCTTTGTTCGTCTTTCTTCCTTTCCACAACGATTACTGCACTAATAACCCGATTTGTAGCCGTAAGGTACAATAACATAAGTTCTTCGTCCTTTGGGGATGCCAAAATCGGAGCTTTCATCAAAGTTTCCTTCAACTGGGTTAGCGCTGCATCTGCCTCCTCTGTCCATTCAAATTTGTCGGATTTCTTCAACAATTTGTATAGTGGCAAGGCTTTATCCTCCAGCCGGCTAATAAACCTGCTGACGGCTGCAGCGGAACCCGTCAATCTTTGTACATCTTTTACGCACGTAGGCTTGGAGATGTTTAGGATTGCTTTGATCTTTTCCGGTTTTACTTCTATTCCTCTATGAGAAACGATAAAACCCAGAAGTTTTCCTGAGGGAACCCCGAATACGCACTTTAATGGATTTAACTTCATTTTATAAGTGCGCAAATTTTCGAAGGTTTTCGCAAATCTTCATGGAGTGTTTCTTTTTTCTTGGTTACGACAGCAATGTCGTCCACGTAAACGTGGACATTTTTGCCAATCTGACTATGCAAACACCGTTGCATGCAACGCTGGTAGGTTGCACCTGCGTTCTTCAGGCCAAATGGCATGGTTATGTAATAGTACGTCCCATAAGGGTTTATGATCGAGGTTTTGATTTGATCCTCCTTGTTCATGCGTATTTGATGATACCCGGAATATGCATCCAAAAAGCACAAAAGCTCAGAGCCTGCAGTGGCATCTATTATTTGATCGATTCGCGGTAACGCAAATCTATCTTTTGGACACAGTTTGTTCAGACCGGTGTAATCTATACACATTTTAAGGGCAGTAGTATCTTTCTTCGGGACTAATACTGGGTTTGCAGACCATTCAGTATGTATAACTTCCCGGATAAAATCTGCTGCTAAAAGCCGGATGATCTCCTTGCCAATAGCCTTCCGTCTTCTTCCGTCAAATCGACGGAGACCTTGCTTGACGGGTTTCGATCCTGGGATCACCTTGAGTTGATGCTCAGCAAGCTCCCTGGGTACGCCTGGCATGTACGCTGGACACCAAGCGAAAATATCTCAGTTCTCACGGAGGAACTTGATGAGCTCGCCTTCCTATTTGTCGGTCATCCCAGTTCCCACTACGACAAATTTTGTCGGATCTTTGGGATCTAGGATTACCTCTCTTGTATTCTCGGAAGCCTTGAAGCTATCTGCTGGCTTTCGGCTTTCTTTTCCTGCCGGCATTTCTGTCGGCGATACCTCTTTTGCCAGCTCTTTCAACTCTTCCTTTGCTATGACTTTTTCAGCGCAAAGGGTGTTTTCTTTTTCTAGCTCGTTTGCCAATTTGAAGTCTCCAGATATGGTGATTACTCCTTCTTTGGGTCCTGGCATCTTCAGCTTGTTATAGATATAACATGATCTTGCCATGAATTTGGCGAAAGCTGGACGTCCGAGTATCGCGTGATACACGCTTTCGAACGGCACAACCTCGAAGGATACTTTTTCCTGTCGTAAGTGATCTTTGTCTCCAAAGGTTACATCCAGGGAAATTTCTCCTAGGGATCGTGCTTGTCCGCCAGGAACGATGCCGTGAAAATGTATGTTGCTGTGGTTGAGCTGGGTCTCGGAAATTTTCAGATGCTTCAGTGTATCCAGGTACATTATGTTAATGCTGGATCCTCCATCCATCAGCACTCTTTTTAGCCTAATGTTTTGAACAATAGGACTTACGATTAGAGCTTGTGTGTCGGGTTCAGGGATATTCCCGGGATGATCAGACTGATCCCAGGTAATTGGTGTGTTTGAGTACTTCAAGAATTTCGGGGTTGCAGGGACAACCGCGTTTATTTCTCGGAGCGTTCTCTTTGCCACCTTTGCTGAAGGGGTTGCCAGGAAAGTTAGGTTGCATTCTCCATCAACTCTCGGAAACTTAGGCTCGCCTTTTCGCTGTTGTTCCTGGATTTTTTTGTCAGTGTCCGATTCACTGTCTTCTTTCTCAGCTTCTGCCTTTTGCTTGGAAAACTTCCTCTTGGAATTTTTCCCTTTGTTTCCGGATCCTGCACTGCCTTTCATATGCTTGTTCAAGCGGCATTGTGCGTTAGTATGAGTGGGATTCCCAAATTGCGAGTGGTGGACACCGTTTTCCGATTTTATTTTCTCCCACTCTTCTTTAGTGTAGTTTATCGGCTCGGTACTGCGTCCTTTCCATCTATTGCCATTTTACCTTCCAAAGGCTATGTTTACCTCTTTGGGTTTTTGTGCTGCGTCTAGAGTTCCTTTTTTCTCAGGGCGAGGGTTCTTTTTGGCCTGTATCAGTGTATCGATATTGCCTCCTCTTGCCCTGATGTCGTCCTCGGCTGCAGCGTGTTCGTTGGCAGTTGTAAGCATAGATCTGAGATCTTTGTGCTTTTTGGAGCCAATCATGAACGGTACAAGTCCGAGTTTTAGGCCATTGACGAAAGCATGCATTGCTTGAACGTCAGTTACTCCAGAGCAACTATTCTTCATTGCCGTCCATCTTGAGATGAAATCCACGTATGGTTCGTCCTCAAATTGGGTGCAACGGTTTAGCTGGTTGATGCTATTCGGTCGTTTGTAGGTTCCCCGGAAATGCTGAGTAAATACTCGAGCCATATCATCCCAGTTGTCGACAGTTCTGGAGGGTAATCCATTGATCGAATCTCTGGCTCCATCCAGCAACATTAGGGGAAGAAACTTTACAGCTTCCAAGTCTGTCCCATTGTTGATTTGGACGGCTGTATGATAGTCTGAGAGCCAGGTATCCGGGTTTGTACTACCGGTATATTTTTGGTATGTTGGACCAACTTTGGCAAAACCGGCATGTAGGGTTATCCTTCGGATCCTATCTGTGAAACACTTAGGTCCAAAGTATAACTCGTCTCTTTCCGCTCTATCCATGTGTGCGGAGTACCTGCCGGCTGAATGGACAGAAGGGGATCTGCTCCTTTCTTTTCCATTGTGGCGCGAACGCGCTTTTCCGGGATTCTCTCTATTTCTTCCGAGATCTTGCCCCTTTGGATAAGGTGGAGTTCTACTCCTGTTTCTTTCCTTATTTCTAGGGGGTGTCCAGGATCTCTCACGCCTGTGAGGTATATCCTGCCTTCCAGGTTTTTCAGCTGGGCGTCTCGGAGGCGGCATTGCTTTTCCGTCATTCCGGAGTTTTTCTTCCCGATCGCGAGGATTAAGTCCGTCTTTCGGGAGATGGGATCCAGTTCTAGACGCTTCATCCCTGTTGTCGGGATTTTTCTTGTCTTTTCTCGGATCTGCTTTCTTCTCTTTTGAGTTGCTTGAATCTCCAGGTTCTTCCGGTCCACGTGCTCCAGCGGCGCATGTAGCTGTTTTACATAGGGCCGAGTCGTCATGCAACTTCCCCGATCGCTGCTGCCCTCGCTGTTGTTGTTGCAATGCTTTCCCTAAGAAAGCATACACCCCTTGAAGTTTTTCGCCATTGGAGTACAAATCATTGTTGAGGATGGCGAACGCTGCTTCCGCATTCTCTGCTGCAGTTTTGTATATTGGTTCGCCTATGGCATCTTTGCCGTTTACCTGCTTTTTCCAAGATGGGTTATGAAACCTTTATTTTGGCGGCAGTACTTCCGGTCTTACAATTCCAGGTAACCTTTTAGGTTTGATTCCAGATCTATTCTTTCTCTCGTATTCCTCGATTTCTTCCTTCATGAGTTTGATGTCATCCTGATTTTTTTCGAGGTGTTCACGAGTTCTGAATAGATGTTGTTGTTGCCTCTGGAGAGCTTGTCTCATGGCTTCTAGCACTTCAGGGGGTTCATGCAATCCCACTGGTGTTTGGAGTAACTCCTGTTCTTCTTGTTCCGTCATTGGCGGAACAAGGATCTCTTTTGTTTTCTTCTCCGACGGTTTCACACCGCTTGCGTCTCCGACTTCCGGGCTTTCATTGGCTGGATCAGCCAATTTCTTCTTCCGGAGTTTATATTGGAGCTTTTTAGCAGTTTTGTGCTTTTTCTTGGAAGAGGGAGGTTTTTTGATTGGTTCTTCCTCTGTCAATTCTTTGACATCGGGGAATTTCGGAGAGGTTTCTCCTTCTTCTCTCTCTTCCTCTGGCGGAGGAGTTCTAGGGTTTTCCTGACTGTCGGCATCCGTGTTTTCAGCCGGTTTTTCCATCAGTACTTCGTGGAATCCCTCTTGGAAGGATTTGACCTTTCTTTCGAAAGCGTCTTCATCTTCGCCTTCGGTGTCGAAGTGATCCGATCCAGTTTCCGACTCTAATCTCGCCTCAATGGCGGCTAGTACTGAGTCAGCTTCCGAGTTCGTCGCAATGCTGACGGGTGTCGGATCTTCCACCTCTGTTGTGGGAGTGTTGTTTTCTGCCTCTTGCACGGGATTACTTTCATCCGTGTTTTCGGCGATCTCGGATTGCACCATGCCGATAAAGTGTGATTCACTTGTATGTCGGCGATCTGAGCAAAACCCGGTATCGTAGTCATCTTCGACTGGGTATAGGGCGGGTGGGATAAATTTACTTCCACCGCAAAACCCCATGGCCTCTGCAGTTAATCCGATAAAGATATTTGCAGATCCAATCAGTAATACGCAGGCACTTACCAGATGATTTTGCGCCGGTATGTAAGATCCGTTGTCGAGGAAGCGTCCAACGTCGTTGTCGAACTCCAAGCTCCCGACAGTTATGGAACTGCCGATCCCGCCGAGTATCCCAGATCGAAACTTAACGCCTGACGTCGCTGTCCCCACGGTGGGCGCCAACTGTCGAGACATCGTGGTAGATTTCATAGACGGGGGTGCCATGAGACTACCGATAGAGACGTGGGGAGACGTGGTTGTGCGAAGGACAATGACACAGGGTTTTTACCCAGGTTCGGTATGGCGCAATAATGCGACGTTCCTACTCCTGCAAACTCACTATTCAGGACTAAAACCTGGAAATACATAGTACAATGTGAGGTTCTATTGGCTGCTCGTCAAGGATCAACCTCTCGGCGAGTTAGCCTTTAGCTTCTTGTCTATCAATCATATCTTCCGTCCGGCTTTATATAATAGCCGGATTAGGGCATAAAGAATAGGAAACCTAGAAGACTACGGTAACTCTCTAACTTGGAAAGTAAGGAATCCGCCTTCTACTCCAAGCCAGATCACGTGGGCCGTGATCCGGGTTCTTCTAGAATCCGGCTTCTGTGCATCAGCTTACTGGGCCGCCTAACGGACCATAGCCCATCACCATTTAGGCCACCCTGGTAATCCGGCACTTTAGACTACCATCTGATATACCCCTAGTTGGTATATATCCGACAATAATGTTGATGAATGGATCAAGGAAAAAAATTATGGTCACTAATTGCATTCAATGAGAACATGGTTATGAATGTCTATGCAAGAGTGGACTATATATATCTCTCACCAAGTGATGTCCTTGGAACCTTTGTCACCTTGAACATGATGAAGAAATCATCGGAGAAAACCATAACTCATGTGAAGGGTGTAAAGAGAGTGAATCTTGCCTCGAAGGCCACAACCCATGACGAGGATGATACTAGTGATGTCGTTGGGCCTATTCATGTTCCCAATGATAAAGAAAAGTGGGAGGTAGACGATGTGCCAATTGAAAACATGAAGTTTATGAGCACACAAAAGTGGGAGAGACTACACAAGCAAAAACCATACCGGTTTCCTGAGCAAACTTTTGAGGACACGCATTTTAGGACCATGACACAACAGAAAATGTGGAGTGAACTGTATATGACCTTCACTCCTCCAATTGTGAAACAAAAGACTCTGGAGGAAGCATATTAATATGAAAACAAATATGGCATTCTCTTTCGAATTCACGAGACACTTGAGAAGATGTACATATTTCCTCTCGCTATGATCAATCAAGCTTATTGCCCAGATCTTATCTCTCAGTTATACTACACCGCTCTTTTAAAGAAAGATTCCAGCCACACAATGACATGCACGGTTGGTGAACTAAAGGTGACTAGCTCGTTGAGTGTGTTTGCTATACCTTTGTGCTACACTTGGGACAACATCAATGGGCGTCATGAATATTGCATTCATGACAATGATGAGTATGACAAGGTTTGCCTGAAATTTTGCTATCCTCGTGGTCTTGATGACCCCAAACTGCTTTTCAATGGCCTTATGTATTTATTTACAACTTACTTACCAAGAACTTTTGTCACACTATTATGGCAAAGGATGGAGACAAATCAGTAGTTCGTGATTATATGGCCAACCTCCTGTATCCCACTAAGCCCAGTCGTGGCATGGACGCGCCCGAGAACACCATGGGCCCTGGCGTGGAATGACGAAGGGTGACACATTCACACGGTACATGTAAGTTTACCATGAGTCCTATTTACATATAACCCGTCTCACTTCTAAACTTTATGTGGGTCCTACACGTATCAAGCATTAGCCCCCGAATGGACAAAGGGCGTGGATTATTTGCGAGGCAAAGGCGGAGAGGAAAAGTGATGAAAGTTAACACTTGTTTGCAAAACTTAGTAGAAATAACCATATTCAGGCATCTAAATTTAAAAGGCTCCATTTTTTATGTACACCCAGAAATTCTATGTTTACGCACAAAGTTTCATAAAAAAGGACCTTTTTTATGACGAGTGTAAAAAACACCAAAAAGCCTCATGAAAAGTAATTTTGTAGAACTAAAATTTATCTTTTTTACATAGACCATAAAAATGTTTTTTCTAACTTTATGTGTGAAACATAAAATGCCGTGATGTAACATCAAATTATGTTTTCGAATTTTTTTAATGTCTTTAAAATACATTTTTCTTATACCGGAGTATCTGCGTTTTCATAGCCTAAAATCGGTAAACGAAACTTTCACGGGGCAATTATGTACCGAACAACTATTCTAACAGAACAGCCTGGTTGCTTAGTTGGCTACCGTCGTGGGTGAGCCTGAGCGGCGGGAGTTCGAGTTCGAACCTTGTGGTGATGAAACGCTCTGTTGACAACTTGGGTCGTCACGTCTTCATCTGAATCATCAGGTGAAACTGAGCTAAACTGAACTTGGTCTCCTTTTTTTTTTGGGATCTGGCTTTAATCTCTCACGTCTTGTGGCTGGCACTATCAAATCCTGCATCTCTCCCTGCTCCTCCGCCGTTCCAAAACTCTACCACCTCGCCTCCGACGAATCCCCAGCTCTCCCTGCGCTCGTCCTGCCCAGCTCCGCCGCTCAACTCGCCACAGGTTCTTATTATTGTTCCCTTTCTATTAACGCGTGCCGCGTTGATGCCGTGCTGGCGTTGGCGAGAGTCTGTTGTAACCGTGGAGTGGGCGGGATCCGTTGCAGCGGCGGAGGACGCGATTGCGAGCTTCGTCACCAGCAGTAGGAAGGCCACCGACGAGGCAGCCCACGCGTAGCGTACTACCCACTGACCCCGTCCTACTGCTTAAACTCTGCTCTGCTCTGCTCTGCTTTATCCCGGTGCTCAAACTGAACACGCAACATCTATTTTGTGAGTTCTTCGAGCTAGTACCCGCCCCCCCCAGTTTGGTCCGGTTCTCAGTGTTATTGTTAGTGCTGGTGTAGCACGTTGTACCTTCTTACACAGCCCTGGAACGGTGGAAGTAAATAATTCATGTGGATGGATTTGCTTAATCTAATTCATCCACACGAGATGTGTGAGAGATGCTATTTCTGACGTATGTCAATGTTAAGTTTGTCTGGTTTGGGGCGTTAGAGAAGTATTGTTCTGAAAGGAGATGCAGCGGTTGAAGCAATCGCTGGAGTGTTGCTGGTTTGTTTGAAACCCACCAAATGTTGCTTCTCTTATGGTAGTATGTTTTCTTTGAGAAAGAAGAGTCAAGATTTTATTATGTCGTAGTCATACTCACATAAGTTCCGCAATATTATTGGTCTAAATGCTTTCGCTGCGATTTTCTTCCTGGATCTTGCCATATGGAAGAAGAATAAAAATACTCACTGCCACATTCTCATAAGACCTCACTTTGTGTCATGAGCTAGCTAGCTGAACTCTTTTTCTTTTTTTGTTGCAGGTGGAGCTTTCGATGTGTCACAACAGAATGGAAGAGATTGTTTCAAAATATTCTGCTGTCAGGTGATCAAGTTATTTTACTTTAGTGGTACTTTAATTCTATGATTCACTGGAAGAAGGATAAAAAGATTCACCGGAACATTCTCATTAATCCTCACCTTGCATAGGTCATGAGCTTGCTGAATTAAAAAAAAAAAAGTGCTGCAGGTGGTCAAGTTGTTTTTGATGTGTCACAGCAGAATGGAAAAGATTATTTCAAAAGATTATCCTGGCAGGTGCTTATTTTCTTTTACTTCAGTGGTACTTGCCTCCGTTCCAGGTGATTATGATCAGTGAAACATTATCCTGGAATTGACTGTTCAAGTAACTATGATCCTGACATAATTTTTTAGGCCTCTAGCATTCAATCTGGGCTGCCTTTCAGGAGGGGATAAAACAATAATCTACCTATGAAATTTGAGCTGGCATTGCAAGCTGCCAGCAGAACTACTATCTCAGGAGGACTCTCTACATTGGGCATCTTGGTGGAAGGTAAATGTTAGCGGGCAACTGCTAATTTTATGTCCAAGTGATGGCTGATTGTTAGCTTTTTGAGTAATCGCTGATTGCCAAAGTATCTATGCATTATAGACTTGTTTGTAACAATTGATCAGCTTCTTGTTTGATATCGTTGAATATCATTTAAGACCGAGTTCATTTATCTTCTTTCTTTTCTTATTTGTAGGGATGAACTCCACATTGTCAAATCATTTGCATCAAACTTTGCCTGTTGATACATGGGTGAGTTGCAAGTTTGAAATGATGTACAGCTAGTTGCAAGTTTTCTTAATTTGTATTTTTCTTGACGTGTATCATGTCGCCAGTTGCAAGCAAGTTAGGTTTCACACTTTTTTTGCAGTCGTAACGCAACGGCTGGTGGCGCAGTTGGCTAGCGTGTAGTTCTCATGGCTAAAACGTGAGTGATTCAAACCTCTCGAGTTGGTACATATCAAAGCTTTTCCTGGTTTCGTGTTTGTCTGTTTCTTCTGAGTTGGAACTTGTACTACATACGCCTAGTCCTGCGTGGTACCAAAGCATCTTTTATATGTGTGCTTTTAGCTAAAGTGCTCACTTCATATATATTTCTGCATCCTTTGGTTCTTGTTGTGCCAAATTTGCAGTCCCTGTTGTGCACCATGCTATCCTCTGGTACTTATGGGTTCTGGCCATGTGGCTTTCTTTTAGAAATACAAGATGTTCACGATTATTTACCTTAAAAGAATGTTACTTCCTCCAAGGGCTTAGTTTGTTGTAGTGTTGGAGTCTTTCGACCAAGTCAAGTTGTTTGTGATGCCAAAGGTGGCAGGTGGCCATTGGACCCATGCCATGATGGCAAAATATATACGATGCCTCCGCCTGGATACCCAAAGTTCTTCGCACCCACGCTTTAGTTGGCTCTCCTGCTGATACTTGCTTCATCTAACCCAGAGCACATGCATAGGCAGCAAATGGCGACCATCGGCACCACCACTGCAGTAGGCGCTGCCAGATCGTCGATGCGTGTTCTAGGTAAGCAATCTCAGCATCCAGAAACAGTGCAAGTCTGGTCACAGAACTAGACGGCACTATGCAAACCAATTCAACGAATGGATGTTTGTTTCCTGTATATACACTTTGTAAATTGTCTATATGCTTTATATTTAATTAAAAAAATCCCAGCGTTTTGCCTAAAAATATATGACAAGTCATGTGCAACATGTTACTATGTTATTAACAGTGAGGCACTGCAGGGTTGCCTCAGCTGGGATTAGCCAGGGCTGACACGCTGATGTGCGGCTACTCCAAGGAAGGCGGTAAGACGTTATTGGCTCTGAAGCTGTCTCCGCCAGCCCTCAAGTTCATGGGGCTCCCGGCTCCGGCAGTCGTCGAGGCCATGGGGCCCGAGGCTGATTGAGGAGCGGATGGACACAGAGGAAACAAGGCTCCGGCGGTTGACGATGGCTCTGAACCCCGAGTGGATCCTGGCGCGTGTTTTGGGCCACATCTTCTTCAACCCTCAACGTCTGCGACACTACTACCATGACCACAAGTCATCGTCTGCACGTCTGCTGCAGCTGAGGGTGGCCAGGGACGAGACACTGAGGTGTAGCTACTCCAAGGAAAGCAGGAAGGCGTTGTCAGCTCTAAATCTGTCTCCAGCGGTCCTCAAGGGCATGGGGCTCCGGCGGTCGTCGAGGCCATGGGGCCCGGAGCTGGTGGAGGAGCGGGTGCACACAGAGGTCCGGCCGTTGTGGAGGATTCTGAACCCGGAGTGGATCCTGGTATGTATGTTGGTTCACATCTTCCACCCTTGGTATCCACGAAGCGATGACCACAGGTCTGGTGGCCTCACGCACTGAACACCACCACCATCTTCTCCTTGTGCCTGCCTGATCAGTGAAAGCTTTGCGTACTTACCATGAATCAACCACACATGGATGAACGACTTTTTCTGAATTTTGAGGTTATACTACTATAAAGAAAACTGGAGAGGCGGCAAGTCGCATGTATGTCAGTGCTAACATGTTGCAATTGTTAGTTAAGGGCATCTCCGACAAGCCACTACTTAGATTTTTACTAGAGGGGGAGTGAATGTAGTTCCTCAAACCTCATGCAAAATAATGATCTGTCCAAGAGATAGCCATGGAATGGAAGTATAACCAGGGGTGGAGCAAATGGATTGTTGGAGATGCCCTATGGCTATGGGTCTTCAACGCAAATCTACCACGCATGGATGAGTGCTGAGTTACTGATTATGTACAGTTATGAATTACTGAAGTAAAACTGAAATGGCAAGTACTTAGCTATGTCGGGGTTAAATTACTGCAACTGTTATGGTTGTTAACGCGGATCTCTTTGCCAGTATGGAACAAGTTCACTCCACAAATTTTAGAAGATCAGAAGCATCTGAAAGCCTGCATATTACTGTGGAGCCGGTGGTCTGGGTTATGAAAGAAACAGAGAAGCCTGAATGAAATCTTGCGGTTTCTATCAACGTATATCAGGCCTCCTGAAGAAACATCAGTTGCGCAGAGAGAAGAAGCACTTGGTCTCCTTAGGATTTATTTTTTTTGGAGCAACTCTACGGCGGGCTTAGCCAGCCTGAACTATATTAAGCAATAAAACATCGTGGATCCGATACAGAATGTGTTACAGGTTGGCGCGAGAAAAAGAAGTTACAGCAGGGTATTGTTCAGGGCGGCTCAAAGGGAGTACACCAATTTATGAGCCCAGAGCCGGATGTCATCAAGGCATCTGTTAACAAGGATGTTAAGAGGCTCGTCCACATTGTTGAAAACTAGATTGTTCAGGCGCTTCCAAATGTTCCAGGCGATGGCGGTGCATATAGTTGCAGATGGTGACGAGGTATGCCGCTGGCACCAGATCTCCATGATAGAGTCAGGTGTAGGCGACGTCGGGAAGAAGAAGTCCCAAGCTTGACGCGCGCGGGGGCAGCGGACGAGAAGATGATCGACATCTTCAAGGCTGCCACACGAGGGGCAGTCTGGGGAGCTGCCCAAATGGTGACGGAAGCGGCGGTCGTTGGTGGGTAGGCGACGTCGGCGAACCAGCCAGTTGAAGATCTGGCACTTGAGCGGGGCCGCATTTCTCCATACCATCTCCTTAGGATTAACACCGATGATCTACTCAACGCTAGGATACGCGAAGCTCCTTTCGAAATCAAATTTGTAAGTTTGATGCTAAGTCTCCGGTTTTGAGAACTGCAGGTAGCAGTTAGCTATGTCAGTGTTAAGCTGTTGCAATTTTTAGTTATGGTTTTTTTAGCACGAATCTCAGTGCCACTGCTATGAAGCGAGCTCGGTTTTGTTAATCTGTCTCGTTACTGCCTCTCAGTGAGTTCTGTTAAACCGAACGGGAAGAAACAGATGATTGTTGGCCACTCGTGTTGCAGCTACTAGTCAACTATCTTCAGAGATTTGTAAAATCCTAACAGAATTCTGCTGTGTACAGAGAATAAGCTACTATTTCGTTTCGTTAACACAACGGGGTGGTGGCGCAGTTGGCTAGCGCGTAGGTCTCATAGCTGAATGCGAGTGATCCTGAGGTCGAGAGTTCGAGCCTCTCTCACCCCAAAATAAACGTGGCATTGTAATGATGAAACGCTCTGTTGACAACTTGGGTCGTCACATTTCCACTTGAATCATCAGGTGAATCGAGCAAGCCTGAACTTTGTCACTCTTTTTTTGCTGCTGGTGTAATGTTGATTCTAAGTTTTCATGCATTTCAGTTCAATGTTGGATTCCCGCAAAGCCTGCATCATATTCAATACTTCCCAGGCTCGATTCCTTTGGCCCTTGCTTGGATCGGTGTTTGATCTAGTAACTAGTAACACACTGCTTCTATTCGACCGACCAAGTTGAATTATCCATGTCCACTTTAGCCGTGCTCTTTCTCAGTAATTGAAGCACTCCATCCGATCCTAAAAAAGTGACGAGAGCATACTATTAAGTTGTACTCAATTAGTTCATTTGCAGCGACACATATATCGGATCCGAGGGAGTAACATTTTGGGAGAAGGGTTGGCAAGTGACGGCATCGAATTAGTTGCAGCCCCTTTTGTTTTAGCTGCTCGTCCCTGCATTACACCATTGATGCTCTCCTTCCTAAATCTTAGTGAGGTTTAGATGCACTACACAATTGATGCTCTCCTTCCTATATCGCTCTTCAGTTCATAGGCTTAACAGAATATTACAGTAGTCTAAAACTTGTATGTGGCCTCTGAGTGGCTGAGCTAGACTATAGGACTAGTGATGCCAATGCCCCTATGCTACTTTATATTTCTAGGGCATGAGACATAAATTAAAAGGGCATTTGGAAAACTTGTGATTCACAAACTGTGAGCAGCTTTGTCGCTGTGGCCTCTGGCAGAAGAAATTCTATGCATACCGGGAATCATCAGGCGGTTTGAGAAAAATTTAAACCTCGTCTCTGTTCTTTCACACCTAGGCGCTCCGTTTGCCTGATCTGGACCACTGATTTCGGATCCAACGGACGCGATCACATGGGGCGTGCGTGTATCACCCCCAAATTCCCTCTCTCTGGTCCTCCTCCGCCGCTCAAACACTCCACCTCCTATCCTCCGACAAGTCCCCAGCTTCAGCCCACCGCCTCCACTCGTCCTGCCTAGGCAGCACCACCTTTCTGCTGCGTCTGTGTAGCTCGCTCACCCGCTCGTCACCCCAATTAGCATCCTCCCCCTTATTTTAAGATGTGCCCTCTGACTGCGAGACTGATACAACCGTGGTGTGGCCGACCGGGTCGAGGATGATCTCCCCGCTCTCGGCTTTCCAAGTGCCCTTGCCGCCACCAACGATCCGGGGCTTGCGGCTGTCACGGGCGACTTCAGCCTTCGTCGGGATGAAGAAATACCATTTTTTGCTCTCAACAAAATTCCTCGCCGGTATGGGTTCGTAGTTTTCTTCTTTTCACGGGTTCCCTTGCCGGGTCCAGACTTGGAGGCATCCTCTTCTCGCACATACAACGTCGGCGGAACTCCGGCGACGACGGTGCAAAAACCTTGAACTTGCTGACGGGCGGCGCTGGAGGAAAAAGATGAAACTACATCGTACGGCTGGGAATGAGCCAAGGGCTCAACCCACCACACTATTTATAGGCGGGGTAAAAACCTTACCCCACCATAGAAAATTTTGCGAAATGGCCCTGGATAACACAATAATCATTGCATTGAACTAGGTCGAATCACGGGGTTAATGCGTCAAATCTTGACACATGTCACCTGGGGAAAATCTTGCATGACACACGATATTAAAATCTAAAAATGGGAAGATATGCCCTAAAACATAACTACCTAGACGGTCTTTCTACAAGGACCCGGTAGAGAGCTAAGAGTGGGTTGTGAGGCATAAGAACTCAGAATAGGTTAAGTCGGGTCCATTGACACAAACAATGGAGCAAAGTCGGCCCATTGATTTGACACGATGGATGGCCTAGACTTAGTCCTTAACATATTATTTCTTCTTATTTTATAAGCTTAGGATAGGTAACTAGACCAAGTCTGTGTCCAAACTAACCTGAGCTAATGTTGGGGGAATTATCAACGGCCCCAGAAGCTCGTAGCCCAAGACCCGATAGGGGCAGGAGGCCTAGAGCCGACTAATCCTAGGAATTTCCTAGGATGAGACTTAGTGGGCGGTGATGACCCACAAGTATAGGGGATCGTAACAGTCTTCGAGGGAAGTAAAACTCAAATTTATTGATTCGACACAAGGGGAGTCAAAGAATATTTATTAGTCTTAACAACTGAGTTGTCAATTCAGCTGCACCTAAAAGTAGACTTGCTCGCGACAATTTATCAGTGGTAATCGTTTTATAGCGGCAGTAGAAATAAAATAACAACATTAGTAAAATAGTAGCAGCAGTAGCGATTGCGGAAAACAGCAGGATGGGAAGTACCGTAAGCATAGAGGGAATGGATGGACGGGCGTTGCATGGATAACATAGATCGTGTAATAATCTAATATGGGCATTGCAGATAATAATAATAATAAAGCATTCAACTTCTAGGCAACCCATAGGCATGTATTCCAATATAGTCATACGTGTTCGCAATGAGAAACTTGCACAACATGTTTTGTCCTACCAGCCCGTGGCAGCGGGGCCTCTAGGGAAACTACTGGTAATTAAGGTGCTCCTTTTAATAAAGCGCCGGAGCAAAGCATTAACACTCCGTGAACACACGTGATCCTCACATCAAAACCATCCCCTCCGGTTGTCCCAATTTTTGTCACTTTGGGGTCTCGGGTTCCGGACAATGACCTGTGTAAACAACTTGCAGATGATCAAGAAACATAATTATACTCATGAAACAATAACATGTTCAGATCTGAGATAATGACACTCGGGCCCTAATGACAAGCATTAAGCATAACAAGCTGCAACAACGGTAGAAAACACTAACAATGGATACTAGGCACTATGCCCTAACAATATGGCATTATTACATGATCAATCTCATCCAATCCCTTCCATTCCTCTCAGCCTACAGCGGTGTTTACTCACACCTGGACGGAGGAATCATGGATGGTTGATGGAGAAGACGTGGCAGTGTCGATGGCGATGATCTCTTTCGAATCCCCGTCCCGGCAGTGCGCCAGAACAGGAACTTCTGATCCCCGAATCGAGTTTCGAGGTGGCGGCGGCGCTCTATTGTGTTTCTGTGGAATATGACGAACCCCCCTCGGTTCTAGGTTACGGGGCATAACTATTCGAAAGGGGAGCCCGAGGGGGTGCCGTGGTGGCCCACGCCACCAGGCGGCGCGGCCAAGGGGGGCCAGGGGGTGGTATGGCCCCCTCCGGGTCTCCTTCTAGCTCCCGGGGTCTTCTGGTGTTTTTAGCTCAAAGGGATCTTTTCTGGGGAATTTCCCGAAAATTGATTTTTCTGCACAAAAACGAGACACCAAGGTAATTCTGCTGAAAACAACGTTAATCCGTGTTAGTGGTATCCAAAACTCACAAGTTTAGAGGAAAACAATAAGAAAAGTGTTCGTAAAAGGAGATACGTTTTGGACTTATCAATCGGTGAGCCTGACAAGGACCCGGCCAGAAGACAAGACCCCGCTAGAAGACGGGACCCAGCCAGGGTCCAGATTAGTATACAAGACGAAGGATTCCAAACTTGTAAGGTACTAAGGACTTAGAAGACTTATTGTAGGACTCCTACTGCGGGTAGAACACGGAGTGTCTTGTAACCCTATGGACCCGGCTATTATATAAAGGGGGCTCCTGGGTCGTCCAAGGGGACAGGTCTTAAGCTCTAGCTCATAGGAATAGTTCTCGAGACATCGAAGTCAGAATTGCTTCTTAGAGTCGAGACCTTGATCATCAATAAGAAATCTAGGAGGAGTGGGTTTTACCCTCAATAAAGGGGCTAAACCTGGGTAAACTCACGTCTCTCGTTCTCGAACTAAACCCGGAATAGGTTCTACCCTCAATATAGGGGCCGAAGCTCGGTAAAGTCGCATCTATCGTTCTTGTATCATTGAAGGAGACAAGTATTAAGCTCTAGCTCATGCAAATAGTTCTCGAGAGATTAGAAGGAAGAACCTCTCACCAATTTATGCTCTCGTCGAAAGCCTTCATCAGAGAGGACTTTCGGTGAGGGGAGCGTCTCTAAATTGTCGGCGTACACATACGTCTGCCTCAAAGAAGAAATGGTGGGTGACATGTCCAAAACGTATCTATAAATTTTTTTTTGTTCCATGCTTGTTTTATATAATTGCTATATGTTTTTACTATAGTTTTATATCATGTTATGGAATTTTCCCGGACTAGCCAATTGACAAGATGCCTAGTGCCAATTTCTGTTTTTTTTTTGTTGTTGTTTTTGTATTTTAGAAAATCACTTAAGAAAAAAATCCAAGAAACAATCAGGATCAAAGAGGAAACCCCATACTTCATGAAATGAAGACAAGGTCCAAAGGAGAGACGGAGGGGAAACACCTGGTGGCCAGGCATGTCTAGAGTGCGGCCCTGGGCTCACCCATGCCGCCTCTTCACCTGTTTATTGCCCTTTTGCCAAAAATCATGAGGGTGGTGATTATTTTCCACGAAACAGATACGAATCTGCTGCCACCTCTAAATTCCAAACTAGGGCTTCTGGAGCCCTGCTCCAACACCTTGTCATGATTATTTGTTGTTCCAAGTCTATCAATTATCCAGCTGTAATTTGTTTACCCAGTTCATTCTTTTACATTGTTTAAAACCTCGTTTACTTGATTTTCATCATCATTTCCTCGTTGTGTCGTTTTACTTTATTTCTCTAAACCGCACTATATGTTTAACTCCCATTGTTTACATAAAGATGGGTAGATTGACAACCTTTCTGGAAAGTTGGGGGCTGATGGTGGTGTTCTAACACACCCGTTGGGAAACCCCAAGAGGAAGGTATGATGCAGTATAGAGGTAAATTTCTCTCAATGAAGATACCAAGGTTATCAATTCAGTAGGAATGCAACACAATCGTTGACCTGTGTACAAAACACAAAATCCATTTCGCTCCTAACTTTTCAGGAAGGTTGTCACGCTTTCTCTTTTGTTTTTAACGAGAGAATTAAACATATGGTGTGGTTGGAAAAATAAAATTAGAACAGAACAATGAGCAAGTGATGATTAAAACAAAGTAAACGAGGTTGTAAACAATGTAAAAGAATGGACCCGGGGTATAGTTTTGCTGGTCTACGTTGCATAATTTAAAAAAATTGCCCCACGTAGTCCGCCAAGATCACTATACAGATAACTATGCATGCCCATACATGCATTGAGAAAGATCACGACTCACTGGCCAGCGGATTCGATGTAGTTGTAAAAGAGATCTAAACAATCGTAGATCCTCACAACTAGGCCTAGTTGCAAGGATGTTGCTAAGCTTCCCTCGTCAAGGATCACACTTTTAATCCCTCTTATGGTGTGCACACGTACACTCGTGTAAACCCGTCAGCGCTCTGCCATCTAGGACTCGGCACAAACGAAGAGAGACGGTCTTTTGGCATTGCTAATTGGTAGCACTAATCGAGTGTGATTAGATCTATATGATTTTGGAAGTTTCTCAACACATGAGGCAGAACTAGTAGTTAGAGCTAGGTCTAATCGGGAGAGGAAACCTCAATACCTAATTAGAAGAAGCTCTAATTTAAATAGAGGGGCTCTAATTAGACCCACTAATTCTACTATAGAGAGGGCTTAAGAGACAATTGCTCACAAAATTATGTTTTACCTCAAGCCTTGGGGGTCCTTTTATAGTTGGAGGGAAGGGGGATATACCAAAGGGGAAGGAGTCCTAGTGGTACTAGGAGGACGGGTTGGCTGCACCAAATGCCAAGGAGGTGGCCGCACCCTCTCTCCTAGCCCAACTCGGATTGGACTCCCATGTGGGAGTCCAACTCCACCTCTTCCCTTTTTTTTCCTTTTCCTTTGTCTTTACCTTTTTCCTGCAAAGATATTTAGGAAAAAACTGGAAGGTTCCAAGTGCAATGATAGGAGGCCCTAGGTCCCACCCGCCAGCCCCACCAAGGGGTGCGGCCATGGGGGCGATCTGCCCCCCTCGGACACCACCCTTCTCATTTTTTGCCTGAAACTCTTTCGGAACCCTATGAACCCAATAGATAAAATCATCGACCTTTTCTACTGATGTTAGAAACATATTTCTAACATCCCAGGAATATCATATCCTCCCTTATCTCTCATATAAATTCTTCCTAACACCGACATCATTTCTCTCTTATAGTAACTTCCCCGAAACCTCTCCGATTGACACCGGACTTGTTTTTGTGATGTCGTATTGACACAAAATATTCATAAACCAATAACAACATCTTTATTATCTCAACTAAAGGTTGGAATGGCTTAAGCCCGTGACCCGTAAAGGCTCGATAACACACAGACATGTTCGAAAATTTACCGAACAATAACCAACAGCGGGACCATGGACGCCCATGATGGCTCATGTCTGTTCACGAAGATCGAGGAACCTTAAAAGTTAATCATTACACTTATTCCCTTAACTTCACGATATCACGAGGCGAGACTATGTGATCTAGTCTGATCAAACTCTTTGATCATAACACATATAAGATATTGTCCTGTTTTCTCATCCATATCCCCGATGTCCTTGTGATAAATCACATTGTGTCTGGCCAGATGATTGATTGACATCGGTGATACTAAGAGGGCCCAAAGCATTTATCTCTCTATTGTAAAGAGGATTTATGTACTAATCTTGAACGATCGCAGTTCCATTACACTTTCTAGATTATACGCACACATCACCATTATGATCCCTAGTTACGGCAAGGACGGTTGATGACATCCAAAGTATAACTTTCAATCGTGAGGTCACTAGATATTCTCATAGTATAGGAATTATAGTCAATGACAACTTCATATGTACTTTTCTAAATACATTACAATTGTTTAAGTATCTTTTAGCAGGATCATATACTTGGGTCGGTTCAGTACTATTGTTACCCTAACAATAAAATCTTATGTTTTTCTAGACTTTTAACCTAGTCCATGATCATGAAAACGTGATCATATCACAAATCATACGCTAATCTTAGAGACAAGATTAGGAAATCTTGTTTGTTTATGTCTTCACACCTGCACAAAGATTTTCCTTTTAAAACTCACTTTTCAAGTGCTATAGCGGTTGTAGCATGATGAAATAAACTTAATTCTGAACTTGGAGATAGAATAATAACTGAATATTATTGTCTCTAGGGCATATCTCCAACAGTCTCCTGATACGTCATAAACGTATCCTTAATTTCGGATGTTCCATGTTGTTTTCTTATTGTTTCCCACATGTTTTCCTTACACTTTATGTCATTTTTATCGATTTTCCGGGACTAACCTATTAACAAGATGTCAAGTGCCAGTTCCCTATTTTCCGCAGTTTTTTATTTCAGAAAAGTTGTTCTGGAAATATTCTAGGAATTGGACCCCACGAATCCCGAAGTTCATATTTTCCCCGGAAGCATCTAGAAGTTCGAAGAGGAGTCGAAGACGGGCACCGGGGGGCCTCACCATAGCCAGGCGCGGCCCCCCTTGTCCGCGCCTCGGAGTGGTGAGGCAACCCTGGCAGCCCACCG
Organism: Alopecurus myosuroides; assembly: GCA_028641055.1. Taxonomy (NCBI): domain Eukaryota; kingdom Viridiplantae; phylum Streptophyta; class Magnoliopsida; order Poales; family Poaceae; genus Alopecurus; species Alopecurus myosuroides. Next base: position 74,113,479 of record CM054061.1, on the reverse strand, counting down.
ACGTTGCCCTTTCGCCTATATAATCCCCCCGATGCAAAAACCCTAGGAGAATCAGCGAAATTCCATGAAACCTTCTGCATCCGCCGTCATCGTCAACCCAAGTTTTGGGGGATAGATCTCTGTTCAGGCACCCTGCCGGGACGGGGAAATGCCCCCGGAAGCCATCTCCATCGACTCCGCCGCCATCTCCATCGCTGTTGTTGTCTCCTATGATGAGGAGGGAGTAGTTCTCCCCCGAGGTTGAGGGCTCTACCGGTAGCTATGTGGTTCATCTCTCTCTCCCATGGTGTGATCTATATGTGATCATGAGCTTTGTAATCTAGTTGAATAAGTAGATGTTACTCTTCATATTGTGCTACTCAAGTGCTTTATTAATATGAACTTTGGAGTCACCTTGTCCCGCGGTGTGAAGGTGACAGTGTGCACATCGTGTGTGTCTCCTCTATGAATTGTGGTGTTTGTCTAGTACCTTCTAGGGCGCTCAAGTTGACAGTGTGGGGCTAACTAGACATGGGAATGCTTACTTTAAGGAATGCTTTTTGCAGCCCTACGCAATGATTAGTGTTCGTTATCCAACCGGAGAGGGTTAAGAGTAGCATAATGAAGAGAAGATATTTAGTTATTCAATTATGTGATCATTGTTGAGAGTGTCCACTAGTGAAAATAGGATCCCTAGGCCTTGTTTCCAAGCATTGAAACACTGTTTTCCTCCTATTCTACTACATGTTTGCTTGCTGCCATATTTATTTCAGATTGCTATTATTACTTATAACCATCCATATTACTCACATTTCACTATCTCTTCGTCGAACTAGTGCACCTATATACCTGACAAGTATATTGGGTGTGTTGGGGACACAAGAGACTTCCTGTATCTTAATTGCAGGGTTGCTTGAGAGGGATATCTTTGACCCTACCTCCCTGAGTTCGATAAACCTTGGGTGATCCACTTAAGGGAAACTTGCTGTTGTTCTACAAACCTCTGCACTTGGAGGCCCAACACTGTCTACAAGAATAGAAGTGTGCGTATACATGATCTCCCACTTGCACTAGAGTCAATAATACTCTAGTTAGTATGATGCCATAACACCTATGGAAATCCAGTGTTACCCACACTATGCATGTGGTTCTTTAGACCATTGTCTTTCACCTTTTATCGCATCAACTTGTGATAAACTCGTGTTGGGTTTATTAGGAATTGGAATTGTGTGAACCTTGCTCTATAGCAGCATTAATAATTCAAGCGTCTTCAAATGAATTATCATACCATCTTTTTAAACCTCACTAATTCGAATGAATTTTATCCAATAACTTGCAATATACAATGTCTCACACTGTGTTGCAACTATTCAAAGTAATACACTATAGAGTCCACTCAGAATACTATAATGTTGATACAACATACGGTATTATCAAATGAAGAAACGTAATCCGAATTAAATCAGTAAAGATTTGATTTCGTAATTCCACTACAAATACATATGTGAATACATCTCACAATATTATTTGTATCGATTGATGCATGTAAAATGCATAGATGAATTTTGCATATTTTCACATGGTTTTCTATTACATATTGCATCATATAAGGGTATAATTCAATGTTTTATAGTATTTTGGGGTTAAATTACAAAGTCCCCCAACTTTTATGGAATTAACCCTGCCTGTCAGAAACCCCCTTTTCTATACTTTTGACGTTTCAGGGGGCAAACTTCCGCGAAATCACCTGAAAATATGCGGGGGTCATTTTCTTGGAAGGAGAAGACTTGCGGGCGAAGAATCCACGAGAATTGGGCAAGGAGGCCCAAAAGAGGACCCTCCACGCGGCCAGATTCCTTGGCCGCGTGAGAGGCCCCCTTTTGGCCCCTGTGGACCCAATTCCTTCCATCTTCGACTTACCGACTCCGTCTTGACCTAAAACCGACTATAAAAAGGGTCCCCCGTACCCTTACGGAGAGGAGCGCCACCGAAACACCGAAACAGAGACCAGAAGTTCCAGATTGGAGGGGGAAAACTCCAGCGGGGCGCCGTCGGTGTGATCTCCTACCCCTCCAACGTCATCTCCATCGACATCTCCATGAAGAGGGAGTAGTCCACCCCAGGGCTATGGGTTTGTGGAAGTAGCACTTGTATCTCTCTCTATGTGCTTCACTAATTAGATCCGTATGAGCTGCCTCACATGATTACGGGCTCCGTTGTAATTCCTATGTGGTGGATCTTTTCTATGAGTTATTGAATCTGAGATTGCAATTGTTTCTCTTGAGTTATTTGAGTAGATGTATCTTATGTACCCCGTTCTTATTTGCTAGCTTTGATCAATCTAGTTCTTGAGAGCGTGTGTGGCGTGATGGGTGCATTAGTTAGAGTAACGGGGGTGGCTAGTGCTGTGAAAGTGACAGAAGTTCAGCGATCCACTTAGGTTTTGTTAAACCTTTCTTAGTTACCTCACTAGGGATAAAAAGGGGTACCTTGTTACCGGGGATTTGAAGTGACACTAATCAATCTCCATGACTAGATCTAGCAAGTTCTTACTTCAACTTCATGTCACATTGCTTAAAGCTATACTCTGGTTTTTCCTTAATTATCGAGGTGTTATGATTTATTTCGCATCTTGGTGGAGTATAAGAGGGATTAATGTGACCGTAGAGATCTCTATGCTAGGACGTGATGCCCATATGAAAGTACTCAATGTTAAACATGTTATTGTAATCTCACATGTAATTCTTTATGTCCACCGTCTACTACTTTATTTGAGAGAATGCAAGTGTGAAACCATGAACCCCGGTCCTATTTTAATTATAAGAAAACACTCTAGTTACTTTGCTGCAATTTACTTTACTTGCACTTTACTTTACTTGCATCTCCAATTCGAATTTACATTATCTCCATCACCACTTGCATCACAAAAATACAAAAACAGTCCATTGCATATTTATTTTCTCATTTGCATTTAGTAGTAGATTTAATTATTGCACATTTACTTTCAGTTTTGCATTGCAATTTAGAAGTCTCACACCTTGTGCTTGACAACCACTTGGTGAGGTTGAGGGCACAAAACTCTTTATTTGTTTGCAGGATCCTGGAGGAAGCTTGGAAGACAACTACTGAAATACTGACTCCCCAAGAGTTCGATATAAACCCTCGAGTCACCCTTGTGGGGAAGAAGGATTGCCACTAGCTACATACTCTGCACTTGGAGTCTCAACCTAGTCATCAAGCGTTTTTCTAGCGCCGTTGCCGGGGAGCCATAGGTGAAGGAGTTGTCCAAGGGAGCTCACAAGAAGTCTTCATCACCAACAAGGTGTGCAAACACCTAAGCTTGGGGAGGTTGCACCTACGTGAGTACCGTCCTTTCTATCTCCACCTTCTTTCAAGTAGATTGTTTTGTTTCTTGTCTTGTTTTTGTTTTTGTTCTTGTTTTTGTTTTGTCTTGCATATTTTATTTTAGTTTGCATTTTAGTTTTGCATTTAGTTATCTAGATTATTTTAGTATTTCGAATTTGCTTAGTTACTTTACTTTTGTTTTGCATAAAAAATTAAAAACTACATAAAAACTTGGAAAATGGAGCAGAGAACTTATTGGCCATTCAGTGTTAGGAATTTCTCTCAAGAGCTAAATATTCCCGTTGAAAAATTAGAGGTAGATCCTAGTGTTATTAAAATGATCTATGAATCTCGTTTCTATGGAAAGCCTAAAGAAGACCCTTTGTTCCATCTTAAGAAATTTGATGAAAGATGTAAAACTTTGAACTTGAATCATGCAAACATCAACACTACTAAATTTAAACTCTTTCCCTACTCACTAGGAGGCAAAGCATTAGATTGGATATTAAGATGGCCTCCTAGCAATTTTACTACTTGGTTCAACTTAAGGGCTGCATTTATTGAAAGGTTTTGTCATGCTGAAAAGAATTACAATGTTAAACAATTGATCATTACCTTTAAACAAGAAAAATATGAATCAATGATACAAGCATGGGAGAGATTTAGAAGTAGAGCATATGGAATAGGGCATGGCTTTAGAGATTGGATACTTATGCATATGTTTTATAAGGGACTTTCTGAAACTTCTAGAGCCTTTTTAGATAATTAATGTGGGGGATCTTTTACTAGTACTAATGCTGCAAATACCCATGTTTTGCTTGAAAGTTTGCTCTTAGAGGTTAAAATTAAAGAGAGCTTAAAAAAGGCTGAAGTACCCGAGGATATTTTTGATGATCGCTATGAGATTTTTAATATGCATAATAGAAAAGGAAAAGTAGAGGAAATTATGATGCTTACTGAAATTAAGGATCCATTGCTTGATTTAGAAAAAAGTAGCTTGCAAGAACTTATTGCTACTCTACAAAAATTTGCTAGTGATCCCACTATAAATGTTAATCAACCTGGCTTTGGATCTTATATTGCTAATCATGTCTTGCAAGAAAAAAATTCTAGGTACAAGAATGAGGCCATGATACCTCCTAAGCTTGGGGATGCATGGATCCCCAAGGTGCTAGTTTCAATTGGAAAAGAAATTCACCATGCTATGTTAGATCTAGGTTCTAGTGTATCAGTACTCTCTAAAGAATTATATGAATTGCTAGAACTAGAAAATTTAGAAAAGTGCTCAAGTGAATTTGTCCTTGCTGATAACTCTACTAAACATGTTGTAGGACAAGTAAAAGATGTTATGATTGAATTGCACATGACTTTCGTACCCGTTGATTTCATATTATGGATATGGGGGATAAATCCCCTAGTCCTATTATTTTGGGTAGACCTTTTCTTCGTACTACAGGTGCAATCATAGACTCCAAGGAAGGGAATGTCAAGTTTCAGTTCCCTCACAAGAAAAGCATGGAGAACTTCCCAAGGAAGAGGGGCACGCTGAAGAACAAGCTCCCTCATGAGCTTTATCCCTCTTGATTATCAAGTAAGTAAAGCCTAGCTATATGGCTATAAAGAAAGCGCTTTACGGGAGGCAACCAGGTTGTTTTTGTTTGGATTTTCCTAGTGTCCTATTGCTGTCTCAAGAGATTAGTTTTTTTGTTTTAATTCTGGAGTTTTCAATAAAGAGTCAAGTCAAACCCATTTGGACTTATAAGTTGCTATCCTAGTGCATGAAATTTCTGTTCCAGCACGAGTCTGCTCACCGTATGATTTTATGTTTTTTATTGGTATGTCGGATTGAGCTAATTTTTAGTATGTTCTGCAACTTTTCATCCTCTGTAAGAACAAAAATTGGCTTAATTTTTTGACGAGTCTAGCTTAGGAAAAAACGTTCGTTTTGCTGCTGTTGCTTTTCTGGACAGATTCTGCCTTCTTTTGTTTTATGCACTCTTTGGGCTTGGGAATCAAATTTCCATGATTATTTCAAGCAAGAGAGTGAACATAAAACATAATGAACCTTATTGTATATCTACTGGAGCATTTTATTTGGAATTTTGCACAGCAAGCATGTGATTTGTTTGTCCTTGCTAATCTCACCCCACAGAAAAAGAATGGGAGAAACATGTTTTGTGAAGTTTTTTTCACAGGGAATAGAGGAGCTGCGCCTCAAGACATCCAAGAATGGTGAAAGCCATAAGCTTGGGGATGTGATGAACACCCCACTGGAGCTACACTATTTTGGTTAGCACACGTCTACTTTCTGTTTTTCTAAGCAAAGCATTTATCGTAGAGACTTGAGGCGTCTAGTTTTTGTTTTTATTTTTGTTTTGATAAGACCACCACCATCCTTTTATATGAGATTGAGCTACTGGAGTTTGGGGTTGGAATGTATTTGATGCTAGTATTATGACTTGGAATAGGGATGGCATGGTTGATTTTAAGAGCTACATATGTTTGCATGATTTATAGGCTTTTTATGTGTAGAAATTTGCAATAATGTTGTCTTGAGCTATCTCTTATTCATGTCCTTGATGTTAATTGCTGTTTTATTTAGTTTGTCATGAAATGAGTAGTTCTATGGACATATGCATGCATAGTATCTGGTCAACTATCTCCCTCTTGCTAGCCCAAAAATTTAAAAATTCCAACAAGTAAAAACTTGTTTCCAACACTCCTTAGCCAAGTATTTACAGTGAGTCCACCATATCTTCCCATTAGCTTCATTGTTATTCCGAGTATGTTCACCATGTTATTGTGTTATTTATGTTCTAAATTAAGATATTCACTTTATTAATTGTCATGGGTTGAACTTGGGATAGGACTCTCACAAACTTTTGAAGGCACACTTTACTTTTTATGCATCTAATAAACATAACCCAATAATGGGAGCCACAAGTTTTGCGTTTGACAAGTGTGTGGTTGGGAGCTAGCTATAAACGTGTATCACCGGAAAGCTTTCAACATTGCACAAAAAAAATTACATTTGGTTGATATCATGTACTTTTGTTTTTGGACTCCTGCCATGCCGAAATGAAATAGAGGAATAGTAAGTTTTGATGAGTAAGTATCTATATGACTAGAGAAATGCATTGGGCCGCTAACCCAAGCCATGCTTTATCATGGTGGAAATTTACTTACAGCTTGAGTGACGATACAACACATCCTATAATAAAATAAGAAGCTATGCATAATAGTGAATGAAAATAAAAAGGATGATGAGTCTACTCCGTGTGTTCATCTTGTCATTGTAACATGGGCTTGTTTCCATGTCATGGGGCAAGAGGTACCTCTTTGCGGTTCTCTATGATGTCATTAATACTTATTATGATTGTACAAAGCTTATTAGGAATCTTAAGTTGAGTAATCATGGAGTAGGTTTTCACACTCACGGGGCATGAGGCTTTCAACCACCTTGTCATTATCATTACTTCAATACTCACAATTTTAAGATGCTAGTGATAAAGGGGCAATGAGAGTCCTAGATCAATGGATACCACATTTCAATTAGTAATTTTAGTTGAATAATTTAGAGGCTAAATAAGACTTGATCATGTTTTACCTCCACTCAATTTTCACCAAAGTGTCCACTATATTTTATATTCTCCATTATGCTATTCTTTGACCAATATAGGATTTTATTTTTCATCTTGTGTATGCATTTGGTCCATAGTGCTTTTATTTCATTATACACTTTTTGAACTTTCATGAAGCATCTTTGCTTGCATATTTGATATTTCTTACAACATGAATTGTATATTGCTACTCATTTCTAGTATTAATCATTTGATTATATGTAGCATGAATAATCCTCCTTGATATCCCATGATTGTTTCAATATGCAAAACCCATCTTAGTTTTATCACCTTCGTACTCGAGGACGAGCATGGGTTAAGCTTGGGGGATGTTGATGCATGTAAAATGCATAGATGAATTTTGCATATTTTCACATGGTTTTGTATTACATATTGCATCATATAAGGGTATAATTCAATGTTTTATAGTATTTTGGGGTTAAATTACAAAGTCCCCCAACTTTTATGGAATTAACCCTGCCTGTCAGAAACCCCGTTTTCTATATTTTTGACGTTTCAGGGGGCAACCTTCCGCGAAATCGCCTGAAAATCTGCGGGGGTCATATTGTTGGAAGGATAAGACTTGCGGGCGAAGGATCCACGAGAATTGGGCAAGGAGGCCCAAAATAGGACCCTCCATGCGGCCAGATTCCTTGGCCGCGTGAGAGGCCCCCTTTTGGCCCCTATGGCCCCAATTCCTTCCATCTTCGACTTACCAACTCCGTCTTGACCTAAAACCGACTATAAAAAGGGTCCCCCGTACCCTTACGGAGAGGATCGCCGCCGAAACAGCGAAACACCAAAACAGAGACCAGAAGTTCCAGATTGGAGGGGGAAAACTCCGGCAGGGCGCCGCCGGTGTGATCTCCTACCCCTCCAACGTCATCTCCATCGACATCTCCATGAAGAGGGAGTAGTCCACCCCAGGGCTATGGGTTTGTGGAAGTAGCACTTGTATTTCTCTCTCTATGTGCTTCACTAATTAGATCCGTATGAGCTGCCTCACATGATTACGGGCACCGTTGTAATTCCTATGTGGTGGATCTTTTCTATGAGTTATTGAATCTGAGATTGCAATTGTTTCTCTTGAGTTATTTGAGTAGATGTATCTTATGTACCCCGTTCTTATTTGCTAGCTTTGATCAATCTAGTTCTTGAGAGTGTGTGTGGGGTGATGGGTGCATTAGTTGGAGTAACGGGGGGTGGCTAGTGCTGTGAAAGTGACAGAAGTTCAGCGATCCACTTAGGTTTTGTTAAACCTTTCTTAGTTACCTCACTAGGGATAAAAAGGAGTACCTTGTTACCGGGGATTTGAAGTGACACTAATCAATCTCCATGACTAGTAGCAAGCTCTTACTTCAACTTCATGTCACATTGCTTAAAGCTATACTCTGGTTTTTCCTTAATTATCGAGGTGTTATGATTTATTTCGCATCTTGGTGGAGTATAAGAGGGATTAATATGACCGTAGAGATCTCTATGCTAGGACGTGATGCCCATATGAAAGTACTCAATGTTAAACATGTTATTGTAATCTCACATGTAATTCTTTATGTCCACCGTCTACCACTTTATTTGAGAGAATGCAAGTGTGAAACCATGAACCCCGGTCCTATTTTAATTATAAGAAAACACTCTAGTTACTTTGCTGCAATTTACTTTACTTGCACTTTACTTTACTTGCATCTCCAATTCGAATTTACATTATCTCCATCACCACTTGCATCACAAAAATACAAAAATAATCCATTGCATCTTTATTTTCTCATTTGCATTTAGTAGTAGATTTAATTATTGCACATTTACTTTCAGTTTTGCATTGCAATTTATAAGTCTCACACCTTGTGCTTGACAACCACTTGGTGAGGTTGAGGGCACAAAACTCTCTATTTGTTTGCAGGATCCTGGAGGAAGCTTGGAAGACAACTGCTGAAATACTGGCTCCCTAAGAATTCGATATAAACCCTCGAGTCACCCTCGTGGGGAAGAAGGCTTGCCACTAGCTACACACTCTGCACTTGGAGTCTCAACCTAGCCATCATCGATACCAAATCCCACTGATTTGTTTTATACTTTGTAATACCATCGTAAAATATTTATGTGAGAAACATCTCATCATAATATCTCACCAAGTACCGGATCAAAGCATTAACACTCAATGGATACATGTAATCCTCAAACTAAAATCCATCCCCTTTGATATCCCAACCATTCACCTTGGGGTCTCGGGTGTCGGACAATAATAGGTGCATATATCTCGTAGATACGATCCAAAACGACAATTATATTCATGAAAACATAACATGTTCAGATCCGAAATCATGGCACTCGGGACCTAAGTGACAAGCATTGAGCATCCAAGTTGTAAAAATGATAGATAACGACTATAGTGGATGCTAGGCATCATTCCCTATCAATCTCATGAGCTATTACATGATCAATTACACCCAATCCGTACCATACCCCCTGCCTACAGCAGGGAATTACTCACATATCAAAGGGGGAATCATGGAGGATTGGTGATGACGATGGAGACGATCCCCCTCAAATCCTCGTCCCGGCAGGGTGCTAGAACAGAAACTTCTGTCTCCCGAACTAGGGTTTCGGGTGGCGACGAAGCTGTGAATCGTATTTGGGAAAATCCTTCGGGGGGTTCTCCGTTTCGGGGACGAAGTCATCTATATGAAAAAGGGGAGTCCTGGAAATGGTCCCAGGCCACCAGGTGACCTGCGGGCGTGGCCTAGGGGGGCGCGCTTGATAGCCCTTAGGCCCACCTTGAGCTTCCCTTCGGGCTCAAGGAGTCTTCCAGGGGGAAAAAATTCATGAATTTTTGGGAATTTTCTGGGAAAGTTGATTTCTGCAGTAAAATAGACACCAAGATAATTCTGCTGAAAACATCGCCAGCCTATGTTAGTTTGATCCAAATCATGCAAATTAGAGGGAAAACAACAAGAAAAGTGATTGGAAAAGTAGATACGTTTGGGACGTATCACTCACAACCGTACCCATTACCGTACCGAGCACCAAAGGCAATCAAACTCAGAAGGTAAGGCGTACCAACTTACGGTACATTCATAGCCAACCATACGGGTGACCGTACCAAACCCAATTTGCATGTAAAAGGCCCCAAAGCTAGATTTTCAATTCATAATTTTATTTCCACCCATATCTTCTACCTCCAAACCTCCTAGAAACCTCAAGAGATCTTTTTACTTGTTCACCTTTGGTTCGATTCCTTGCACACCAACGATCCAAGGTATGTTTATCCTCCGGTCCTCCAATTACTTTTTGCAAAGATTGTTTCAACAATGTTTTATTTCCAAACTAGGGTTCATGTCACATGCCTAGTTCTTTTCTATTTTAAAATTGCTTTGTAGTTTATTTTAGGAGAATTCTACCACTTGTATGATATAGGAATCACATTTTTAATCTTATACGAACCACTTCTTACTAGTTTTTATTTATTTTATATGAACACAAGGAGCCAAACACGTATAGTACCGAGGGAAGTGCTAGCCACCCTATCAAGATCATCAGGAAGAGCCCCGTTAAAAGATTCATGGTTATCAAGTTGCGCGATAAGTCTTTTCGTCGTAGGTTCAAGGTTCTTAACGAGCGTGATATGAGGGAAAACAAATAGGTAGCACATGAGAAATTTACTTGGAGTGGCGGTTAAATACCACATGTAGGTAGGTATGGTGGACAGATTTGGCAAACTTTGATTTTTGAGAGTTGGATGCAGGAGTAGAGCTCATACTCAGTACAGGCGGAGGCTAGCAAAAGATTGGGGCGACAAATCAAGAGAGCAATAATGGCCATAATCATGCATAGCGACAAAAATATTATTAATCAAAGCATAAAGGGTATTAAAATTCAAAAACTAAATGATCATAGAGGCTATAAATGACTGGTTTGTAGTCATAAACATGGTGTAAGCATGTTCCAAGTCAACCAAATAAAGCATTCGAAGGAGGACACCACAAATTCATGCTTCAATGTGATAAAAAATCATGATTCTTTCAATGGCACATTAAGCACTCTCAGCTATTTGAGACAAGTCATGCTACAATAACAAGTACTAAGCATAGAATTAAAATAACATCTAGAATGACATGAAAAATTCTAGCCGCAGTTTATACAAACTTCTATTTGCACTGTTATAAGCACGAAAATTGTACTACTTCTTTCCAACACCAATCATTTTATACTAAACAAAAACTCTCCAAGATATATAGCAATAAAACAAGAGAGTACTAACATAACTCTACTAGAACTAACAACTCTGAATAAGAGATGCATGAAAAACATGAGCTAAAAGGATTTGCAGCAGCTACAAGAAAAACTAAGAATACGAGTATGGAAGAAAACGAGTATTTGATATGTCATAAACGTATCCTTAATTTATGATGTTCCATGTTGTTTTCATGTTGTTTTCTACATGTTTTCTATACACTTTATGTCATTTTTATCGATTTTTCAGACTAACCTATTGACAAGATGCCATAGAGCCAGTTCCCTGTTTTTGTTGTTTTTAATTTCAGAAAAGTGGTTCTGGAGATATTCTCGGAATTGCAAAATTCGAAGTCCGGAGGTCCTAGAATTCCCGAAGGTTCCACGGAGTCCTGAAGAGGCCCGGAGAGGAGCCACAGGGGGGACACACCATAGGGCGGCGCCACCTGGCCGCGCCATGGGGTGGTGTGGGCCCCCCAGGCCTCCACCGCCTTTGCCCTTTCGCCTATTTATACCCCCCGATACGTCAACCCTAAATATACCACTTCATCCTGAGAAACACCCGAGGCCGCCGTCATCGTCAACCTGAGATCGGGAGGGTTCTTGAGCTCCCCCCGGCATCCTGTCGGGAGGGGAATTCATCACCGGAGGGGTCTACACCACCATACCCTCCTCCAAAGTGATGTGTGAGTAGTTCATCTCTGGACTACGGGTCCATAGCAGTAGCTAGATGGTTGTCTTCTCCACTTTGTACCTCATGTTTATATCTCGTGAGCTGCCCTACATGATCGAGATCATCTTTATGTAATGCTACATGTTGTGTTTGCTGGGATCTGATGAATGTTGAATGTTATGTCTTCGGATTATCAATCTATCATGTTATATTCATGCATATGTTATTTATGATCTTTCATGCTCTCCGTTATTAGTAGATGCTCTGGCCAAGTAGATGCTAGTTACTCCAAGAGGGAGTATTTATGCTCGATAGTGGGTTCATGCCTCCTTTGCATCTGTGCTCGAGTGACGGAAACGTGACGGATGGAGGATGTGTTGTTTCCATTAGGGAGAAAACAACGGTGTTTACCTTGTTTACATTACACACTTTGCGTACTGCGGTAATCTGTTGCTTGCAACTTAATACCCTACGTTTGTTCGGATGATATTCGGAGGGTGGATTGTTAGACATAGATGTAGTTGGATGACGGTCTATATATTTTGTTGTAATGTCTGCATGAATCACATATTAATCTTTATGTCTTGCATATGCACTACGGTGCAACCTTCATTTCTGTCAATTGCCCAGCTGTAATTTGTTCACCACACATGTTATTTATCTTTCACGGAGAGACACCACTAGTGAACTGTGGACCCCGATCCATTTTCTCATAGTGATAATACACACACTGCTTCTACTGTATTCACACTGCTTTCATACTATTTTCCTACTGTTTTCCACACCATACATTTAACCTTTTTGTGTTCAACAAAACTGGTGAGATTGACAACCCCATTGCTTCATTGGGGCAAAGTGATTTGATTGTGTTGTGTAGGTTCCAGGTTGCTGCTGAATCGGTAGTGCGCCCTGCCACCTCAGCTGCATCAACTTTTAGAGATTGCTTGTCCTCTTACTGGTCGATTCAACCTTGGTTTATTTTCTGAGGGAAAACTTGCTGCTGCACTCTTCACACCTTGCGCTTGGAGTCTCCCAACGAGCGTGTGTCCACACTCCATCAAGCTTTTTTGGCGCCCTTGCCGGGGAGGAAGAGAATTTCTGCAAGGGGAGTCTCTCACTTCCAATCTCTTTTCTTTATTGTTTTTCTTAGTTTATTTTATTTTGTCTTGTTTGCTTCTCTTTATCAAAAACACACAAAAATTAGTTCTTACTCTAGTTGTAGTTTTATTCCTGTTTTTAGTCTTGCTAAAATGAGTGTTCCTGAGGTTGAAGTTTGTTCCTTTAAGCAAAAAGGTGGACAAATTTTAAAAGATGCTTGGTATAGGATAAGTGATGCTCATCATAGATGCAATAAGAAATATTCCACTTTAATCCTTCTTAGGAATATTTATGTTGGTATTAGTAGCTGGTATAGGTATGTTCTAGACACTCTTACAGGCGGTAATTTTCTGGGAACACCTGCTTTGGAAACCTGTAATTTAATTGAAAGTTTAGTTGGAACACCACCTACTAAGGTTGTCAAAACTGAGATCACTTTAGATGACGTTATTAAAAATCTAAACTCTATGGAGAATTTTTTCCAATGTTCCTTGATAATGCTAGCAAAGCTAATGAATCAATAGTAAGTATCAACAAGAAAATCACTGTTTTAGAAGCTAGCAATATCCATGATAGTCAAAATATGAGGATTGGTAAATTAGAGAAGGCTATGGAAACTTTAATATCAACATTTTCTTCTCTTAAGTTTAAAAGAGAGAAACCTTCTGTGGGAAAAGAGAAAAAAATATGTATGTCCCCAAGGCACCTAAACCGAAATCCCCTAATGTGCTTAATATTAATAAAACTTTTAGTGAAACTAAAAGTGATTTGCATGTAGAATAATATTAGGGGGTGTCTAGGGTACCAATTGCTACAATTGGAGTTTTGGAGGAAATTATTGATTTTAATGCTTCTTCACTTGAAAACACTTGATTCCACTTTTCTGGGCCTAGCTAAAAGGCGTTAAAGAAAAGCACTTCTTGGGAGATAACCCATGGTTTTATTTTTGCTTTGTTTTTTTTTTCTGTTTTCTTTGAGTCAAGGGGTTGTATACTTATGTAGAAACTCCTTTGTATCTTTATTTTCATGTTTTATTTGTGCCAAGTAAAGTTTCTAACGAGAGTTGGAGTTGGTTTTGGATTTCTGCGCGGGAAACGGATTTCTGCTGTCCACCGTAAAAAAAATCTTATAATTCACAGAAAAATCAAAATGACCTGAGATTTCTTGTGCTTATTCCTCAGCTAATTCCGAAACTTTTTTGGTCTTTAAGTTTTTCGATATGAGCAACGTAAGTGCCCCGAAAAAATTCGTCTTTACAGACTGTTCTGGTTTTGACAGATTCTACCATTTTTCTTGCATTCGCTCTTTTACGATGTCAAGTGGATTTCTTTGCTTCGCGAAACATTAGTGTCTGTAGCTAATGTTTAAAAGTATCAATATCACTTGTGATCTTATAGAACCCATGGATTTTTGATTGTTGCACTAACCCTCTAATGCGAATTACTCTTTGAGTGTGGTGTGAAGGAAGTTTTCAAGGGTCAAAAGAAGAGGGTGGCATATGTGATCAAGAAGAGTGCAAGGTCAAAGCTTGGGGATGGCCCCGTGGTTCATACAAGCATATTTTAAGAAGACTCAAGCATCTAAGCTTGGGGATTCCCAAGGAATCCCCTTCTTCATCAACAATCTATCAGGTCACTTCTAGTGAAACTATATTTTTATTCGGTCACATCATATGAAGTTTACTTGGAGCGTCTGTTTGTTTTTATTTTGTTTTCCTTGATGCAATAATATATTTGGACCCTAGAATTACTTGTTTGGGAGATATACACACTCCGCTTTTTCGTTTGAATACTTGCTATGCTCGTATTCTTAGTTTTTCATCTAGATGCTGCAAAATTTCCTGTTTAGCTCTTGTTTTCATTGCATCTCTTGTTCAGAGATGTTAGTTTTAGTAGTGTTGTGTGATTACTCTCATGTTTGCTTGCTGTAGCATTTAGATAGTTTTTGTTAAAGCATATTTTGTATGGTGCCTGTTGGGAAAAGAGACTGCTGCTTGTAGTAGAATTTATAACGGTGAAAGTACAAGCTTGTATAGACTGTGGCTAGACTTTTTCATATCATGCTAGATGTTATTTTAATTCTAAATCCTAGTGGTTATTTAGTAGCATGATTAGTATCTAATGGCTGATAGTGTTTAATGTTCCATTGAAAGAATCATGAGTTGTTCTCGTCATATTGAAGCATAAATTTTTTGTGTTCTCCTTTGAATGTTTTATTTGGTTGACTTGGCGCATGCTCACACCATGTTTATGACTATGAACCAGTCACTTATAGCCTCTATGATCATTTAGTTTTTGAACTTGTGGTACCACTTATGCTTTAATTAATGATGTTTATGTCGCTATGCATGATTATGGCTCTTATGCTCTCTTGATTTGTCGCTCTCAGTCTTTTGCTAGCCTCCACCTATACCGAGTATGAGCTCTACTCGTGCACCCAACTCCCAAAAACCAAAGTTTTCCAAATGTGTCCACCATACCTACCTACATGTGGTATCTAACCGCCACTCCAAAGTAAATTGCTCATGTGTTACCTTTAAAACTTTCAAAATTACTCATGTTTTGTGCTCCTGTTTTAGCTCATGAGGACGTAAATAGAGAATCTTTATCTCACTTGTTGATTGGACGTTCACACCCTGCACTAGTGGCTTCATCCTCTTATCCAATGTTAGAAGAGATGGCAGCGGGGTGCCAAGCCACAAATTAATAACAACAAATTCTCTTCACTATTTTTGGTCCTGATTTATCAGTCAAAGCATAATTGTGTCAACAAAAGAGAAAGAGGGATGACCTTCTACCCAGATGCGTCCTTCTATGGGAGCCGTTGATGACCCACAAGTATAGGGGTTCGCAACGGTTTTCTAGGGAAGTAAAACCCAAATTTATTGATTCGACACAAAGGGAGCCAAAGAATATTTATTAGCCTTAACAACTGGGTTGCCAATTCAGCTGCACCTGAAAGTAGACTTGCTCGCAACAATTTATCAATGGTAACAGTTTTATAGCAGCAGTAGAAGTAAAATAACAGCAGTATTAAAATAGTAGCAACAGTAGAAATCGCGGAAAACAACAAGATGGGAAGCACCGTCGGCATAGAGGGAATGGATGAACGGGCGTTGCATGGATAACATAGGTCATGTAACAATCTAACATGGGCATTGCAGATAAAAATAATAAAGCATCAAACATCTAGGCAAACCATAGGCATGTGTTCCAATATAGTCATACGTGCTCGCAATGAGAAACTTGCACAACATCTTTTGTCCTACCGGCTCGTGGCAGCGGGGCCTCTAGGGAAACTACTGGTAATTAAGGTGCTCCTTTTAATAAAGCACCGGAGGAAAGCATTAACACTCCGTAAACACACGTGATCCTCACATCAATACCATCCCCTCCGGTTGTCCGAATTTCTGTCACTTTGGGGCCTCGGGTTCCGGACAATGACATGTGTAAACAACTTGCAGATATGATCAAGAAACATATTATACTCATGAAACAATAACATGTTCAGAGCTTATGTCATGGCACTCGGGCCCTTGTGACAAGCATTAAGCATTACAAGTTGCAACAATGGTAGAAAACACTAACAATGGATACTAGGCACTATGCCCTAACAATCTGACATTATTACATGATCAATCTCATCCAATCCCTTCCATCCCTCTCAGCCTACAGCGGTGTTTATTCACACATGGACGGGGGAATCATGGATGGTTGATGGATAAGAGGTGGTGGTGTCGATGGCGATGATCTCCTTCGAATCCCCGTCCCGGAGGGCGCCAGAACAGGAACTTCTGATCCCCAAATCGAGTTTCGAGGTGGCGGCAGCACTCTGTTGTGTTTCTATGGAATATGACGAACCCCCTCGGTTTTTAGGTTACGGGGCATAAGTAGTCGAAAGGGGAGTCGGAGGGGGTGCCGGGGTGGCCCACACCACCAGGCGGCACGGCCAAGGGGGGCACGCCAGGGGGTGGTGTGGCCCCTCTCCGAGCCTCCTTCTGGCTCCCGGGGTCTTCTGGTGTTTTGGGCTCAATAGGATCTTTTCTGGGCAATTTTCCGAAAGTTGATTTTTCTGCACAAAAAACGAGACACCAAGGTAATTCTGCTGAAAACAGCGTTAGTCCGTGTTAGTGGTATCCAAAACACACAAGTTTAGAGGAAAACAATAAGAAAAGTGTTCGGAAAAGGAGATACATTTTGGACGTATCAACTCCCCCAAGCTTAGCTTATTGCTTGTCCTCAAGCAATTCAATGACAACTGAGTGTGATAAAAGACTTTTACGAACACATTTGTTTCATATGATTTAAATATACTCACTACATGATCAAGTGCTGAGGCAATTCATAATAAGAGGTATGGAAAATAAAAGTCACCTAGCAGTTATGCAAACCATGAAGAGACGCGAACAAACTAATAATAAACAACACGAAGTATGTTAATATGCAGGATTGCAATGCTCATAATAGGGTATGATAAAGTGTACTCTCTTGCCCTTAATAATGGAGAAAAACATAAATTCTAGGGAACTTTTGAAGTTCAAATGAAGACTAGAGATAAAGATATCAGAGATACAAGCATCAAAGTTATACCACAATCAACCGTGTTTTGGGACAATCACATTCGGTGCATAAAGCGAGAAGGTGAAGACTCAACATTAAAATAAAACAAAGGCCCTTCATAGAGGGAAGCAGGGAGTAACTCATGTGCTAGATCTTTTTATTTTATTAAACAGAGGTATTGAAAACATTTTTAAGAGAGGTGTATGCTTATGTCAACAAATGGTAAACAGACAATATAGTACGTCACAAGCCAACTAGACTTCACAAGAGCAGCTCCCATAGAAGGAGGCATCTAGGTAGAAGGTCATCCCTCTTTCTCTTTTGTTTACACAATTATGCATTAACTGATAAATCGGGGGCAAAAATTGTGAAGAGAATTTGTTGTATTAATTTGGGTCTGGGTACCCTGCTGTCGGCTCTTCTATCATTTGGATAAGCGGATGAAGCCACTAGTTGAGGGTGTGAAATCCAATCAACAAGTGAGATAAACATTCTCTATTTACATCCTCATGAGCTAAAACAGGGGCACAAAACAGGAATAATTTTTTGAAGGTTTTCAAGGTAGCACACGAGAAATTTACTTGGAGTGGCGGTTAAATACCACATATATAGGTAGGTATGGTGGACACATTTGGCAAACTCTGGGTTTCGGGAGTTGGATGCACGAGTATAGCTCATACTCAGTACAGGTGAAGGCTAGCAATAGACGGGGAGCGACAATCAAGAGAGCAACAACTGTCATAATCATGCTTGCGACAAAACAAAATTAACAGGGGCATAAAATCATACAAATACTCTGAGGCAAAATAAATCATCGAGGCTTAGTTGACTTTTTGTTTTCAGTCCTAGCATGCGTGAGCATGTGCCAAGTCGATTCAAGCGAAACAATCAGAGGGAGATACCAGAATGTCATACCCTTCTATGAATAAAACAATGCAAGCAAACATTCATACGACATGCTATCTTATATTAATAAGTTGGAACTAACACGTGAGAGAACGAACTACTAAGAATCAATTGAATAACATACACCTTACATGAACGAACTAAGCATGTTCACATGGATGAGTACTTGTACAAAAATAAAACAAATAGAGTTCATACCAGCCTCTCACCACAACTTGGATTGTCGTAAATTGCCATTACTACTCTTCACTTGTGGATTGAATAATATAGAATGATAATCAATCTCCAATGGAGACACAGAAGTCCGATGAACTCTGCAACAAACTTTACAAAACCAAAGAAGAAGAACAAATATTTTTGGGTTTTCGAATTAAAAACAAGAACATAAGGAAACAAGCAAACAAAGCAAAATATTTTTGATTTTCAATACTGAACCGAAACGAGAAGGTAAAGCAAACCAAAAAATAAACTAAAGAAACTAATAAAGAGAAACAACAGAAATAGTTTTGGTCTTTTTGTGTTTTGGAAAACAAGAACAAAACGATAAAAACAAAAAGAAACAAAAAAAACAAAGAAACAAAAACATGGATGTACAAAGAACCGGCCGAACATGATATATAAATGAGTGTGATGTCCGTATAACTCCCCCCAAGCTTAGGATTTTGGCCTAAGTGGAGATCAATCACGGCGCGGGAAGTATCCCCACTGTGGTGGGTCGTCCCTCGCATGGTCGTACTCGGGCGCCCAAGAAGAAGATGAAGAAGCAGGCGCATAGTCATATCCAGAGTGCTGGTCCGGGATCCCCGTGGTGTCGGAGGGCTGGATGAAATCACTATCGTCCGCCTCTCCGGCATCCTCCCTTGATGGGGGTGGTTCTCAATGTATGCTTCCAACTCACTCTCAGAAAGCATTCATCCTTGCCTGCCATTAAGATTAAACAAAAGAGGTGCATGTAAAAGTACTACTTTAACAGTTTTGATCACTCTCCACCCAGATTGTTTGGAGAAAGTTATTCCAAAAGATAAATTATTCAGGTGATCATGGGTAGAAAGAAATTTATGTTGAATCATGGAAACATGGTCTGGCCTCTCTAAGGGAAACTGCGGGTCTAGAGGGTGTGGCTCCAAACCATGCAAAGCTAACAAGCGCGAGGCAATAAGACCTCCACAAATTCTGCCCTTCTCACGGTTAAGAGAGAGACGGTAAGCAATTAAAGCACCAAATTTCTAAGACCTATCACGTCTTAAGGCAGCTGAAATAAACGCCAAATCATAAACAGATAGCTTGTTCGCAGTTTTTCAAGCTAACACACATTTGGAAATAAAATAAGCAAAGTATCGAATGCTAGGGAGTTGAATTTCTCATATTTTACCACTCTGCCCTGTGAATCTTATGCCTTGGCAAATCTCCTCATATAAATCTAGCAGTGGTCTAGGTTGCCCTCTTATCTTCTCACATGAACCTCAGTCTGGTACCTTGATAGCTGTACAAAAATCACTGAAAGGCAAGTCTACAGCTTTATTGTAAATTTTATAATGGACCATAGGGTTAGTTGAAGACCATCTAAAGTGAAAATCCTGCACCACAGACATAGTTAGTTTAATATGTTGGATTGGTTCATCCTCTATGAAGCGGTCCAATCCTGCATTATGCACAAGAGTATAGAAATCCTGCAGAATTCCCATAATCTGCATGAATTCCTGGCATGGATAGATAGATGGAAACACTCTTTCTTCACGGTGCAGACTCATGACCTCATGCAACTCCAACTCATGTTGGTTTAGTTGATGTACACTGTGCTCCATCTCTGAAATTTTTCAACAAAAAACACCAAAATTGATTTCAAGCAACTATAAGGTGGAAACTACCATAGAGACTTATAGGAGAGCTAAACATGCATCAAAACTACATTATTTCTAATCAAATCAAGAATGCAAACTCACATAATCTGTCACCTACAGTACCACCAAACAAAATTCTACTTGGATAATCGAAGGAGTCACATACCGGAGAGCAAATGCACCAAATTTCAGCACAAATGATGGGTTGAGCAAAGAGATCGAAAAATATCTAGGAAGAACAGCAAGAACTCGGGTTCCAGGAAATGTGTTGAGTTTGGGAGGTGAGAGAAGGAACTTTGGTAGGGGAGAGAGTTAGTAGGGGGCCAGGTGGGCCCCACACCATGTGCTGGCGCCACCAGGGGTAGGCCACGCCACCCCATGGTGTGCCTGACTGGTGGGTCCCCCTAGGGCCTCCCAGGTGGCTCTCTGCCTCATTTTTGACGTAAAAATTTAGTATAATTTTCTAGAATTTTTCGAGAAACTTAATTTTTGAGGTATTTCCAAAATTCCAATAATTAATAAAAAACAAAACTGAAAAGGTGGAAAACAAAACCAAAACCAGAACTACAGAGGTTATATGACACTCCAATGGAAAAATAACCAAGGAAAACAAAGGTGGAAGTGGTCAAAACAAAATTATGGGTGGTGAAAACATGCATAACCACAATAGGAAAAAAATGAATATGGATGATGGAAAACATGATTGTATTAAAGTAGCAAGGTGATAACAGAAGTAAACATGGTGAAAACATAATGGGGAAGGTGAAAACATAGTGAAAACATTGTCCTCTTCATTCAAAATCATTTTGTTAACAAGGGTGGTCAAGTCTTGTTACCAGAACAATTTTCATATGAAGCAAAACTTTGCTAATCACTAAATAGTTATGTTACCTCAAACTTTATGGACATAGTCCCAATCATAATAATTTCATATTTTTTGGTGGTACTGGAATGGGACAATAAAATTCTCCAATCTTGATGGTTTCAATATTCTCAATTGAATTTAAACCATATCTTCTATCAATCTTCCTGGGAAAATAAACAATATGCTCTTTATCATTAACATTAAAAGTTTCTTTTCCTTGATTGCAATCAATAACAGCCCCTGCAGTGTTAAGAAAAGGTATCCCAAGAATAATAGACATATTATCATCTTCATGCATTTCCAACACAACAAAGTCAGTTAATATCAAACAATTAGTAGCAACTTGAACATGAACATTCTCACATATACCAAGAAGAAGAGTAGTAGATTTATCAGTCATTTGCAAAGATATATCAGTGTGTATCAATTTTTCAAGAGAGAGTCTCTTATAAAGAGAGAAAGGCATAACACTAACTCCAGCTCCCAAGTCACATAAAGCAGTTCTAACATAATTATTTTTAATAGAACAAGGGATAGTAGGAATACCAGGATCTCCAAGCTTCTTTGGAACCTTGCATTGAAAGAGTAATTAGCAAGCATAGTGGAAATTTCCTCATTCGGAATCTTCCTTTTGTTAGAGACAATATCTTTCATATATTTAGAATAAGGAGGCAGCAAAATAGCATCAGTCAAAGGGATTTGCAAAAATAGAGGTTTCATCCACTCACAAAACTTGTTATAATGTTCTTCTTCCTTTGATTTGTGTTTCTTATTATGAAAAGACATTGTTTTTTGTACCTGTTTATTAGCAACGAAATCCTCCTTAGTATACTTTGCAGTTTTAGTTTGCTTTTCAGGTTCAGCTACAGTTTCTTCTTTATCAGAAGCATCACTTTTATCATTACGACTTTCAGTTTCAGCATCAGAAATAGATATACTATTAGGATCTTTAGCAGGTTCAGGAGATTATAAAGCATTTTTATGTCTCTTCTTCTTTTTCTCAGAAGGATAACTATTGTTTTTAGGTTGATGAGAATCTTGTTCAATTCTTTTAGGATGTCCTTCAGGATACAAGGGGTCCTGAGTAGAAACACCACTTCTAGTAATTATTTCACAAACATGTTTATCTCTAGAAGCATTAGCTAGCATGTATTTTTGCACTTTAGTAAGTTGATCAATTTGAGTTTGAACCATTTGAAGATGTTTAACAAGCATTTTAACATCATTAGAGGTTCTCTCAATAATACCATGCAAATTATTAATATCTCTAGAGTTTTCCATAAGGTGATTTTGCACTCTCCTATTAAAGTTGTCTTGCTTAACAACATAATGATGAAATTCATCTAAGCATTGATCAGGTGGTTTCGAATGGGGAATATCTCTGTTATCAAAGTATTGGAGAGAGTGTACCTCAACAATTGATGGATGAGGAATAGACTTACATAATTCTTCTATAGGAGCTAAATTCTTCACATCTTCAGATTTAATACCCCTCTCTTTAAGAGATTTCTTGGCTTCCTTCATCACTTCCTCATTTAATTCAATCATCCTTCTCTTCTTGGGTGTTGGTATTGGTGTTGGCTCTGGTGTAGGTGTAGGCTCATGTATATTCCAATCATCATTATTTTTGGCTATTTTAGCCATTAATTCCTCATCTTCTTCCGGAGTTCTTTTCGTGAAAACACAACCAACACAACTATCCAAGTATGTCCTAGATTCAACAGTTAGTCCATTATAAAATATATCTAGGAGCTCATTTTTAGGTAATGGATATCCAGGGCTAGCTCTTATCAAAGAACAAAACCTTGTCGAAGATAAAGGCAATTTTCTCCTTCAATTTGCTCAAAGTTAAAGATATCCTGCACAACAGCATGTTGGGCACTAGCAGGAAAATATTTTTTAAAGAAAGCATTGACCAAATCCATAGGATCAGTAATATATCGAGATGACAGATTGTTAAACCAAATTTTAGCTTCATATTTCAATGAGAAATGGAAGATCTTGGTGACAAAATAAGTACGCAATTTAGTATCATTAGAAAATAAACTACTCAAAGATGAAAGCTCATTCATGTGTTCCATAACACTTTTACTTTCAGTTCCACAAAAAGGTTCCTTCTCAACAATAGATATATAAGATAAATCTAAAGAGACATCATAATCATTGTCTCTAATGTGTATGGGAGATGTGGGAAACTTAGCATCAAGTGAAGATTTATATTTCACAGCATGTCTTGCAAGAAGATTCTTAAGAGCACTTGCACCAGTAGTAGCACGAGCTTCTTCAATAAAATCATCATTAAGCTCAATATAGGTTTCATCAAGCTCATCAATAGACTCAGGTGAATTAACAAGTGTACCAATATTTTCAACAAATTTTTCAGTATTTTTAATTTGT
Source organism: Alopecurus myosuroides (assembly GCA_028641055.1). Classification (NCBI taxonomy): domain Eukaryota; kingdom Viridiplantae; phylum Streptophyta; class Magnoliopsida; order Poales; family Poaceae; genus Alopecurus; species Alopecurus myosuroides. The sequence goes on along the minus strand of CM054061.1, from coordinate 74,089,966 downwards.
TTGGATTTAGCACTAGTAGCATCTAGGAAATGACCTAGAGAACCAGTATCATCAAGCACATTAGAAACATCATCAAAAGTATCAGAAACATTTTCAGACTCAGCTGAAGTAACAGTACATGTAGCATGTGGTGGAGTAAGAAGCTTACTCATAACAAACGGTGAATCAAGAGCAATAGAGGTGTTCAGAGTTGTACCACTCCTTGTAGTGTATGGTAATATAGGAAAATTTTCATCACGAGTCTTGCCCATGATGAATGGCTTGCAGAAAACAGTATCACGATCAAGTGAGCAAATAAATAAAGCTATGCTCCCCGGCAATGGCGCCAGAAAATAGTCTTGACGACTTACAAGTATAGGGGATCGCAACAGTCTTCGAGGGAAGTAAAACCAAAATTTATTGATTCGACACAAGGGGAGCCAAAGATTATTTATTAGCCTTAACAACTGAGTTCTCAATTCAGCTGCACCTGAAAGTAGACTTGCTCGCAAAAATTTATCAGTGGTAACAGTTTTATAGTAGCAGTAGAAATAAAATAACAACAGTAGTAAAATAGTAACAGCAGTAGCAATCGCGGAAAACAACAGGATGGGAAGTGCCGTAGGCATAGAGGGAATGGATGAACAAGAATTGCATAGATAACATAGGTCATGTAATAATCTAACATGGGCATTGCATATAAAAATAATAAAGCATCAAACATCTAGGCAAACCATAAACATGTGTTCCAATATAGTCATACGTGCTTGCAATGAGAAACTTGCACAAGATATTTTGTCCTACCAGCCCGTGGCAGCGGGGCCTCTAGGGAAACTAATAGTAATTAAGGTTCTCCTTTTAATAAAGCACCGGAACAAAGCATTAACACTCCGTGAACACACGTGATCCTCACATCACAACCATCCTCTCTAGTTGTCCCAATTTCTGTCACTTTGGGACCTCGGGTTCTGGACAATGACATGTGTAAACAACTTGCAAATATGATCAAGAAACATAATTATACTCATGAAATGATAACATGTTCAGATCTGAGATCATGGCACTCGGGCCCAAGCATTAAGCATAACAAGTTGCAACAACGGTAGAAAACACTAACAATGGATGCTAGGCACTGTGCCCTAACAATCTGGCATTATTACATGATCAATGTCATCCAATCCCTTCCATCCCTCTCAGCCTACAATGATGTTTACTCACACATGGACGGGGGAATCATGGATGGTTGAAGGAGAAGACATGGCAGTGTCGATAGTGATGATCTCCTTCGAATCCCCGTCTCGGCAGGGCGCCAGAACAGGAACTTCTGATCCCCGAATCAAGTTTCGAGGTGGCGGCGGCGCTTTGTTGTGTTTCTGTGGAATATGACGAACCCCCCTCGGTTTTTAGGTTACGGGGCATAAGTAGTCGAAAGGGGAGTCCGAGGGGGTGCCGGGGTGGCCCACACCACCAGGCAGCACGGCCAAGGGGGGCGCCAAGGGGTGGTGTGGCCCCCTCCTGGCTCCTCTCCAGGACTCCTTCTGGCTCCCGAGGTCTTCTGGTGTTTTAGGCTCAATGGGATCTTTTCTGGGGTATTTCCCGAAAGTTGATTTTTCTGCAAAAAAATGAGACGCCAAGGTAATTCTGCTGAAAACAGCGTTAGTACGTGTTAGTGGTATCCAAAACTCACAAGTTTAGAGGAAAACAATAAGAAAAGTGTTCGGAAAAGGAGATATGTTTTGGACGTATCAACCGCTCTTGTGAAGTTTAGTTGGCTTGTGATGTACTGTATTTTCGGTTTACCATTCGTTGACATAAGCATACACCTATCTCTAAAAATAGACACTCCTCCACGGTATGTGATTGTTGGCAGGCACCGGGGGATTCGGTTAGCCATGGTTTGTGTAAGATGGATGGGAGGAGTGTCAAAACTTTTATACCTACGTTTAATAAAATAAAAGCTCTAGCACATGAGTTGATCCCTGCTTCCCTCTACGAAGGGCCTTTTTTACTTTAATGTTGAGTCTCCATCTTCTAACTTTATGCACAGTTGAGAGAGCATAGTTGCCATTTTGAGTTTTATGTGCATTTGTCCTGGAAACATTATTAATTGATTCATGATGTGTTATTGCTTGTTCTCTAATTGTTTGTTCTGGTCTTCCTCATGAACTTTGAAGGTGTCCTGGCATTTATGTTTTGCCCCACTCTTAAGGACTAGCGAAATATCACTTTGACATGTTATCTCTATGCTTGAAACAAACGTATATCTTTCGTTGCATTGTTATTCATGATCTTTTATTTGTGTTACTTCTCATGATGCAAGGTGATTGTTATGCTTTTTCGTTAAAATTCTATTTATCATGCTTGTGTTGAAGTTCTATGATCTCAGCTTACTTATGCTTTTACATTTTTTGATGATCAAGTTTATGTTGGTAGCATGTCACCTCAGAAATTATGTGTTTTTATCGTTTACCTACTCAAGGACGAGTATGAACTAAGCTTGGGGATGTTGATACGTCATAAACGTATCCTTAATTTTGACGTTCCATGTTGTTTCCTACATGTTTTCTATACACTTTATGTCATTTTTATCGATTTTCCGGACTAACCTATTGATAAGATGCCACATAGCCAGTTCCCTGCTTTCTGTTGTTTTTAGTTTCAGAAAAGTTGTTCTAGAAATATTCGCGGAATTGGAAAATTCGAAATCCGTAGGTCCTAGAATTCTCGAAGGTTCCACAGAGTCCCGAAAAGGCCCGGAGGGGAGCCACAGGGGGCACACCATAGGGTGGCGCGCCCCTGGCCGCGCCATGGGGTGGTGTGGGCCCCCCAGGCCTCCACTGCCTTTTCCCTTTCGCCTATTTATACCCCCCGATACGTCAACCCTAAAAATATACCACTTCGTCCCGAGAAACACCCGAGGCCGCCGTCATCGTCATCCCGAGATCGGGAGGGTTCTGGAGCTCTCCCCAGCACCCTGCTGGGAGGGGAATTCATCACCGGAGGGGTCTACACCACCATGCCCTCCTCCGAAGTGATGCGTGAGTAGTTCATCCCTGGACTACGGCTCCATAGCAGTAGCTAGATGGTTGTCTTCTCCACTTTGTACCTCATGTTTAGATCTCGTGAGCTTCCCTACATGATCGAGATCATATTTATGTAATACTACATGTTGTGTTTGCTGGGATCTTATGAATTTTGAATGCTATGTCTTCTAATTATCAATCTATCATGTTATCTTCATGCATATGTTATTTATGATATTGCACGCTCTCCGTTATTAGTAGATGCTCTGGCCAAGTAGATGCTAGTAATCTCAAGAGGGAGTATTTATGCTCGATAGTGGGTTCATGCCTCCTTTGCATATGTGCTCGAGTGACAGAAACATGATGGATGGAGGATGTGCTACTAAGATTAGGGAGAAAACAACGGTGTTTACCTAGTTTACATTATTTATATTACACACTTTGTGTAACATCCCAAGTCTGAAAAATAGCCTTTAGAATGTTTTGCTCTCTGTTATTTTATGTTTTGCATCATGGCATCATGTTGATTGCAATTGTTTTGTTTGTTTTCCATTTGTTTTCCTCTGTTTTCATTTGTTTTCCTTTGTTTTCTATTTGAATTTCAAACCAAAATTTAACCTTTTGTTTCATCCTTGTGATGTTACAATTCTAAAAAGATATTTCAAAATAAAACAATTGTTTGTTTCTATTAAAGTGTGATTCCAAACTATTGTTTTATTTCTATAAAAATGCATCCAATAATCAAACTCTTTTCAAATTCAATTTGTTTTCCACTGTTTTCACAACTCAAATTCAAACCTTTTTCAAACAATGTTTTCATACTTGATCTGTTACAACTTTTGGAATAAAAATAACAATTGAAAACAACCAAATTGTTCCATTTTATTTCATATTGGATCACCTATTAAATTGTTGTTTTAATCAAACCATTAATTCAATCAATTAATTCCCAATCATTTCAAAAGTCAAATCAAATCTTCAAAACATAAAACAACTTGAGTTTATAACAAATCTTTAAGCCAACCAACTAATTTTAATCACTTAATCAATAGGGGTTACCCTATTTAATTAATGGTTTTATTAATGTTTATTAAAATTAACCATTTCACTTAAATTTGGTTCTAATTTCAAACAGCAATCAAATGTTTAAATTTTTGAAAATGAATCTGCCAAATGGTTGCTTTTGACCTAAGGAGTCTATCTGAATTTTCCCAAATTTTTCTCTAATCTAAACCCTAATGTTTTCTTCCTAAAGCATATGCTGCAAAAAAAAAAAAAAAAAAAAACCATAAAACAAAAAAATAAAATAAAAGAGGGAGAGCACAGCAGCCCAACTCCCAGCCCATTTTCCTTCTCCCCCCAAGCTCACCTCCTTGGCCCACACCGTTCCTTCCCTGTCGCTGTCGTCCTTGTCATATCAGTACGAACTCCTCTGAACCAGACGATCACCTCCATGCCTCCTGGGATTGCTGCCGTACAGGTCCTCTTCCCCCTATATCTACCTCCCTCTGCCCTAGCAGCTACGTAACCCTAGTCCTTCCCTTCCATCGCCGCCGTCCTCTTTTCTCCCTTCCCCTGCTCCCTGTTCGTTCCTCTGTTCTGAACAATCACCTAGACACCAGTGCCTCACCGCCGTCAGGGAACCATCTCGTCGCCGGGCACACCTCCACCTCGAGGGGCTCCTCTCCCCGGGAATGGAAGCGCGGCACCATCCCGGTCCTCCCCGCCTCATCGCCTCTCGCTGGGAGATGTTGTGGAGGCCGCGCCGTCAACGACATTTCCGGCCGTGGCTGCGCTAGTCAGCGGCCTCGACTGCTTCGTCGACAACGACCAGCTCGAGGTGAGCCGCCCCGCTCCTTTTCCTCCCGCTCGCTGTCCCCTCCTCTCTCCCTTCGCGGCGCACACGCACGGCACCTCACCACCCCACGGCCACAACAGCCACGCACGGCGGCCACGGCGATGCGATCCGTACCTGTCCCCTGCTGCCGGTCGCTGTGCAGTTTCAGACATTCAGTTAACGATCGATGTACGCCTTATCTTCAGTCCGTGGCCTGTATCAACAAGCGAACCGCAACAGCTCACTGGTAGCGAGCCGCGCAAGCGAAAGGTGGGTCGCGGGTTCGAACCCCAGCGACCGCACCTTTTTTCCTTCTTTTTCCTCTCCCACACACCACGGGCCCCACATGTCATCCCCCTTCACTGCCACACCAGCACCACAGCGCCACGCTATCCCCCTGGCCCACGGGGCAGTGGCTGGGGTGTGTATCTCGTGCGGTAACAAAAGTCTAAAGCAAATCTGTTAATTACTAATTCTTTTTAAAATGGGCAGAATAAACAAATAACTTCAAAATTCCATATCTTCTAATCTGTAAGTCCTATAGATAAAACCTGAACATGTTTATTGCTCCAAATTTCATAAACTTTCCAACTAACTTATTTGTGTTCTGTTTTGAGTTTTCAAAATTCATTTAAAATTCAAATTTGAATAATTCAAATGCAATTTCTTAAATTCCATAACTAATTCATCTTTAATCCAATAAATGCAAATAAAATATGTTTTCCACACCTTTTTGAATGTTCTATTCAAATATAAAATGTGTTTCCTGGTTTGAACAAGTTAAATTTCCCAAGCATTTTAATTCTTGTTTAATTCAATTAAAAACTTGTTTAATATTGTTTAATTCATAATTAATTAATCCCAAGTCCAATTTCAAAATGTGAAACATGTAATCCAACTAAAATTTGATGTTCTTTTCAAATATAAATTTTGCTAATTGTTTTGCACACTTTAACTTGGTGAAAACAATAATTGTATGTGTGGCATGTCTAAGTAACCAAAACTTTCCAAAATTAACAAATCACTTCCAAACTTGTTTTATTCCTTTTCCTTTGCATCTATCATTGTTATTTTGTTGTTATCTTGTCATCATCATCATGCAAGCATCATGTTTAACCACTTACACTTGTTAATCAAATGTAGATCATTGCTTCCACCTTAACCATTTGCATCCATATGCAATTCACAGCATAGGGGTCCAATTAAATTGTGTTATATTGTCAATTAGTTTATTCTGATGCATCTATTAACATGACATGCATCATCCCATGTTTGTGCACCTATGCCATGATAATGATTGTTTATCTTTCTGCAATGTTTGTTTGCTTCTTCCCGGATATACGACGACGTTGAGACCGACGATACTTACGACACCCCTTCTAAGGAGTTAGCTCAGTACCAGGCTACTGGGTTTTGCAGGCAAGTTATCACTCACATGAACCACTGTGTTCCTTTCAACATTGGATACCGATACTTTCCGTTGTTCTTTTCTGCTAGCCTTAGTAGTAGTTGTTCTGTTACGAACCCATCACATGACTCCCTTAAACCTGATATTGCCTCATCTCCCTTCCTACAACCCATTGTTTGAGCCAGTGTCTTACTAGCATGCTTAGGTTGCTTTTGCTCGAGTCTGTTACCTGTTACTTTCTGTTACTACTTCTATTACGTTGTGGGGGGCTCGATGTTTAATCAATCAATCATGCTAATGAAATTGTTAAATAATAATTTGATGTTAAGGCACCGGCAGGAGGCCCATGAGAGGTTTTGGAGCCTGCTAGTGTCGACCCTAATAGGAAATGGGTCTTGTCTACTGATCCATGATGAGCACACTACCCGCATTTGGGAAGCGAGTATGGGCGCCCCCCTCAACTTGACCTGATTCGCATCTCGTCCAAATCGCCTCATTTAGTTCGTGTTTTCCATTTGCCGCATGCATGATTTTGCGAGCCCAGGCCAGGGTGGAACTTTTGTAGTCGGCATATAGGGGGACACGTTCTTAGAGTGCTATGAGGGTCCATTTTCTTCTGGGCTCGATTAGCCGTGCGCCCAAGGTTCTTTGGGCTTGATGCGAAGAATGGTTGGTTGTGTTGAGTGCCCCGCTTGGTGGGAGGCATCCCATCTGGCGGGATATTCATGAGTGTACGGCCAAATTGGTGCAACCCTGCAGGGATAATCTTCTCGAGAAGCCGTGTTTTCCGCGGTTATGGATTACTTGGTGAAAGTACTGGCTAACAAGTACTCAGGACAACTTAAACATAATGATCAAACCTGTTACACCTAATGATTAATAACTTGACTAGTAATAGGTTGATGACACAATAACTTGATTCACCTTTAATACAACTGTGTGAGTTATCCTCGGATTGCTTCTTTGGATAAGGGGCGAGATCCAGGATGGGTTTGTTTGAAGTTATCTTTCAGTTGGTTACTATCCTCGATCTTGTCTCCTTTCTGTAGCCGGCAGTTGTAGTATGTTTCTGTAGTTGGTTAGCGCAGCCAGTTGCAGCATCTTTTATATCCCCTTTCTTCCGTTGAACCCAAGGCATCTGTGCTTGGTGTTGACGGGTTACACTTTGGTGAACTGTGAGTCTTGCTTGCCAGTACGTTTATGTACTGACCCCTTTGGGGCTGTGGTTTACGCAGACGACGTTTCCGAGGATCTACATGGTGGCTACTACGTGGAGTATGACGACGAGACTGCTGACGAGTAGATAGCGGACCCGGGCAGGATCCGAGACTTCGTGGATGGGCTCCGTCTGTTTGTTTCCGGCCTCTTAGGACTATTTGGTTCTTGTCTGTACTCAGACATGTTGAATGCTTCCGCTGTATTGTAACAATGTATTGTTGGGGCATGTGCCCTCTGAATGATTGTATTTGCTATCTCTGCTCTAATGAGAGCCATTTGCAACTTATTTCAATCTTTTGTGTCGTAGAGATCTGTTGTGATATCACTTGTTAAACGCCGTTGACGTACCATGTGTGTATGGTTTGAAGTACGTCGACGGAAGTGCCTTTGATCTCTAGTGGATAGTTTACATCGACGATGGAATAGCAGGGCTTGTGTTGTCGCGCATAAGCGCAGGCCTACCAGGAAGCTGGGACGTGGGAGCAGTTATGCCCCATAATCCAAGCATCTGCTATCCAGTTCGTACGGTGAGTATCCCCTAGAAATCAGGGTGCGACAAATGGTATCAGAGCCAGTCTGTCTGTAGGATCCCTTTTTACTGGTCGCAGTTGAGTCTAGAAACTATTTTGTAGCTATACAGGAAAAATGAAACGTGAGAGTAGGAATTCTGTTCTTTTTCTTCTTTCCCCACCCTCCCTCCCTTTTTCTGGTAAGGAAGTGCAACGTTGTTTTCCCTTCTCATCTAAACTTCCAAGTTAGGATTTCACGTGTTTTGGGTTCTCCATAGTACCTCAGGAGTTTTGTTCTCGTTTTCCCCGGTGTTGATTCAATATCCTGTTCTTTTAAAGAACCTTTTCGTCCGTTGAAATCTTGTTGTTGTTTTCCACTAAAATTCTTCTACCGGCGTGTAATCAAAGTTTCCCCGTTCATCCACTAAACTCTATTCCAGCTGAAGTGTTGTTTGATACCGGAGCATCACATCCTTTTGTGTCAAAATCTTGGCCACAACAAACTACCCAATTCTTGTTCCACTAAGCAATCAAAACTCTGTTCACTCCCCGGGATCTCAAATGTTGACTTCCAAGATAAGTAAGAACAATCCAATTCTAATGAGAGGCCACATATTCCTCGTTACTCTCATGTTGATGATTCTGACATTGATGTTATTCTTGGTGTTGCATTGATGTCAATAACTCTGTTCCACCATTCTAGCCAGATAATCTATTCTCAAATGAATCAAGTTCCATTCAGCTATACACCCTTGGTGCAAAATCTCTCCCCTTTACTTGAAAATGTTCCGGTGTTTTCGAAACTCCTTGATGTCTATCCAATGTGCACGATGTGTTTCACGTATCACAGCTCAAGAGGATCTTCCCAAGAAGTTTCCGGACCTTTTCTTTTCTCAGTAGGAATCTCGGGGCGCGATTCCTTCAAGGGGGGGCGTTTTGTAACATCCCAAGTCTGAAAAATAGCCTTTAGAATGTTTTGCTCTCTGTTATTTTATGTTTTGCATCATGGCATCATGTTGATTGCAATTGTTTTGTTTGTTTTCCATTTGTTTTCCTCTATTTTCATTTGTTTTCCTTTGTTTTCTATTTGAATTTCAAACCAAAATTTAACCTTTTGTTTCATCCTTGTGATGTTACAATTCTAAAAAGATATTTCAAAATAAAACAATTGTTTGTTTCTATTAAAGTGTGATTCCAAACTATTGTTTTATTTCTATAAAAATGCATCCAATAATCAAACTCTTTTCAAATTCAATTTGTTTTCCACTGTTTTCACAACTCAAATTCAAACCTTTTTCAAACAATGTTTTCATACTTGATCTGTTACAACTTTTGGAATAAAAATAACAATTGAAAACAACCAAATTGTTCCATTTTATTTCATATTGGATCACCTATTAAATTGTTGTTTTAATCAAACCATTAATTCAATCAATTAATTCCCAATCATTTCAAAATTCAAATCAAATCTTCAAAACATAAAACAACTTGAGTTTATAACAAATCTTTAAGCCAACCAACTAATTTTAATCACTTAATCAATAGGGGTTACCCTATTTAATTAATGGTTTTATTAATGTTTATTAAAATTAACCATTTCACTTAAATTTGGTTCTAATTTCAAACAGCAATCAAATGTTTAAATTTTTGAAAATGAATCTGCCAAATGGTTGCTTTTGACCTAAGGAGTCTATCTGAATTTTCCCAAATTTTTCTCTAATCTAAACCCTAATGTTTTCTTCCTAAAGCATATGCTGCAAAAAAAAAAAAAAAACCATAAAACAAAAAAATAAAATAAAAGAGGGAGAGCACAGCAGCCCAACTCCCAGCCCATTTTCCTTCTCCCCCCAAGCCCACCTCCTTGGCCCACACCGTTCCTTCCCTGTCGCTGTCGTCCTTGTCATATCAGTACGAACTCCTCTGAACCAGACGATCACCTCCATGCCTCCTGGGATTGCTGCCGTACAGGTCCTCTTCCCCCTATATCTACCTCCCTCTGCCCTAGCAGCTACGTAACCCTAGTCCTTCCCTTCCATCGCCGCCGTCCTCTTTTCTCCCTTCCCCTGCTCCCTGTTCGTTCCTCTGTTCTGAACAATCACCTAGACACCAGTGCCTCACCGCCGTCAGGGAATCATCTCGTCGCCGGGCACACCTCCACCTCGAGGGGCTCCTCTCCCCGGGAATGGAAGCGCGGCACCATCCCGGTCCTCCCCGCCTCATCGCCTCTCGCTGGGAGCTGTTGTGGAGGCCGCGCCGTCAACGACATTTCCGGCCGTGGCTGCGCTAGTCAGCGGCCTCGACTGCTTCGTCGACAGCGACTAGCTCGAGGTGAGCCGCCCCGCTCCTTTTCCTCCCGCTCGCTGTCCCCTCCTCTCTCCCTTCGCGGCGCACACGCACGGCACCTCACCACCCCACGGCCACAGCAGCCACGCACGGCGGCCACGGCGATGCGATCCGTACCTGTCCCCTGCTGCCGGTCGCTGTGCAGTTTCAGACATTCAGTTAACGATCGATGTACGCCTTATCTTCAGTCCGTGGCCTGTATCAACAAGCGAACCGCAACAGCTCACTGGTAGCGAGCCGCGCAAGCGAAAGGTGGGTCGCGGGTTCGAACCCCAGCGACCGCACCTTTTTTCCTTCTTTTTCCTCTCCCACACACCACGGGCCCCACATGTCATCCCCCTTCACTGCCACACCAGCACCACAGCGCCACGCTATCCCCCTGGCCCACGGGGCAGTGGCTGGGGTGTGTATCTCGTGCGGTAACAAAAGTCTAAAGCAAATCTGTTAATTACTAATTCTTTTTAAAATGGGCAGAATAAACAAATAACTTCAAAATTCCATATCTTCTAATCTGTAAGTCCTATAGATAAAACCTGAACATGTTTATTGCTCCAAATTTCATAAACTTTCCAACTAACTTATTTGTGTTCTGTTTTGAGTTTTCAAAATTCATTTAAAATTCAAATTTGAATAATTCAAATGCAATTTCTTAAATTCCATAACTAATTCATCTTTAATCCAATAAATGCAAATAAAATATGTTTTCCACACCTTTTTGAATGTTCTATTCAAATATAAAATTTGTTTCCTGGTTTGAACAAGTTAAATTGCCCAAGCATTTTAATTCTTGTTTAATTCAATTAAAAACTTGTTTAATATTGTTTAATTCATAATTAATTAATCCCAAGTCCAATTTCAAAATGTGAAACATGTAATCCAACTAAAATTTGATGTTCTTTTCAAATATAAATTTTGCTAATTGTTTTGCACACTTTAACTTGGTGAAAACAATAATTGTATGTGTGGCATGTCTAAGTAACCAAAACTTTCCAAAATTAACAAATCACTTCCAAACTTGTTTTATTCCTTTTCCTTTGCATCTATCATTGTTATTTTGTTGTTATCTTGTCATCATCATCATGCAAGCATCATGTTTAACCACTTACACTTGTTAATCAAATGTAGATCATTGCTTCCACCTTAACCATTTGCATCCATATGCAATTCACATTGCATAGGGGTCCAATTAAATTGTGTTATATTGTCAATTAGTTTATTCTGATGCATCTATTAACATGACATGCATCATCCCATGTTTGTGCACCTATGCCATGATAATGATTGTTTATCTTTCTGCAATGTTTGTTTGCTTCTTCCCGGATATACGACGACGTTGAGACCGACGATACTTACGACACCCCTTCTAAGGAGTTAGCTCAGTACCAGGCTACTGGGTTTTGCAGGCAAGTTATCACTCACATGAACCACTGTGTTCCTTTCAACATTGGATACCGATACTTTCCGTTGTTCTTTTCTGCTAGCCTTAGTAGTAGTTGTTCTGTTACGAACCCATCACATGACTCCCTTAAACCTGATATTGCCTCATCTCCCTTCCTACAACCCATTGTTTGAGCCAGTGTCTTACTAGCATGCTTAGGTTGCTTTTGCTCGAGTCTGTTACCCGTTACTTTCTGTTACTACTTCTATTACGTTGTGGGGGGCTCGATGTTTAATCAATCAATCATGCTAATGAAATTGTTAAATAATAATTTGATGTTAAGGCACCGGCAGGAGGCCCATGAGAGGTTTTGGAGCCTGCTAGTGTCGACCCTAATAGGAAATGGGTCTTGTCTACTGATCCATGATGAGCGCACTACCCGCATTTGGGAAGCGAGTATGGGCGCCCCCCTCAACTTGACCTGATTCGCATCTCGTCCAAATCGCCTCATTTAGTTCGTGTTTTCCATTTGCCGCATGCATGATTTTGCGAGCCCAGGCCAGGGTGGAACTTTTGTAGTCGGCATATAGGGGGACACGTTCTTAGAGTGCTATGAGGGTCCATTTTCTTCTGGGCTCGATTAGCCGTGCGCCCAAGGTTCTTTGGGCTTGATGCGAAGAATGGTTGGTTGTGTTGAGTGCCCCGCTTGGTGGGAGGCATCCCATCTGGCGGGATATTCATGAGTGTACGGCCAAATTGGTGCAACCCTGCAGGGATAATCTTCTCGAGAAGCCGTGTTTTCCGCGGTTATGGATTACTTGGTGAAAGTACTGGCTAACAAGTACTCAGGACAACTTAAACATAATGATCAAACCTGTTACACCTAATGATTAATAACTTGACTAGTAATAGGTTGATGACACAATAACTTGATTCACCTTTAATACAACTGTGTGAGTTATCCTCGGATTGCTTCTTTGGATAAGGGGCGAGATCCAGGATGGGTTTGTTTGAAGTTATCTTTCAGTTGGTTACTATCCTCGATCTTGTCTCCTTTCTGTAGCCGGCAGTTGTAGTATGTTTCTGTAGTTGGTTAGCGCAGCCAGTTGCAGCATCTTTTATATCCCCTTTCTTCCGTTGAACCCAAGGCATCTGTGCTTGGTGTTGACGGGTTACACTTTGGTGAACTGTGAGTCTTGCTTGCCAGTACGTTTATGTACTGACCCCTTTGGGGCTGTGGTTTACGCAGACGACGTTTCCGAGGATCTACATGGTGGCTACTACGTGGAGTATGACGACGAGACTGCTGACGAGTAGATAGCGGACCCGGGCAGGATCCGAGACTTCGTGGATGGGCTCCGTCTGTTTGTTTCCGGCCTCTTAGGCCTATTTGGTTCTTATCTGTACTCAGACATGTTGAATGCTTCCGCTGTATTGTAACGATGTATTGTTGGGGCATGTGCCCTCTGAATGATTGTATTTGCTATCTCTGCTCTAATGAGAGCCATTTGCAACTTATTTCAATCTTTTGTGTCGTAGAGATCTGTTGTGATATCACTTGTTAAACGCCGTTGACGTACCATGTGTGTATGGTTTGAAGTACGTCGACGGAAGTGCCTTTGATCTCTAGTGGATAGTTTACATCGACGATGGAATAGCAGGGCTTGTGTTGTCGCGCATAAGCGCAGGCCTACCAGGAAGCTGGGACGTGGGAGCAGTTATGCCCCATAATCCAAGCATCTGCTATCCAGTTCGTACGGTGAGTATCCCCTAGAAATCAGGGTGCGACACTTTGCTTACTGCGATAATCTGTTACTTGCAACTTAATACCCAACGTTTTCGGATGATATTCGGAGGATGGATTATTAGACATAGATGTAGTTGGATGACGGTCTATGTATTTTGTTATAATGCCCGCATGAATCAAATATTAATCTTTATGTCTTGCATATGCACTACGGTGTAGCCTTCATTTCGGTCAATTGCTAGCTGTAATTCGTTCACCACACATGTTATTTATCTTTCACGGAGAGACACCACTAGTGAACTGTGGAACCCGGTCCCTTTTCTCATACTGATAATACACACACTGCTTCTACTGTTTTCACACTGCTTCCACTACTTTCATATTGTTTTCCTACTATTTTCCACACCATACGTTTAACCTTTTTGTGTTCAGCAAAACCGGTGAGATTGACAACCTCATCGCTTCGTTGGGGCAAAGTGATTTGATTGTGTTGTGTAGGTTCCACGTTGCTGCTGAACCGGTAGTGAGCCCTGCCACCTTAGCTGCATCAACCTTCAGAGATTGCTTGTCCTCCTACTGGTCGATTCAACCTTGGTTTCGTTTCTGAGGGAAAACTTGCTGATGCACTCTTCACCACCTTGCGCTTGGGGTCTCCCAACGAGCGTGTGTCCACACTCCATCAGTATTCATAATAAAAAGCGGAGCGTGTCTCTCTCTCACACAAAGAATGTTGGGTTCCAAACATATTTATTACAGCAAGGAAAGCAAAAGAAAACAAACAGACGCTCCAAGTAAAATGCATATGATGTGACCGGATAAAAATATAGTTTCACTAGAAGTGACCTGATAAATTGTTGATGAAGAAGGGGATGCCTTGGGCATCCCCAAGCTTAGACGCTTGAGTCTTCTTAGAATTTTCTGGGATGAACCACGGGCGCATCCCCAAGCTTTGGTTTTGCACTCTTCTTGATCACATTATATCACCCTCTTCTCTTGACCCTTGAAAACTTCCTTCACACCACACTCAAGGTAATTCGATTAGAGGGTTAGTGCAAAATCAAAAATTCACATGTTCTGCATGGACATAGGGGTTATTAATAATTTTAAACATTAGCTACAACCACTGATGTCTCGTGGAGCAAACAAATCCACTCGACATAGTAAAAGAGAGAATGCAAGTAGAAAGGCATAATCTATCAAAATTAGAACAGTCTATAAAGACGAATTTTTCGGGACACCTATGTTTCTCAAATCGAAAACGTAAATCTATAAAAAGCTTATGAATTAGCTGAGGAATAAGCACAATTTTTTTCAAGTCACTTTGGTCTTTCTGTGAATTATGCGATTTTATACGATGGACAACAGAAATATGTTTCCTCCGCAGAAATCCAAAACCAACCTCAACTTTCACTAGAGACTTTACTTGGCACAACAAATGCGAGAAAATAAAGATACAAATGAGTTACTACATAAGTATACAACACCTTGAGTCAAAGACAACATAGAAAAACAAAGCAAAAAAAAACCATGGGTTATCTCCCAAGAAGTGCTTTTCTTTAACGCCTTTTAGCTGGGCTTAGGAAGCAAGAAGATGCTCACATAAGAAATATGAATTAAGAAAAAGAGAGCATCAAGAAGCAAGTATAAAACAAATTTAATTCTAACCCACTTCCTATGCGTAGGAATCTTTTAAATAAATAAATTAAATAAGCTCAAACTAGAAATCATGGGAAGGTAGAACAATAGCAATTTCAAAACTTTCAACAAAAATAGAGGTATTTTAGTAACATGAAAATTCCTACAACCATATTTTCCTCTCTCATAATAATTTTCATTAGCATAATGAACGAACTCAACAACATAATTATCACATAAAGCATGTTTATCATGGCCTAAAATCACACAATTCATATCAAGCTCGAAAATAGTGGGATCAAAAATAAAGACCTCTTCTTTCTCTCTTTTAACAATAGCAAAATAAGATGACTGGTCACTCTTAAAAGGCATGGGACACATTATAGCAATACTATTTTCAGTAGCATTATAATTTATAACATCAAGTAACATAGGACCATCATATAGAGCATTATCATATAAATTTTCCAAACAAACTTCCTCTTTATCATGCATATAAATAGTTGGAAAAAATAGAGGATTATCATAAGATTTATCAAAGTAGCATGGATTATCATAAATAATAGTAGCAATATCATTCTCACAAGTTTCATTCATAGTAGTATCAAGGTCACGAGTATAGCAAGTATCAATTTCATCAAAAAGTGATATTTCAAAAGAATCAATAGGATCATCACAATTATCAATATAACACCCATCCTCCTTTGGTAAGAATGGAGGGCAATCAAATAAGGTATGAGTTAAAGAGTTACTCTCATCAGGAGGTAGACATGGGTAGCTACTCCATTCATCCTCCTCTTGATCATCACTGTCCTCCTCTTTTTCATCTAATGAGCTTCCAATTTCAGCAATTTCTTCTTCCCTAGGTTCCTGCAAGACATTAGTCTCCTCCTTTGGGGGAGAGAATCTATTAAGATATTTAATTATGTAGTAATTACAATCCTTGTAATTATCAAAGCAATATTCAAGTATAGCATAAATCTCGTATTTATAGGGTGCATCGTCAATACTTTCAAGTAAATAGGCAATTTCGAATGCACCCTTCCAAGCAATTAATTCCTCAATTTGTTCCACATCATAAAAGTCATAATTTCCCTTAACATAAGAAGATATGGTAACATTATCACTATACTCGCATTGAAAAGGGAGGTGTTTATACCTCCTACAATAACAAGATTTATCAAAGCAATAAGTAACATTATAAGTAGAGCACAAAGTTTCTAGCAATGGTATTCAATTTATTAATTTATTCCCATAACTGTTTCCCTTTTTGTGACAAGCGGTGTTCCTAAGAATATTTTTGTTGTTCATCTGTGAACCCACCTTGCCAATAAGATCTAGTTTCAAAGACATCAAACATTGCTAGGAAGCATGATAAAGCAAGTAACAGGAAAAATAATAACAAAGTAAAAATGATTGGAGGTGAGAGACTCCCATTGCAGAAATCCTCTTCCTCTCGGCAACGGCGCCAAAAAACTTGTGATTGATGACGTTGACGAGGGAGTGGTTGCTTCTTGATGACTTTGAAATAGTCGGCAATGACGCCAGAAAACTTTCATGGAGGTTGATGCTCTCGTTGGGAGACCCCAAGTCTAGGGTGTGAAGAGTGCAGTGACAAGTTTTCCCTCAGAAAGAAACCAAGGTTGAATCGACCAGTAGGATAAAGAAATCACTTCCGAAGCTTGATGCCGCTGATGTTGGCAGGGCACACTACCGGTTCAGAAGCAACGTGGAACCTACACAACACAATCAAATCACATTGCCCCAAAGAAGCAGCGAGGTTGTCAATCTCACCGGTTTTGCTGAAAACAAAGAGGTTAAACGTATGGTGCAAAAATACAGTACTTGTTTGCAATAGATGAAAAGAGAACAATGATGGCAGTAGGAAAACAGTAGGAACAGTATGAAAACAGTGATTGCAGTGGTTGTATTATCAGTGTAAAGAAATGGGCCGGGGTCCACAGTTCACTAGTGGTGTCTCTCCAAAACAGATAGATAGCATGTTGGGTAAACATATAAAGGCTGCATCGTAGTGCATGTTCATGAAATGATGATTACTATGTGATTCATGCGGGCATGACAACAAGATACATAGACCGTTATCCAAATTCATCTATGACTAAAAATCCACCCTCAGAGTGTCATCCGAGCAAACCTTGGGTATTAAGTTGCAAGCAATAGATAATTGCATTAAGCAAAGTGTGTAATGTAAACATCGTTGTTTTCTCCCTAATGGCAACAACACATCTACGTTTCTGTCACTCGAGCGTGAGTAAAAGGGAGGCATGAACCCACTATCGAGCATAAATACTCCCTCTTGGAGTTACAAGCATCTACTTGGCCAGAGAATCTACTAGCAACGGAGAGCATGCAAGATCATAAATAACGTACACATGAAAAGAACATGATAGATTGATAATCATTGGACATAACATTCAATATTCATCGGATCCCAGCAAACACAACATGTAGCATTACAATAAGATGACCTTGATCATGTTAGACAGCTCACAAGATCTAAACATGAGGCATAAAGAGGAGAGAACAACCATATAGCTACTTCTATAGACCCGTAGTCCAAGGATGAACTACTCACGCATCATTCCAAAGGCGGGCATGGTGGCGTAGAGCCCTACGGTGATGATTCCCCCTCCCTGCAAGGTGTTCGGGAGAGCTCGAGAACCCTCCCGAACTAGGGTTGACGATGACGGCGGTTGCGGATGTTTTTAGTGTAAAAGGCTCAGGTTTTAAGGGTTAACCTCCCGAGAGGTATAAATAGGCAAGACGGCAACGTCGGTGGGCGCCCAGGTGCCCACACCACCTCTGGGCGCGGCCAGAGGGGGGGCACCGCCCTATTGTGTGGGGCCCTGTGGCCCTCCTCTGGGTCCCCTCCATACTCCTTGTGCGCGACATATTTCTAAGACCTTTGGCTTTCAAATCGTCCAATTCCGAGAATATTTTCAGAACAACTTTTCTGAAATAAAAACATCAGAAAACAGGAACTGGCTCTGTGGCATCTTGTCAATAGGTTAATCCTAGAAAATCGATAAAAATGGCATAAAGTGTAAAGGAAACATGGAACATCAGAAATTATGGATACGTTTATGACGTATCAATAGTCCACCTTGAGAAAGCTATCTAGCAAATCTTGTTGATATTAAGTTGCATCAACAAAGTGATTTATTGTGTGCAATAGAAAAATTGCATTAAGAACAAGTACGTAATGTAAGCAATGGTTCTCGTCCATAGACAAGAGCACCGATGTTTTCTCCCTAGTGGAAACAACACATCCCCCACCCGTCATGTTTCTGTCACTCGAGCACAGATGCGAGGGAGGCATGAACCCATTATCTAGCATATAAACCCTCTCTTGGAGGTGAAAACAATACGTGGACAAGGTAATCATAAACATTGGAGAGCATTGCAGGACTATATTAAAACTCTCTACAAATATAAGTGAAGCATCTAAGATTAACATGAACAAAATAATCATAATCTCATGGTTCATCGGATCCTAACAAACACAACATGCACAATTACATAACGGTGGTCTCGATCATGTGGGGCAGCTCATGGGACTCTAAACATGGAGGAATAATAGAGGGAACAACCATCTAGCTGCTGCTATGGACCCGTAGTCCCGAGATGAACTACTCACGCATCTGTCTGGAGGCGATCATGGCGATGTACAGGCCTTCGATGACGACCCCCCCTCCGGTAGGGTGCCGGAACAGGGCTGCGGAAGCCCTAGATTGGACTTTGAGGTGACGACGACTCTATGTATGTTTCGTGGAAATTAAATCCGTCCCCGAATGTTTTAGGGTTTGGGGCAATTTATAGGCGAAGAGGCGGTGGTTGGGGAAGCCAGGGGCCCACCAGGCGCGACCTATGGTGGGGCTGCGCCTAGCCCCCCTTGGGGGCCACCTAGCCTCCCTCCGGCTCTTCTTTGGACTCTATCTTTGTTCCGGGTAAAAAACGATCTCCGTGGATTTTCAGCCCTTTCCGAGAATATTTCTTTAAGAACTTTTCTGAAATAGAAAAACAGCAGAAAACAACAACTGGCCTGGGGAATCTCGTTAATAGGCTAGTCTATGAAAACATCCATAAAACAAAGGAAAACATGTGGAAACAAAAGGTATCAGGTAGAAAACAAGCATGGAGCATAAAAAATTATAGATAAGTTTGCAACATATCACGAGGCGGTGCCGAGGCCATGAGCTGACCCCACGACACGGGTGGAGGGTAGGCCGTGCCTCGTGGTCACATGGTGTCCGTGGAGCCCATCTCCAGGGGACCTTCTGGCTCCCGGAGTCTCCCGATGAATAAAAATTCCTCAAAAATTTCTAGGTCATTTTGAGAACTTTCACTTTTGGCCCTTTTTTGCAATACATAGACAAATAAACAAGAAATGGCATTGGGAACTAGGTTAATAGGTTAGTCCCAAAAAACGTAGGAAAACATGTAGGAAACATGGAAGAACATATAGAAAATAAGCATGGAGCATCAAAAATTATAGATACGTCTGGGATGTATCAGAATCTCCAAGGTTAACTCCTACTCGTCCTCGAGTAAGTAAGTGATAACAAAGATAATTTTTTAGGTGACATGCAGCCAGCACAAACTTGATCAATCAATATGTAAAATCATTGTAAGCTGAGATCAAAACATTTTAACAAAGGCGTAATAAATGTTGTTTGAACAATGAAAACTTCACAATTTTGGTGCACATGAAAAGTATCACAAATAATTGACAATGGTCAATAATGCATTGAAAGTAATACGGTTGTTTGATCATAATGAAAAAAATGCTAAAGAGGTATTCTACTTGTCCTTCACGAAGTAGCAAAACATAAATTCTAGGACACTTTGAAAGTTCAAGTGGTGACTAGATACAAATAATTTTAGACAAGCAATACCATAATAATACTCCAATCAATAATAAATTTTGGGACTATGCACATTATACTCATAATGACAACTATGCTCTCTTAATTGGTGCATAAAGTAATAAGATGAAGACTCATCCTATTTCTAAAGGAAAGGCCCTTCGCAGAGGGAAGCAGGGATCACTCATGCGCTAGAACTTTTCATTTGATAAAACAAAGCATATTTGAAATATAATTTTGAGAGATGTATGTCTTTTTCAATGAATGATAGTGAAGAACTTACCATAACCCATGTCAAGCAAAGTTATAGACTTTTAAGAGCGGTTTCCATTAGCACATTTTCCCCTTTCTTTATGATTGACACTTCCCCACCCTGTCTTACACAAACCATGGCTAGCTGAATTCGCGGGTGCCTGCCAACAATCATCAAACCATGGGGGAATGCCTTTTTATTATTTAAGTTCATATTATTTGGCACCATCTCTCTTGCAATTTAAATGAGCGTAGATTCCATATTCATTGGGTGAATAAGAAACAAGAACCTTGCTTGACATAGGATATAATAAGTTTTAAGCTACTTCCTCGTGAGCTAAAACAGGAACATAAAACAAGGTTTAGTAGTTTTGAAAGTTTTAAAGGTAGAACACGAGCAATTTACTTGGAATGGTTGTAAAATAATGTGCATAGGTAGATATGGTGTACACGTTTGAATAACTTTTGCTTAAGGGAGTTGGATGCATGAGTAGAGCTCATACTCGGTACAGGTGAAGGCTAGCAAGAGACTGTGAGCGACCAACCAAGAGAGCAACAACGACCATAATCATGCATAGAGACCAAACATCATTGATCAAAGCATAAATTGATATTACGAGAATAAAAATAAATAATCATTGAGGCTAAAGGTGACTTTGTTTATAGTCATAACATGGTGTGAGCATGTGCCAAGTCGATACAAATATATCATCAAAGGATAATACCACAGTATTATGATCAAGAACAACACATGATTTAATTTCAATAGCACATTAAGCACTCTCATTTATTTAGGACTAGTCATGATTCATCAAAATTACTAATCACACGATTAAAATAACATCTAACATGACATGTCAAAGCCTAGTCACGGTCTAAACAAGCTTCCTTTGCACCACTATAGGCATGAAATATTTTATTCCCATCAAAACACCAATCAACTTATTTGAAACAACTCTCTTAACAAATATTCATTAAATACCAGAGGCTAATAATATCTAAATATAGCAAACAAGCAAGATTTGAACAAAATAAGCAAGCAAAACAAGAGTAATAACAATAGTAGCAAAAATCGAACACTCACAAAGCGATAAGTGTGAAAACTAGAGTATTCTAGATAATAATAACGAATTGTGTTTCTCTGCAACAAAGAATGTTAGGATCCAACCAATTATGACCATCAAGAAAAAAAACTGAAATCGAAACAAAAATACACTCCAAGAATAACACATAGTATGTGAAGCAATAAAAATATAATGTCTTGAAAGATGACATGATAATTTTGTTGATGAAGAAGGGGATGCCTTGGGCATCCCCGAGCTTTGACGCTTGTACTTCTTGGATATTTCTTGGGGGTGTCATGAGAATCCCCAAACTTGAGATTTTGTCCATCCTTCATCTTCTCATATCATCCTCCTCTCCTTACACTTGAAAACTTCCTCCACACAAAACTTCTCACAATATTCATTAGCGAGGTTAGTGCAACAAATAAATAAATCCACTTGGTTCAGTTTTAACACAATACAAACACTATATTTAAAAATTAGCTACTGTCACAACTTCTTTTAAAACTCTCCCCGGTCAAGAGAACACACACAAAAATATTAAGAGGCAAATGCAAACAAAGGTAGAAATCTGTCAAAATAGAACTAGCCGTAAAGATGAATTTTTTGAGGCACTTCCGTGGATCAAATCAAAAAGTGGTGAACTCATGAAAGTTATATAACAACCTGGGTTAGATGTTTGATTTTTTTTTTCAGAATTTTAGCGCACTCTGAATGAGAGATAAGCATAAAATCTTGACAGAAAACAACAAATTGCACTTCCTTTTAAATAAAGGTTACTCTTGACACACAAATAAAACAAAAGGGATAAGCAGAGGTTGCTACATCGGTAATTAATTCCAAGACTCAAAGAAAACATAAAGAAAACAAGATAAAACAAAGTAGGTTGTCTCCCACAAGTAGTTTTCTTTAAAGCCTTTTAGTTAGGAAAAGTACTCCCCCCGTTTCTTTTTACTCCGCATATTAGAATTGTTTTAAGTCAAACATTGCAAAGTTCGACCAATTTTTTAGAACAAAATATCAATATTTGTAGTACCAAATCGACATAATATGAAAGTATATTACATGGTGAGTCTAAAGGTATTAATTTGGTATTATGAATTTGATATTTTTTACTATAAAATTGGTCAAACTTTAGCAAGTTTGACTTTGGAAAAATCTAATACGCAGAGTAAAAAGAAACGGAGGGAGTAATTTTTAAAAGATGCTCACATAAGAATAAGATTGAAGAACAATAAGAGAGCATCAAGAAGAAAATATAAATCACATTTAAGTCTAACCCATTTCTTATGCAAAGGAATTTTGTAAGAAAACAAACCAATGAAGCACAAAACAACTAGCATAGGAAAAAAAACATAACTTCACAAATTTCAGCATAAAGAGGGGAAACTTAATATTATTAAGATACATATAACCATTTTTCCTATTTCATAATAACTTTCAGTAGCATCATGAATAAAATCAATGATATAACTCTAACATAAAGAATTCTTATCATGATCCACATGCATAAAAGAATTATTACTCTCCAATAAGCATAGTCATTATCGTTAATACTAGTGGGAGCAAATTCAACAAAATAGCTATCGGCGTAATCATCATAAATAGCAGCCATATCATAATCACAGTAAATTTTCTGCTCAACTGTAGGTGGACTAAAAATATCATATTCATCATTGTAATCCTCATATAAGGGAGGCATAGTATCATCAAAGTAAAATTTCTCCTCCAAACTTGTGGGACTAAGAATATCATGCTCATCAGAACCGACTTCCCCAAGATTAAAGTTTTCCAAAGCATTAGCAATAATGGTGTTCAAAGAATTCATACTAATAACATTACTACCATCATGCAAGTAAACTTCCATAGGTTTTTTTTAAAAAATTTCTCTTCAAACACTTCATGTACTAGTTCTAGATAAATATTATAGAACCCTCTCATATTTTTTTTTCCATTAAGACTAACAAGTAAAATAAAAAACAAGAAGCAAGTAATAAAGCTATGCTCCCCGGCAACGGCGCGAGAAAATAGTCTTGATAAACCACAAGTGTAGTGTATCACAACAGTCTTTGAGGGTAAGTGTAACCCAATTTATTGATTCGATACAAGTGGAGCCAAAAAATACCTATACGCCTTAGCAGCTGAGTTGTCAATTCAGCCGCACCTGAGAAGCACTTAACAAAATATATTAGTAATAAACAGTGCCAGAAAATAGTTGGTGATGTGGTGATGGGATGATTCCATTGCGTCCTGAACACACCTAATACAATGGTGATTGTATACATGCACTAGTTCGGCGAAGAGACAATGAAAGTGGTGTAATATGAAGTGATAGAGGTGATCTATGTGATCTAAAATAATAATGGCAATACGGTAACATGTAGCAAAACTGAGAGCAAATGATATATCAATGGTTGGAAACAAGGTCTAGGGATCATACTTTCACTAGTGGTAACTTTCAACAATATTAACATAATTAAACACATGATATTTTCTCTAACACTATGCATCAGGGACGTTTACTCGGAAATCGTTCCTAATGGATCAAATATGATGAGAATTGCGTAGGGCTACACAAGCACACCTTAAAAGTTCACGTTCCACATCTACAGACACCCCAACCCCGTCACTTTGAGCATCCAAAGATAGTACTAACAAACACCACAACCTATCTCTTGAATAGTCTCTTTCTAATACATCCACAACACTCGCAGTGTTAACTTGGCACTATAGATATTATACTAAACACAAGCATCATGAAACCTCATGATTTCATAATTCAATCCAACAAAATAAGAGCAAGTTCATGAAAAGTATCCCTCTAATTCATGATCCATAGAGTCACACACGATACCCGCACTGTCACCGTGGGACAAAGGTGACTCCGGAAGATTATACTAGATAAAACCAGTTGAGCACATAATATCCATTACATAACAAAGGGGAAACATCATAGAATTCAACTATAATAACATAGCTCACGATCTCATGAAGATCACACCATAGGAGAGAGATAACCACATAGCTACTAGCACGAGCCCTCGGCCTCGTGGAGGGACTTCTCCTGCATCATCGTGGAAGGCAGCAACGTCGATAAAGATGGCTCCTAGGGCACTTTCCCGTCCCGGCAGAGTGCCAGAGCAGAGACTTCTGTCCACCGAATTAGGGTTTTGGATGGCGACGGAGTTCGGATGCGTTTTCTGGAAAAATCCTCTGGTGTCTGGTGTTTTTAGGTCAAGAGTGATTTTATAGGACGCGTGGCGGTGCCCGAAGCCACGAGGTGATCCCACGGCGCGGGTGGGGGGTAGGCCACGCCTGGTGGTCACGTGGTGGCCCTATAGCCCATCTCCGTGTGCCCTTCTGGCTCTCGGAGTCTTCCGGTGAATAAAAATTTCTTAAAAAAATTTAGGTCATTTCGAGAACTTTCATTTTTTGCCATTTTCTGCAATACACAGACAAATAAACAGAAAATGACACTGGGTTAATAGGTCAGTCCCAGAAAACGTCGAAAACATGGAAGAAGATATAGAAAATAATCATGGAGCATCAAAATATGTTTGGGACGTATCAGCGGTCGCATATGAGAATTGGCTGTTGTGCTGCGTGCCTATGTGAGAGGAGAGACCACTCTTATATAGGAACAACTACAGGAGGCGAACGGGCACCACAGATGAGGAAACGAAGAGACAAGAGGCGAGCTGAACAATCGGCGGCCGAAGCTGAGCAACCATCCACTCACTTGCATTCATTTCCTATTGGTGCAAAATGTTCCAGCTTCATGTCCGTCCATTCGCGTGTGACAAAAAAGACTGCGCGGACACGTGGCATGGGTCTTACCTCGGCTCGACTCATTCTCGAAGTGCGCATCGTGACAAGGCGAGAGCGAGACGGGCGACGAAGGAGGAGCGCATGTGTAGCTCTATACTTCTCATGAAACCCTTATAAGGAGGTGAAACTCCCACTCAATTAGTAATGTGGGACTAAACTCCATATGTTTAGCTCGACGATTAGGCTAAAATTTCCTTCCCCCAACCGTCGTGTGATTTTCTAATTTACACAAAAGATTAGCTCGGAAATTGAAGATATGGAGTACTCAGGATCGAATATAGTGTGTCTCTGAAGTTTTGTTTTTCAGGACGGCCGTTTTTACGGCATGTGGTTTGGCCATTTTTTCGCCCCAGATTCGAAAAAAAAAACAGTTATTTTTTGGACCGAGGTTAGGATCTGCTAGAACTTTTCTTTAGGCCTTCCGTAATGCTCCATGTCAGCCGTTTCTTAAGGATGCCAACTAGGATGAAATATGACGTGGAGGGCTAATTAAAGTGGAGAGAGAGAGTTACCGTATGTTATCCTAGCTACGGCTCTTAGCGCTTCAGTCAAGGAAAAAATTAAATACAGCCAATAGAAGAGAGAGGAGAGACAGGGAAAGCTGCGGCTGACCTATCAATAAATAGGATGGATTAATTGCTCAAGCCCAGGACTTAGATACGATGGCCTTTTGCTTTTCCATCTACCATGGTTTCTGCTGGGTTCCCCTATGTAGTGCTTATAGCACTACGTAGTAGGGATCGCCCATGTACTACGCTAAATGGGCCGGCCCATTTACTTTTTTTTTTGTTTTTCTTGAAAAATGTTCAAATACGAAATTTATTCAAATTCGAAAATTGTTCAAATTAAAAAATTTAACAATTTCGAAATTTGTTCAAATTCGAAATTTGTTCATATTCGAAAGTTGTTCAAATTCGAAATTTGTTCACATTCAAAAATTGTTCAAAATTCAAATTCTTGTTTGAACATATTTCAAAACTAAAAAATCCCGAATAGAAAAGAAAAGAAAAAAGAAAACAGAAAAGAAAAAAATAAAACAGAAAAAAGAAAACAGAAAATGGCAAAAGAAAAAAATGGAAAAAAGCTAAACTATAAAAAGCTAAAAACGCGAACTGTACACAAGCCGCCGCTTGGCCTGGTGGCTTCGCCCCATCTTGCGCAAGGGGAGGGCGCGGGTTCGAACCCCCTCCCCCGCACCTGCACATATATTTTCGCAAAATTAATCTGTTTAATGGGCCGGCCCGTTTAGGAAATTTACATGGGCGTGCGTTAATAGGTAGTGCTATAGGCACTATATAGTGATTGCGGTTTCTGCTGAGGTGTACAACAGGAAACGGCATATAAGAGCCGGCCATTACGGAAGGCCTTATTAGGGGACGGATCTGCTAGACTTGCTCTAGGACGCTTCTCTGGCAGCTTATTGGGCCGGACTCGATATGTGGGCCCAGCAGGCCGGTTTTGTCATTTCATTACCGAGAGAGAGGGTGTCTCCTTCTCCTACCTCGCAGGCTCACACACAAGCAACCACACCACACGCCGATACCACCGCCACCAGCTCCCTCGCCGGCCACCATGGCCGCCCGCCTCGCGGCCCGACGCCTCCTCGGCCTCGCCTCCGCCTCCGCTTCACAGTCCACCGCCCGCCGGATTTCTCCGTCTCCGGTTAGCGCGCCTCCTGCCCCTCCCAAATCCATTCCCCTCGATTCTCTCCCAGGTCAATCCTCTGATCCCGTTGGCCAAAATTTTCCGTGCAGATCTCCTCCCCCGCCGCTGCCGCCGCCACGGGATACTTCTCCCGGGCCTTCTCCTCGGCGCTTAACTACGTAAGCGCTCTCGGATCCCCTTCTACGCTTGCCTGATCTGTTTTGCCGCCGAGGAGGATTCAGCTAGATTTACATGTTGCCTTGTCCTGTAGCACATCGATTCGCCGGAAAACAGCCCCAACATGCCATGGGAGTTCACGAAGACGAACATGGAGAAGGTACTGTTCTCCCCCTCGTCTGCGCTGCGTGTGTAGCGGGACTGTTGTGTTAGGTGGCTAGATTTGGAGTAATTATGCCAGACCAATTTAACTTGTGTGCTCAGATTTTTAGATATGGTTCTTAGGATAGCATTTGTGTACTGGCAATGACATGTTCTTCCATTTGGTTCTTCTATTGAATGACAGTCTTCAGTTTAGCTCTTTTTTTTCCCGTTATTGCAAGGGGAGTCTTGTTAATATCGTGTATACATGTGACACCTTGAGATTAAGAAAATGGAATAGTGCTATGAGGCATAATGTTCCATGTCTTACAGGAGAAATGGCCTCAGTGAATACTGTTGGTGTGGGCTGGGGGCACATTCAAGTTAGTTATTGTCTGGACTAAATTTTCTGTTGTAATGTCCCAGGTCAAGGAGATTCTATCTCATTACCCAAGCAACTACAAGCAATCTGGTATCATACCAATGCTTGATCTTGCGCAGCAGCAGCATGGCGGATGGGTCCCAGTTGCAGCAATGGATGCTGTAAGTTAAAATTTGTGCAAAATTTTGATGATACGTTCCAACTTCAGCATGTATTTTGTATTCTATTTTCATCTTAAGGCTTAAATTTTTTATAACACACAGTAGCCTATACCTCTCATACCTTCTTTACTTAAAAACCTTGATCCACCTGTAGAAAATATGCAAAGCCTTGTTGCCAATTGTATCTTGTTGTATATGTTGTCCTTTTCAGTATACTCTTCAGTCTATTCACTATGTCTGGAATACTGAATTAAAAGTCTGTATAGGTGCACATTTTGAAGTGAGAGTTACCACCATTGGATAATTAGGATGTTATTCTGGATTTACTAATCAAGAAGATTTGCCTTACTAGGAGACATGGGTTTTAAGTAAGAAAGAACATGTTTGTTAACATTGTAGTGGAAATCTCTTATGATCATGTTATTTTGTTTCTGAAGTTGATTCCATGCAAGTCTAAAATATTCATGTGGCAGCTATTCTGGAGCATACTATTATGTAACGCATTAAAAGGTGGAACATATCCTTTCTTACATGACTGTTAGGTTGACAATTT
Source organism: Alopecurus myosuroides (assembly GCA_028641055.1). Classification (NCBI taxonomy): domain Eukaryota; kingdom Viridiplantae; phylum Streptophyta; class Magnoliopsida; order Poales; family Poaceae; genus Alopecurus; species Alopecurus myosuroides. The sequence continues at coordinate 74,061,801 of CM054061.1, read as the reverse complement.
TACTGCGACTGCCAAAATCTTTCTTAAACACTAATCTTATATATTTTATGGTTTCTTACCTTTCTACTTTTTATTCATTTATCTTGGAAAAGTGAACTCTTCACAGTTTTCAGTGTTCCTGACAATATTGTATCTCCCTTTTCAGATTGCTAAAATCGTCGGAGTTGCGCCGATCAGGGTCTATGAAGTTGCAACATTTTACTCAATGTTCAATCGGACTAAGGTACGTTGATGCATGACTGCCTGCGCTGTACTCGTTACTACCACTACTAGCACCTCCTTTACCATGTTAGTCTTTTTATGCCATGTAGGTAGGAAAATATCACCTTTTGGTGTGTGGAACTACACCTTGTATGATTCGTGGTTCACGTGACATCGAAGAAGCCCTGTTAGAACACCTTGGAGTTAAACGGAATGGTTTGCATATACATACAGTTATTCTGATAATTTCAAATTTGTTAAGACAAACTCTTGTCTTCTGAGCAAGATCTTCTTTTGCTATTTCTGTGATGTACTTGACATTTACTTCATTTGCAGAGGTGACAAGCGATGGTTTATTTTCTGTCGGGGAAATGGAATGCATGGTAACACCTTGATCTGAGAATATTTATTTCTAGTTGGGTTTACACTTTCAAATTATTAACTGTGTAGGAATGGTCTATAGTATGCTTGTGTTGAATGATTTTTAATGTTTTGGTTATGATCTGTTTTTCCTTGAGAAAGCCACTTTTGTTCATCTTTCTCTCGTGTTTTCACAGGGTTGCTGTGTGAATGCTCCCATGATTGCTGTGGCTGACTATTCCAAAGGTTCAGATGGTTACTCATACAATTATTACGTAAGTTTATTTTGTTCTCCTGGCAGTACTAATACATATGAAATGCAACATTGCTTTATTGTGCACATTTCCTGCGGGACAACTTGTTCGACCTGATTAGTTGCAAAACAAAAAAGTGGGTATGGAGAACGTGATTACTGTGTAGAGGTACTGGAGTATATTGTTAGAAAGTGGCTAAGGCCCTGTTTGTTTGGGCTTCTGCTTCTGCTTTTGAGGTCTAGAAGTGGAAGCCCAAACAAACGGCATCAAATGGAAAAGCGATGCCTACAATCGTTGTCGAAAAATACACTCGAGTAGAGCAAGCGCGCGGAGCAGGGCGGGAGCTGCTTCCCGCAGCTTTCCACTCATCTAGCGAACCGTTACCTGTTACTGCCCAGTTTGTTGCTCCAAATTACAACAAGAATGCCACCGACTGCCATCCTGACCTTGCCTGGCACGAGTACACGCAAGCGCATGCAGCTCTGACCTTGCACCGAGCATACTTTCCATCGCATGGCCCTGGCACAAGTACACGCGAGCCTACAGCATGCAGCTCAGCCACCGGGTATGGGTGTGTACATGTTAAAAGATATGACTACATCAGATCTCACACAAATATATTTAATTTCGAAATAATTTGAACACGAAATATGTTCGTGTCGACAAGTAGGTTCCATTCCCACGATTGATTTTGAGTTTTGTGGAACGGAACCTCTCAATTTTGGACCGAACTTCGCACCATTTTTTGGACAAATTTTGTCAAATTCGTTGTACTCGGTAGCCTGTTAGGAATTTCTTTATTTTGCGGGAATCCGTTTGAAATTTCCTTTATCGAATATATCGATCTGCCATTTTTCACAACTTTCGTGTCGTAATATTTTTGTTTCACAGAAAAGTAAAATCTCGACATACAAGCCAAAAGCCAAAAGCAATAAGCCATAAGCAAAAAAGTCATAAGCCAAAATCCGTAAGTCAAAAGAAAAAAGTAATTAACACATTTACAAAAAATTATATGGGTAAAATTGAGATAATTCAACCTGTAAACATGCTACATATGTTAAAAAGGGTTAGAATTAGCTAATTCGTTCTTAAACAACATTTATATAACTTCTTCAACATCCAGGGCATTATAGACATTTCATCATTCAAACCACCACCAGCAGCCATCAACAATACTCGTGCCAAACATCAAATCTCTGCTTTCAACAGCTGGTTCCTACAGCTGCTTTCTAACAGCCCAGCAGCTACAGCTGATTCTCAACAGCAGCAGCCCAAACAAACAGACCCTAAAGAGTGGTCGCATGTTCAGAACAGATGTTTTGTTTAAACTTGTAAGCTCATGTATATGCATAGATCAAAACTTATTAACTCAAGAGACGAAAGTTTTATGTCATTGCTAGCTGGCTCTATATTGCATCTTCTTCATTGGGGGCATTAGAGAGGTAGAATTTTGCGGTGGTTATCTTCTTAACTACGTTGCAATAGAACTACTGCATCACTGCAGACTTAAAGTTGCTAACAGGATGGCTTGTTAAAACCTGTGTGCCTTTTGCTAATAGAACAGGGGTTGACTACATTTTTCCATCTTATTTAACTTGAGCTTCTCTTTGAAACATTCCCCTTTACAGGAAGACCTCACTCCAAAGCGTGTCGTTGAGCTCGTTGAAATGCTGAGAAGAGGAGAAACACCCCCTGTAAGCTTTAGCCGTCTTAATAAGATTGTCTTACTATATCTGGCCACAAGCATTACTTGGTATTCTTTTATATGTTTATAAAGCCCCGGCAGTTTGGCTTAGGGCTAATACACCTGTTCTGATGTGGGATAACTTTTGCAGCGCGGCACGCAGAACCCAGAGCGGAAAAACTGTGGTCCTGCTGGAGGGAACCTCACCTTGCAAGGCGAGCCAAAACCTCCCCCGTGCAGGGATCTGGATGCCTGCTAGGTTTGCTTTGAGTTACAAGCGGACCTGGATGCCTGCTAGGTTTGCTTTGAGTTGCAAGCACACAAATAAGTCGGCTCGCACTGTATGTTGTGGAAACCGCAAACAACCGATAGGCGATTTGGTATTTTGTTGTTCCGAAGCTTTCTAGCGTTTAAGCGTGGACACATTTGCCTGTCATCTTTTTTCTTTTCTTTTTCTCTTCAGTTGTGCCATCAGCTAAACTGCCACCCATTGATAGAGATAGTGCTATTCTAAAGCTGAGGTGGCGAGAGCTTTCTATCCGGCAAAAGAAACTGTGGGCCCTGGGCATCCTGGGAGCATCGACCTCTCGCCTTTGCTGTTTATGCCGCTACCGCAGTGTTAAACTTCTTATCGTTCGTGCATTGAAAACATTGGTACTGATGCCACATTTGGTCATATTTTTCCATGCAACTGTGAGCTTTCGGGGCCAGATATTACGTTTACTCGTTCACATGAGTGTCGAACTGTTTTGCCTGTGTACATTGTACAATGTGAGACCCCTTGCGCTCTATCTTGCCTCTTCCTAGCGTATTTTCGTAAGGGACAAACACGTACATGATCAGATTTTAGCCTCTCGAGCGAAATTAAAACCAGAATTTGCTGCCTCGTAAACAAAGACTGAAAAAAGAAGACGACAACATTTTATTGAACAGTAGGTCATCTTTGTAGGTTTTCGTTGATTTGTATGGCCACTTTGTAAATTTTGTCCCCTCTTTACATGGTACATTATTTTGTCTCTTTTGCAAAGTAATTTGGAAAAATTATTGAGCCGGTACGACCTGCTAAAGAGAAGACGATCTAGCCAGGATCTAGGTTTTCTGTCCCCTTGCTAACGATGCCGCTGATATGGGCTGGCTAGGGGAGCCAATTAGCTATTTTTACTCTATTTAAGCCAAGATTATACATGCTAATCAGGCAAAAAAAAATGCTGGGGGAGGTGCCCCCGGCTTGTGCAGCTCCGCCTATGCTTGGAGGTGCAACAGGTCATGGTCCATCACAAGCAGAAGGGTTTTTATTCTTAATTTCTTTGGAGTTTCAGTCGAGATGGTGAGGCATCGACAACATTCTAAAGTCAGATTAAGGTTCGCACTATGTCCACCTAGCGCCGGTGGAGGACACGTGGAGTTGTGTGTCTGATGGATCTCTTAGGATCTAGTCGGTTGGTTTTCATGTTCCTCGGTGTGGTGGCTTCTTTCGATCTGATTGTTGTTGCTCTGGTGTGTTGGTCCTCCTGGGTTTTAGCACGGTGATTTTCTATTTGTCTACTACGCAACAAGGTTTACTACGACAAGTTTGATAGGTAAAAAAAAAGTTTGATGGAGCGGTGAGGGTGTGGCTGGCTCCAGTGTTTGTAACCGTCATTAGGGGGTTTAAGGATCTATTTATTACTCCACTTCAGCACCTATTAATATGGATCGGAGGGAGTATTATTTTGGGAGTAGATGGGTGGAACTATTCATGAAAAGAAAATATTTTTTTAAATCACGACGCATCTCAGGAAGACCCTTCTAAACATTAGTATTAAGTACATGGTATATTACCATTTGGGCATATGTGTAAAATTTCTAAACCCTTCTCCATTTCCCTCCGAAAACCCTAACCCCCAAATCCCAGCCACCTCCCATGGCGCGCTCGAGCTCCGTCACCGAGGCCGAGGTCGGCATCTCCTGCTTCACCTCCTCCTCTCTCCCCGGCTTCCGCGGCGTCCTCAAGCACCGCTACTCCGACTTCATAGTCCACGAGGTCGCCCGCGACGGCTCCGTCGTCCGCCTCACCGCCTTCGATCTCCCCGACGAGGTACTAGCATCCTCCTGACCTCGCCGCGCGGCATACGGTTACTAATTTCGTCGCGCACACGATACCGATTTTACTGCAATTCGTGTATGGCAGTGCGTGGACGCGAAGGAGGAGGAGAAGGCGGCGCCGTCAGCGGACGCCGACCACTCACAGGCTCTGGAGCAATTCAGTGGGCTCTGCGGTGAAGCGGACTGCCGTGCGTTGAGGGGGCTAATTGAGAAGGTTGCGGCCGGTGGAGAGATTGATTTCTCGCCGGTTATTCTCTCGCCTGATGCCGATAAGGCTCATCGATCGGTGGGTTTGGTTCCTATGTGCTGATTGTTTTGTGTGGTCGAGTTAGGGGAGCTGGCTGATTTGGGGTGTTTTTTTTAGGAGGTGCATATGTTCTTCAAAAAGAACTTCAAGTTCTTGGTCACAGATACAGTGGAACACAGCGATGGGGTTCAGAAATGCATTAGGGTACGCGTGGGATCTGAAGCTGGAGGAGGGCGGGGTCGTGGTGGGAGGGGCGGTGGTGGGAGGGGTGGTGGTGGGAGAGGAAGGAAGAGGAAGGACATGAATGGTTCCGACTGGGGGCCATATGACAGTAGAGGGTCGTCTAATTGGCCAGGCCATATTGGGAAGTTCCTGAGGTGACGGCATCCTATTTGACTTGATCATTTGTTGTCTAGATCATTAATCGTTGTATGCATTAACTATAACACTCATTCCACTTGTTTGACATACTTGATTGATAGTCTTTAGTTCAAATTTAGTAACATGAGTAATGTAGCTATGACCAATCATCTATAGTTGTGTAGTAAGGGGCATAATGTTATTTCACGTCTGTAACTAGTGCTGTAACTGGACCTACCATTCTGACACTGATCAGGTTTAACCTGTGCAAAGAGAACAAGGACACACAAGATGCATTGGGTGTAATAGGAAAAATGTTGGGACTCCAGGTAATATCTTGGTTGCTAGTTATTTCTTTGATGGCAGGATTCATTAACTGTTCTTTGCTAATCAATTAATGACTGACTATGCTTTTTGCAGTCACGGGCATTTGGGTTTTCAGGAACAAAGGATAAACGTGCTGTTACCACGCAACAGGTGATTGTTCATCATATGTATACCAGCCCTCTCAATTTAGTCCATCCAATCATGGATGCGTTTTTTTGGATAGAATGGCTAAAACACCACACATGGGCCTTGAAGACAAATACTTTTATGTGATTTTAGCTATTAGCTATAACCAAACTGTATATATAATTATGTATGCTATTGTGGTGTTACAACCATTTAAATAAAGGACAGCTGCTCTGGTCTAGAATAAGTTATTAGTAATATCTTTAGTATAAGTGATCAAGTACACTTAGTTATGTTTTTTGGTACATGATTTTCTGGCTCTTCGATATATTGGTTATTTGTTCTTCATGTGCATAGTTTGTTTCTAATTCCTATCATGTTTACAATCCTTTGCATGTATTGCATTGGCTACTTATCTAATTCTTTTCTTATTAGGTAACTGTTTTCAAGGTGCCAGCTAATAAATTAGCTGCACTTAATAAGCGACTGTATGGCATCAAAGTTGGAAACTTCTGGTAGGTGATCAATTAGTTTTTGTAGATTTTGTCCTAACTGATACTTTAGTGACTAACTAATCTTTTCTAGTTATGTGAAGGAGGGACTTGGTCTTGGTCAACTCATGGGAAATCGATTCACAATTACTCTGAGGTACCATATCTTCACTTTTTCCTTATAGTTTAGAATATATAAGTGCTCCTGCTCCAACACTCTCCCTGAAAGTGTAACACAAAAGTTAAGGCAATTGTATGCCTTATTTGACTTGTAACTACATACTACACACTACATCACCACTAACAGTTATTCGATAGTTGCGCCCTTTGTTGTGTGGTATACTACTTTGGCGCACATGCAATGACCTTATATAATTTCCATTTAACAAAACCGAGCAAATGGAGAACTTATGTTTACCTGCATTGCTCCAGAGGTGTTGTTGCAGAATCTGAAGACGTGATAAAGGCTGCTATGGATGGTTTAGGAAAGAATGGATTTATCAACTACTATGGTTTGCAGGTACAAAACAAGGAACTTTTGCTTGTGCAAGAACTTATTTCACTGTTATTTCTGAAGCTCATAAAGTTTATCTATTTTGTCTGGTCAGCGCTTTGGAAGTGGTTCAGTACCAACCCACCTCATTGGAGCTGCTTTGCTTAGAGGAGAATGGAAAACTGCTGTAAACTTGGTTCTTGATCCAAGGGAAGGAGATATCCTGAAATTATTTTGTTTGTGTCTAATTAGGAATTTCTTGTTGTATTTTGCCATTTTTTGTTCAACATAACTCGATACTCCGAACAACGTGATGACATAAAGGAGGTGCGTGAACATTACAAGCAACATGGTGATATTGATAAGGCACTGAGGAACTTCCCTCGCCATCTTGTAGCTGAGAGGGCTATTGTAAGTCTAGTCCTTTTTCACTCACATCTCTGTATCCTTGTATTAGATGAACAATGGTGCCTTGTTTCCCTAGTTAAACTAATATATCCATCCATGCACTCTTTCCAGCTTATGTGTTTGAAGAAATGCCCTGAGAACTATCTACAAGCATTAAAGGGTATACCAAGAACGTTAAGAATGATGTATGCTATATATCTTTATCTTATTCTGATTTTTTTTTCTTGATAAAACTGATTGCTGCAAATTAAGGTAAATGTCAATGGTGGTTTCCTTCTCCAAGAATATGATAATTACAGAATACAGAATACAGAAAACATTATATATTATATATTTCTTTACGATCGGTCACCTTAGATGCAATCTGCCATCAACTGAAGTATCCACTTAGTCAACAGTATTCTGCATTTGCCTTGCTGCTTTGCTCGTCCTATTGAAACATTTCTATTCTTCATTTTCAGTGTTTTTTGTTGAATAATCCTCATGCGTTGTTTCTAACTTTTACGTGTTCTTGATCATTTCATATAGGTATGTGCATTCTTACCAAAGTTACCTTTGGAATCATGCTGCCAGCATGAGAGTTGAAAAGTATGGTCAGTATACTTCATCCTTGTACAGCTGCTCAGTTTTAATTGAATCATTATAGTTTGTTGTTTTGGATTAACCTTTACTGTTACTCCCTCCGTTCCTAAATATAAGATGTTCTAGCCATTACTCATGTTGTCTAGATACACACTAATATGAGTGAACATATATGCTAAAAGTTGTCTAGATACATATAGACATGTATGGATGTAGAAAATGGCTAAAACATCTTACATTTAGGAACAGAGGGAGTAGTTGATATAGGTTATCTTGTGTAGGCTCAACTTCTCTTGTCCTTTTCTTATATGCTAACTGGTGATTCACAGGCATTTCACAGGTTATAGAAGGTGATCTAATTTATAGCAAAGAAAGCCGTCCGGAAGAAGCAACTTCAGTGGCTACTTCAGAAGCTGATGATGGCCATGCAAATTCGTCTGAAATCGATATTTGTTCTGAAATACTTCCAGAAGAAAATATCCAGTCCGTGAAGGTTTGCTATAAAATCTAAATGCTTATACACGAATAGTGTTCCTTCTCACATGCCTATTCCTGCACCTTTGTTTCTCTTGTAGATAGTCGATTCTGAAGATTTATTGAAAGGGATCTACTCCTTTGAAGATGTTGTCCTTCCTTTGCCTGGGTAACAACCAGTTCCCATGTGCATACATTCAATTTTCTTTCGTGATTCCACTCTTTGAAGCAACATAAAACATCCTACTTATTATTGTTATTATTCAGTTCACAAGCGTTGTTCCCTGGGAATGAAGTTGCTGAGATTTACCATGAAATGGCTAAAAAGGTAATACTATATCACAATGTGTATTTCATGTTATTTAGAAATTCTTGTTTTCTCTGGTCAAAACACGTGTATTATTGAATTTACTGTACAAGCATTTCCAGTTCCTATTCACTGAATCCGATACTGCAATTTATTGTTGCTTTTGGACTGTGCTGGCTAAAATATGTGTTTGAGTTACTTCTCCTTCGTGGATAATGGCCGTCCTACTATAATGTCACAGGCTATACTATCAAATCTGTTATGAATCTTACATTATTTCTTAGTGTATTCTGCCATGACGAGTATCATAATGTTAGTTTGGCTTTCATGTCTCAGGATGGCATTAGCTTGACAGAAAATGCTCATGGTGTGAAGTAAGTTTTTTTGTAGACCTATCAGAATCCTTTTTAGATATGAACATTCCTCGCATCAAAGGCAGCTCTAAATAGTGCAGCCTAGTGCATTGTGCAATCACAGTCTCCTTTTCTTCTGCAATGTATAATGTATTGGTCATTTCATACACATTCTAGTTTTATGGCTACATCATAATCTAATTTTTGTATTGTATGATGCGAACATCATTTGTAAGGGAATTTTCAATTACAAGCATGAAAGGAGGTTACCGTCGGGTGTTCCAAAGGCCTATTGATTTTGAGTGGTATGTGTATTTCTATCAATATTTTACCGTGTTAATTGATAAAAAACACTATCTTAACTCTCTATCTACTGAACTTGGATGAAGTCTCAGTCTCTTCATTGCATGTCTAATTTTAGGGCATTAAATACTACCATCTAATAGTTTTTCGTCCTTTTAGACGAAATTCCATTGCCATTCTGCTTAAATTCAATATGACTGCACTGTTTCGATAAAATTCTTTAATGCCTGCAGGGAACTCATGACATACACGGATGACAGTGCATCTTTGGCAGAAACCGATTTTGATATTCTGTCCAAAGACAAGCTTACAGAAGCAAAGGTAGCTAATGGGCCTGCATCTGTTGGAAATTCTGTCCCCAATACACCTGATAGCAAGTTGGAAGGGCCATTGGGGACTTCCACGCCAATTAGTGAAACTAGCATAGTAGAAAACAAGTCTATTGGCAGCTCAGATACATTGACAAGCAAACTGGCCGTAAAATTAGCATTTACTTTACCTGCATCATCCTATGCTACAATGGCAATCAGGGAGCTGCTAAAGAATTCAACCTCGGTATGTTTGTCTTCTCTCGGTATTATGATTTTACTAGGATCTGATTTTAAGGACTAGCAAATTGACTGATGCCTATACTTTATACAGTGTCCAATCTTCTTTGTTCTTCAATTAAATTTGTGTGGCTTTAGGCTGACATGATTTCCAAGTGGACTGCCTGTTATTAAACTGGGTCGACGTGGTTGTTGTAAATGGTTGCTGGTAGCTTATTTGGTGTGTTTAGAATGCCATGCCACTATGGTGAATGATTTTTTTTAAAGAGCGTACACAACTGAGAAATGCATCACTGGAGTTTTACACATGCCTTTTAAACATGACAGTTGTATAGAAGATATATTTCTGTCCATTATATATGGTGTTTTGGATTTAGATCCACAACGGGATAACTACCGTGCAGAAGATAGCCAGACGGCTGCGAGGGATTGGGTACACATAGGTTGAGAAGAGAGAATAACCATGGATAGATTAGATTGATTGTTCTTGCTTGATCTGATAACTTACATGACCGACACATATATAATACTCCCTCCGTTCCTAAATATAAGATGTTCTACCTATTTCTCATGGTGTCTAGATACAAACTAATATGAGTGAACATATGCACTAAAAGTTGTCTAGATACATGTAGAAATGTGTGAATGTGGAAAAGAGCTAAAACATCTTACATTTAGGAACGGCGGGAGTACCTCCTAACTTGACACCCAAGGCATTTATACTTTCCCAATCTTACTGTTCCAAATTAACCTTTCCTAATCCCTATCTCTAACTCATCTTTCCTAATTCAAGTCTGTCCTCTTCATGAACTCTTCCCTAACCGACTCCTTCCCTGACTCATTGGGAGGCAACGTGCTAATGTCCACAACATATGGCATGACTTGTTATGATCGTTGAATAATATCCTTTGGGCTACTTGCAGGTTGCCTACCAGAAAACACTCAATTGCTAAGTTTTCTCAGTGGAAGCTGATCTGCGATGTGACATGGTTAAGCTACATGAGTAGGTATATTGTGTTTCAAAGACTTCCCCCCTGTAGCACTAAATTAAATGGCACTCTTTATAGGCTCTTAGTTTCTGCTTCTGTTTTTTTGCAGCTAGAGCTTCAGTTGGATCCATGAACCAACAAATGAGAAACCTGGTGCCGCTCCTCTTTGGTGCAAGCTAGCAATATAAAATATGTACCGACCGCAGAACTTGCAGTTTTCTTATGTTGTACTAGAATGCGCCATGTCATAATAAAGATTGGATGACTTTTAATTCTCTAGCAAAATCTGGGAATGAAAATTTGCCGTCTGTGTTATCGAGAAATGTGGCTGAGGTTTCACCGGATGGTATTCCGTAATCATGTTGTTTTGCATTTGAAGTTTCCTGCTTCTTTATTGGTTTCCTTTTCGTCATTTTTATTTCCATGTGCTGGACTGGACGTGGGGGCACACACACAAAAGGACCCAGTCCGTTTGGGCATGGGAGCGAAGAACATTCCTAGACTTTGCCAGCATTCTTTGTGGGGCTACAGCTCCTAGGATTGCACTGGACCCTGCAGGGGCATGAGAATATCTCTGGACTCTGTTTGGAGCACATGTACGCGCACATTCCATAAGAATCTCGCACGAAAAAAAAAAATTCTAATCCCTATTTCTGCTGGGAGTTAACCTGTCTCTTACCGAACACTTGCACTCCATGGCAGTAATCCCAGCTCCGTAGACAGCAATTCAGGCAGAACATCACACTAGCTGTAGATGCATAATAATAAATCAATTATTATAACATGTTGCCAGATACTTGGCTGCTAGCTCTCTACAAAGACGGGTGATGGAAATCCGGGATACATCTCAGTATACAAGAAAATCCTAAGATCTCGGTTTGTCAACCAGGACATCCATAATCTAAAGAAAGATTCAGTACTCCGCTTCCCAACAACACTAGAAAACAATGCCTTAGTTCAGGTGCTGGATCTTGCGCTTCAGCCACAGAGCACGGACCTCGAGGCCGAGAGAGACGAATATCTCCCGGTTGCCTGGCTGCAGGAACACATCGGGGGCTACCGACTTCTCCACCTGCGAGAGCTCCACCATGCCGTTCAGGATCTGGACGCACCTCGCGATGCTGTAGCTGTCCTCCTGCTGCTGATGCTTCGCTAGGTGCCAGTCATGGTTCGAGTTCTTGTTCTCTCCGGAGACGTCGACCGCGTTGCTGTTCTGCCTCTTCGAAGACTGCCATGAGCGGGGCTGCCACTGCGAGAGCGCCTGCGGCACCAGGTGTGTATCTCTGCTTGAAGCCTTGTTGCGAGGCGGAGTGTGCTGGAAAGAAGATTCCTTCGATATAGGTGATTGCAGACGAGGTGAACGCTCCACGACAAAGTCATGTTCATCCTCGCTTTGATCCAGATCCGCGCCGGTGTATAGAAAACGCTTGCTTTCTTCCGTCATTATACCTTCTGCAGTAGGAAACCAGTCACTGGTCAGAACGTGATAATTGTGAAAGGGGATTATTTATGTAGGTACGCACATTTCATTAAGAAAACAAAGTGTAATTAGAAGCATTAATTCAGTATATAAGAGAAGCATTCTTAGGTACCATTTTTCCCAAAAGGATTTTTGCAATCCTCACATCGGCAAAATAAGGAGCATCCAGTCCCATCCTGTTCATAACACAAAACAATTTGAGAACAAAAATCTGTATGCCAAAGCTTTAGCAAAGTGCTTGAGCTAGATGGTACCTGGTAGCAATCGCAGTATTTCTTTAGGCAACTTGATTTCTTGCAATTGCAGCCTCGCCTTGGCGGAGTTGAAGAAGAAGAATTGTGTGCATCTTCCTGCAGGTGAAAGGACAAAGTATGTAAATTATCGTTACTGAACCAAAAGAAACTTTGACATCACCTAACTGAGTCAAGAAAACAACCATAGTTTCAGCATTAGCCTCGAGTCTTCTATTAATTTTCAGCGACATCCGTTTCTGACGTGAAAGAAGCACCTTGCGAGTGGTCTGAACTGTCTCTGCATAATCAGCCTTGTTGAAACATGGCACACATCCACATCTTTCAGAACAATAACCCCCACCAGAAAAACAGGGACAATATCTGCATACGCCGAGAATGATGATTTATGTTATTGATTCATCAGAGCATCCTTACAAATCTTGGTTCATAAGAAAATTAGCAGCACAGACAACATAAAGATACAGAGTGATTTGAACTAATCATCATATACTGAATCAGATGATTGTTTTCATCATATACTGCTCCATGAGCTATATGGATCAAAGAAGTACTAGACATAACTTATGAAGAGGAATTGAAAAAAATCAAGTAACACAGATGGATGCTAAAGCATGAAATTTTTTTATTTCTAATTTTAGGAACATCCCCAGCGACCACTTATATTTTACCTGGCAAATATTTTCCTGATATTTGCATTGCATACCACGGGAAGCAAACTAGAACCAGTTCAAATAGCTGCACTGGAATCCAACCGCAAAGAGAATTTTGAAATTTAAGCAAATATCTGACAGCGATATGAAATTAGACCGAATCAAACCATCCCACCCTCGCACGAATACACCTCTCTGGTACCTAAATGGAAACAAATCTGAGCAGCAAATTCGCACATCACCCAACATTTCAAAATCGGCTAATCCCATGCCCGGAAACTCGAAGCAATCGCAGGCAGAACATGCCGCATCTTAGAGCCTAGCAACAGAATCGCAGCATAGGAGAAGGGACTGGGGATCCTTACAGCTTCAAGCATCTGGACTTCTTACAGGCGCAATGCTTGCACCCGTTCCCATCCGCGGCCTCCTCCACCTTTTGCCTGCTCAAACACCTCAGATCAGCCGACCGGGAACCTTCGGGAAACGAAGAAATCGGGAGAACCTCGACGAACTGGTCCGGGCGGGAGAACTCACCTCTTGGGCGTGGAGGTGAGCGCGAGCTGGTTCATGCCGCTAGGATCCGCCTCGGGCCCCCCTGCCACCGGCGGCGGCGGAGGCGGAGGCGAGGGCATGGGTTCCACGACCGCCAGGGGGACCGGTTCCATCGGGGGCGGCGGCGCCGGCGACGGCGGCTTCACGGAGATCGGGGTGGCCTCCATGGGAGCACGAGGAAGGGGGAAGGAGGGCACGGGTCCGGGTGGGGGGAGAGGTGGCTGGCTCTTTTGAGACTGTGTGTGGGCCCCGCTCGCAGCGCAGGAGCCTCTCCTTGTGGGCAAGGGGTTTTGTTTCGTGGTTTTTGGTGGTTTCCTCGATTTTTGTTTTTGGATTTTGAGCGAAATCCGGTGCGTTTTGGATGCCTTTCTTTGGAGGGTGGGGGTTGGTAAGGAGATCTGATTTGGAAGTTTTTGAAAGTTTGGATCTGGTGCTTTTTTGCGGGTTTTGAGGGGCTTTTGGTTTGGGTGCCAAAAAAGGAAGGTGCTTAAAGTTTGGCAAAATTGTCTTTGAGATGGTTGTTTATTTGTCGTATTTTTCTCTGAAACGCTTTGCTTTACTCCTTACCATTATGATTGTGTATACAATTAGTTGAAGCACAAAAAACCGGTAGAATACTGAGTACTATTTTTAATGTATTGCCCATTAAATGTAATTTTTGTTGGGTATATGCTAGTATTATTTTGTGGTTATTTATTCAGAAACACTTTACTTTATCCTAGTTTTTTTTGCGGGTTTGAGAGGCTTTCGGTTTTGGTACGAAAAAAAGAAATAGTTTAAAGTTTAACAAAATTGCCTTTGAGACAGTTGTTTATTTGTCGTCTTCCACTCCGAAACGTGTTGCTTTACTCCTTACCATTATGATTGTGTATACAATTAGTAAAACGCAACAAAACCAATAGAATACTACTCCCTCCGTATCAAAATATAAGATGTTTTAGCATTTTCTAGACAAAACGTATCTAGACATGTTTTAGTGTATAGATCCATACGTATCTTACACCAAAATATGTCTAGGTACATGTTGTCTAAGAAATGCTAAAACATTTTACATTTTAATACGGAGGGAGTATTATTTCCAACTTATTGCATCTAAAAATGTAAATTTTGTTGGGTTTATGCTAGCATTACGTTGTTGTTATTTATTCTAAAACACTTTACGTACTCTTGATGCTTTTATTTCGGGTTTGAGGGGCTTTCGGTTTCAGTGTGAAAAAAGGAAGGAGTTTAAAGTTTGACAAAAAATGGCTTTGAGACCGTTGCTTATTTGTCGTATTTCGGTCTGAAGGGCGGAGAGAGTATAACTATCCGGAGCCATTAAAACTAACATAATACTTCTAATCCAAAGTGTTGCCTATTAATTGTGATTTTTTCTAGGCATATGCTATTATCTTGTTGTTATTTATTCTAGAACGTTTTGATTTACTCTATGCCATTTATGAATGCAGATATAATTAGCTGGAACGTGCTCGATTTTCTTCGTTGCCACCATGATCTAGATATAATCAGATGGAAATAGCCAACTCCAATACAATGCACTATTTCTAAAAGTTTTATTACCTGCTATTTGCATGTTGTACACCTTGCTTTTTATATTGTGTAATTATGATTGCGGATATAATTAGCCGGAACAAATTAAAGCAGTTAGCTAGGTCTGCAAAACCAATATAATGTCGCTACACCCCCCCCCCCCCCCCCCCAAAATGACGCTAAAATGTCAAACTTGCAAATATTTGATATCCCCTAGCCATTATCTCACCGTTGTGTAATCTCCACATATAAGTTTCTTTTAAAAACAAAACGTGGATTTTTCGGTTAAATAAAAAATAATTTATGATATTGTGGTGAACACAATCTTTTTATTAAAGAAAAGAAAAAAAATGGGAAGCATTAATTTCCATTTGAAGGATTTTCTGATTTGAGCAAAAGATCACAAGATGTAGCTGTTGTTAATCATTTCCAAGTGAAAAAAAAAAGTAGACGTAGGTCATTTCACCAAAAAAAGAAGATAAATACTTTTTTTTAGATGAAAAAGATAAATACTTAGTACTAAATAATTGCATAATTCACGTGCATCGGACAAGTGTTCCTTTGGTGGAGTTAAAAAGGCATTGTACCTTGTGTAGTATGAAGCTTTACGTTCTCTTTAGCGCAGTTAGTGTCATGTCGCGTGCTTTACTTGCTGATGAAACGGGCTTTATTATAAAGATAGTGCGTTACTGCGGGTGTCCTTTATTTTTTCACTCCAGCATGAAACGTTTCTTCCAACGCACGGGATCTTAAAGCTATCACTAATCAGGCAATTATGAACTAAAGTTGTAGAATCTTAACCTAAAAGTCACGAAATATCGGTACACCTGACTAACTCATCGGTAGAATTTTCTTTGTTCTACCACCTAACTCAACAGAGAACCTAATTCTCTTCTTTTACCCTCTGATGGCCGAAAAGTAGAAAGCACGTGGAAACTATGATATTACAGCAAAAAAACTTCAGAGTTCAGACTTCAAATTTCAACTCTGGGTTTCAGATTCCACAACTTTTTTGGTTCAACGAAAACCGAAAGAGGAATGGAATGATTCAGCACATCCACAAAAGCTATACCTGTGAATTTGATGACCTATATGTCAGTTCCAGAGAAAGTTCAAATAAAAACCAGAGTTGAGGAAATATTTAGAGTTCTACTCCACTTCATAGAGCAAGTTCTACAACGCAGCAGAAGCACACCACCTATGACAGACGGACTACCTACAGTTGCCAGACTAATCCCCACCCATGCCCATGCCACTGAGCATTTTGCTCATGTCCTTGCCGCCCATTTGCTTCATGAGGGCCTGCAGGCCGCCCATGCCACCCATCTGCTTCAGCACCTGTGGCGGGAGGGCCTTGGTCATCTGCTGAATGTTCAGGTTTTGAGACAGATCACTCATCTTCCCATTCTTCGGCATCTTCAGCCCCTTCATCTTGCTCCACATCTTGGCTAGCCGCTTGTACTCTTCCAGCATGTCCATCACGTCCCTCACTTGCCTGCCTGACCCTCTAGCGATCCGGATGATTCGCGACTCGGTCATCAGCTTTGGGTTCGTACTGTCCAGTTCTACAAAGTAGATGAGGGACGAGATAAGTTTCAGAATAATATCCTTTGTTTCACACATGAGAAAGCCTTATACTCAAGCATACCTGCATCTGTCATGGAATCCATAATCGTCATGTACCGCTTAATCTTGGCTTGGCCTTCCTTCTCGTGCCCTTTTGGCATCAACTCAGAACTGAATCCGGGCAACATAGAGAAGACCTGCAAGATAAAAATTAGGAAATGAATGCTTAAATAATGCTACCACAGAAGTACAGCATGATTTCATCTGAAACCAAACAGTCAATAAAAATGCATCTTAAGGAATTTAATCAGATGTTGAGAAAAATAGTAAAAAAGTTAACCTGGCCAATAGGACCCATTTTCAGAAGATTCTGAAACTGCTCATACAAAAGTCTGAGAGTGAATGTTCCTTCAGCCAGTTTTGCCAGAAGCTCAGGTTGTTGATCAGCAGGCATAACATCCTGGATCTTGTCCATTAAGCCAGACAGGTCTCCCATGCCTGCCAAATACATTGTTAGGTAAACTAGAAAGAAGAATCACAGGGTATAAATAAATATTGTAAATGTAGTTTCTTACCTAACAGACGACTAACAAATGGTTTCACATCAAAAACCTCAAATTCGTCAATGTGCTCTCCAGTTCCAATAAATATCACTGGGCTTTTTGTAGCTGCAACCCTGGAAAAGGAGAGATAGGGATTTGAAAACAAGGTTCCTCAAATTTTTCACCTGCTTAATAAGGAACATGTATGTTCGCCTATTTGTAGAACACATTATACAATAAAACTAAATCATGAAAATGTATCTTATAAAAGATAGCATTTTGAACTACTTCGCACATTTTCCAGTTCAACTAGGGTGATATGTAAATCTTGAAAATGTATCTTATAAAAGATAGCATTATACAATAAAACTAAATCTTGAAAATGTATCTGGAAATAAAAGTAAAGCTAAACTGAGTTCCATTTTCCAGTTCAACTAGGGTGATATGTAACTTGCTAAAACTAAATACAGTTCTAGCAAACTTATACGTTAACCCCACGAGAGAATAGTAATAAAAGGACACATGATAGGAAACACAACCAAGAAGATAATTTAAAAAAAAGAGTACTAACGCGCTAAGTGCACCGCCTCCTTTTGCATGGCCATCCATTTTTGTAACAATCACAGCACCAACTTTGGCACTCTGTTTAAATGCTTGTGCCTGATCAAATGCAGCCTGACCAATACTACCATCCATCACAAATATCACCAGGTCTGGTTTCTGCAAAGAACCACAAAGAGGTGAGTGAAATTCTCGATAATAGAGGAATAATTGCATGCCTATGACAGTGTAAATACCGTCGCTTCTGCCACTTGACGCATCTCCTCAAAGAGTGCAGCCTCTTGCTTATGGCGTCCACTTGTGTCAATGATGATGAGATCAGAGTTCTCTTTCCTGAACCTCTCCAGCCCCTCAACAGCAATTTTCACGGGATCCGATTCCATGTAGCTGCAAATAAGGGTATTTTATTTGGTGTAAATTATAGAGACAAACTTTCAACCCACAAGTAAATCTGTAAATGTAGAGAACCTTCCATAAAACGGTATCTTTGCCTTGGTGGCATTCTGTTTCAACTGATCAAAAGCACCAGCTCTGAATGTATCGGCACAAACCAGTGATGGTTTAAATCCCTTTCGCTGATGATAATATGCGTATTTGGTACAGGTAGTGGTTTTTCCAGAACCTACAGCAATATTATTCAGTAACATCACACATCAACGCTATATTTCGGCTATATTTCGACCATATAAAAGAGAAGGGAAACGATAGTGAACAAAGCGCTGGTTGTTTTGACTTCTCAGAACTAGGTTTGAAAAGGGAATTTGGGAGGGATATCACGACAACAAACTACAAAAATTGAAACAGCAACTGCCAATAATCCTCAAGGCATTGGATCTAGCACCTAAAACTTTTGCTTCTGAAATTCCTGGGTCATACAAATTCTCCACAAAACAACTTAACGTTTCATCCATCTCAAGACAGAATTGAGAATTACCTTGAGCATAACACTAATTTCTATAGTCGCTTGTCATCACAATTCACGAACTGAAGCACATAGATAGAGGAAAAGCTAGAACAATAGAAGAGCAAGGTCTGCTTCTGTTGGTGCTGACTGCTACGTGACTGATATTTTTCCTACACGGTCAGAAATAGTCTCAAGGTTCTTGATATTCATTGGCACGGTACTAATCACACCCTTACACAGTTGTTATCCTATATACTACGCCACATCCAATCAGGTTTGGGTCATTCATACCACACTTTTACTAAGCTATAAGATAATTGGGGAAAAACATGAAACAAATAACTCTATGAGCACATTCACATTTATTCTAGGTGGTCTAGTAATGTTACACGCAAACTGCTACATATATGTACAGCTAAGCAATGGGTATCTAGCGATTGGAATTCAACAACAGGCGCAGAACAAAAACCGAGCGAGGTTGGTCAGCCAGACTGACCTTGCAGTCCGACGAACATGACGACGCTGGGCTTGCCCTTCTTGGGGATGAAGGCCGCCTTCCCGGGATCCAGCATGTTGCAAAGCTCGCTGAAAACGGCCTGCAGAAACAAAAACAACAAAAAGGGCATCAGCTCCCTGCCTTAATCTTCTCGGGCACGCGCTCGCTGGGTGATCGAACTAGCAGAGGAATATTGGGGGCGAATGAATAGGCGGGTGGACCTGCTGTATGATGCGTCGCTTGTTGGTTCCGGCGGCGAGGGTCTCGAGGTTGACGATCTTCCTGATGTTTGTCTGCATGTCGCGGACCATCTTGAACTGGACGTCGGACTGCAGGAGCGCGCGCGAGATCTCGTTGAGGCACTCGCCGAGCACCTTCTCGTCGATCACCGTCGCGTTGCTCATCTGCGCGAGCGCGCGGGAGATGCTCCCGCCGAGCTGCGCGAGCACCATCTTGGCTGTCGGGGTCGGAGCTCGGCGACGGGGTGGGGTTCCGGCGGCGGTTAGGGGCGGCGCGCGGTCGCGATCTGTGGGAGGGGAAGAAACCGGCCGAGGGGACGATGGGGAATTTCGGGTGGGGGTGGGGATTGGGGAGCACGGAATGGAAGCCGCAGCGAGCGGTGTGGCGGGCCGGTTCGGTTCGGGTCGGGGCGGTGGCGACTGGCGGCTCGTATCGAGAGGCAGGTGACGTGTGCGTCAGTGCGTGGAGAAAATTGCATGAAACACCATTTTTTTTCTTTTTTTTTTGAAATTTAGATCTATATCGAAAAAGGCTTTACGCCCCGTTTTATAAATAAAGCAACCACCAATCCATAGTCATACTATGGAAGCCATGGCAATGTTAGAGGGGTTAAAACTTGCTGATTCTATGGGATTACATGATATTGAGGCAGAGACGGACTCCCTGGACGTGTTTCATGCTTGCACTGATCAAGAAAGTTGGTGTGACTCGGCGGCGGCTATTTTTGCTCATTGCATGGATGAGAAGGCAAAATTTAATTCCCTGAGATTTTCTCATTGTAGTAGAGATGCAAATACTGTTGCTCATGAGATAGCTGCCTTTTGCTTTAGTAATCTCTCGAATTTTCTTTGGGTAGATGATCCACCAGACTTTGTGGTGGACAGGCTACTAGATGATGTAAACATTTTATAAGTGTGTGGGCAGCAAGTTTTTTACGCACTCTTTTCCTTCCAGGGTACCTGAGGGGGCTGAAAGGTTTTTAATGAGGCGGCTTGCTTGCTTAATAGAGTTGGTTTTAAATTTCAAAAAAAAAACACCTCAGAAGAAAAGGAAATAGAGAAAGGTGATACAAATTTGCTGGGGCAACAGCACAGACAAGCCCAAAGAAACATAACGCTACAACCACAGGAAAGAAAAGAAAACAGGCGACGAAGATGAGGCGAGGTCCGTAGCGCTCCTCCTCAAGAGTAGGGCTCAGCTCGAAGGGGAAGACGAGGTGTAGATGTGGCGCGCCAGTGCCACCAACCGATCCAGCATGACGTCCAGCTGAGCTCTGTCCCGCTGACTACATAGCGGGTGCCACTGCTGCAGAAAAGCGAGAAATTTGAACATCGAGTCAGAAGCACGCCGAAGAAAAACCCGTTCAATCACCATCTTATTTCTAATGGTCCACAGGGCCCACGACATTCCAGCAAAGATGAACCAGAAGAGGCGACGCCCCCTCCCCGTCCTCCTTGCCTGGACCTCCAGGAATTCGCCAAGGTCTGAGGCCCTCCACTCGGGCCCCAGACCTTCATACACGAAGTTCCATAGAAACCTAGCCGCGGGGCATGTGAACAAAATATGGGTTTCTGTTTCCGGAACCCCACAAAGAGGACACTTGCCATTTGTCGCACCCTGATTTCTAGGGGATACTCACCGTACGAACTGGATAGCAGATGCTTGGATTATGGGGCGTAACTGCTCCCACGTCCTAGCTTCCTGGTAGGCCTGCGCTTATGCGCGACAACACAAGCCCTGCTATTCCATCGTCGATGTAAACTATCCACTAGAGATCAAAGGCACTTCCGTCGACGTACTTCAAACCATACACACATGGTACGTCAACGGCGTTGAACAACTGATATCACAACAGATCTCTACGACACAAAAGATTGAAATAAGTTGCAAATGGCTCTCATTAGAGCAGAGATAGCAAATACAATCATTCAGAGGGCACATGCCCCAACAATACATCATTACAATACAGCGGAAGCATTCAACATGTCTGAGTACAGACAAGAACCAAATAGGCCTAAGAGGCCGGAAACGAAAAGACGGAGCCCATCCACGAAGTCTCGGATCCTGCCCGGGTCCGCTATCTACTCGTCAGCAGTCTCGTCGTCATACTCCACGTAGTAGCCACCATGTAGATCCTCGGAAACGTCGTCTGCGTAAACCACAGCCCCAAAGGGGTCAGTACATAAACGTACTGGCAAGCAAGACTCACAGTTCACCAAAGTGTAACCCGTCAACACCAAGCACAGATGCCTTGGGTTCAACGGAAGGAAGGGGATATAAAAGATGCTGCAACTGGCGGCGCTAACCAACTACAGAGATTCTACCACTTCCGGCTAACAGAAAGGAGATAAGATCGAGGATTGTAACCAACTGAAAGATAACTTCAAGCAAACCCATCCTGGATCTCGCCCCTTATCCAAAGAAGCAATCCGAGGATAACTCACACTGTTGTAATAGTGATGGTTCAAATTATTGTGTCAATAAGCCTATTACTAGTCAAATTATTAATCATGGGGTGTAACATGTTTGATTATTATGTTTAAGTTGTCCTGAGTACTTGTTAGCCAGTACTTTCACCAAGTAATCCATAACCGCGGAAAACACGGCTTCTCGAGAAGATTATCCCTGCAGGGTTGCACCAATTTGGCCGTACACTCAAGAATAACCCGCCAGATGGAAATGCACTTCCACCAAGCGGGGTACTCTACACAACCAACCATTCTTCGCATCAAGCCCAAAGAACCTTGGGCGCACGGCTAATCAAGCCCAGAAGAAAATGGACCATCATAGCACTCTAAGACCGTGTCCCCCTATATGCCGACTACAAAAGTTCCACCCTGGCCTGGGCTCGCAAAAACATGCATGCGGCAAATGGAAAACACGAACTAAATGAGGCGATTTGGACGAGATGCGAATCAGGTCAAGTTGAGGGGGGCGCCCATACTCGCTTCCCAAATGCGGGTAGTGCGCTCATCATGGATCAGTAGACAAGACCCTTTTCCTATTAGGGTCGACACTAGCAGGCTTCAAAACCTCTCATGGGCCTCCTGCCGGTGCCTTATCATCAAATTATTATTTAGCAATATCATTAGCATGATTGATTGATTAACATCGAGCCCCCGGAACATAATGAAATAGTAACTGAAAGTAACGGTAACAGACTCGAGCAAAACAACCTAAGCATGCTAGTAAGACACGGGCTCCAACAATGGTTATAGGTATGGAGGTGAGGCAATATCAGGGTTAAAGGATACATGTGATAGGTTCGTAACAGAAACAATTACTACTAAGGCTAGCAGAAAAGAACAACGGAAAGTATCGGTAACCAATGTTGAAAGGAACACAGTGGTTCATGTGAGTGATAACTTGCCTGCAAACCCAGTAGCCTGGTACTGAGCTAACTCCTTAGAAGGGATGTCGTAAGTATCGTCGGTCCCAACGTCGTCGTATATCCGGGAAGAAGCAAACAAACATTGCAGAAAGATAAACAATCAATATAATGGCATAGGTGCACAAACATGGGATGATGCATGTCATGTTAATAGATGCATCAGAATAAACTACTTGACAAGATAACACAATTTAATTGGACCCACATGCAATTGGATTGCATATGGCAAGAGTCCATGAATTAAGTGGAAACAAATGATCTACAATTAATTATTATGTGAGAGTTGTTAGCATGATGCATGCATGATGATAACAACAAAATAACAACAATAGATGCAAGTGGAAAAGAAGTTTAACAAGGTTTGGAAATCATTTATTAAGTTTGGAAAATTTGGTTACTTAAAGATGTCACACAAGCATTTGTTGTTTTCAACAAGTTAAATTGTTCAAAATAGATAACAAAGTTCATATTTGATAAGAACACACAATTTTAGGTGGATTGCATGTTTCACTTGTTGAAAAAGGATTTCAAATGATTTATTTATGAATTAAACAAGGTTAAGCAAGAATTAAATGAATTTAATTCAAACATGAACTTATTTGAATTTTTATTTGTTCAAAGCATTAAACCAAATTCATATTTGAAAAGTTTATACTTTTAGGGTTGGAAAACATATTTTATATGTTCCAAAAGAATTTGTTTTGATCAAGCTATGAATTTAACAATATTAAATGAATTAAATAAGGTTTAAATTATTTAACCACTTTTAATTATTCAAAACATGAAACAAATTTTATATTTGAAAAGGTGGTTTAATTTTGCATGGAAAACATATTTCATTTGTGGAAATTGGATTTAAAATGAGCAAGTTATTATTTTGGCAATTTTAAATGCAATAAACAAGAAACAGTTGTTTTGAGCAATTTAAATTATTCAAAACAGCAAACAAAATTTATATTTGGAAAGTACATGAAAAATTGATTGGAAAACATATTTAGTTTGTGAAATTTGGAATTTTTATGAGCAAGTTATGAATTTTGCAAATTTAAGTGAATTTGGCAAGTTTTCAAATTTTGCACCAATTTAAAATATTTAAAACAGTGAACAAATTTTATATTTGGATAGAACATTTAATTTGGTATTGAAAACACATCAAAAATGTTGGATTTGGAGTTAAAATGAATTTATTATGCCATTTACAAGAAATAGTGCAAATCTGCCATTTTTTAAACCATTAGGGACTTAGAAATAAAAAGCACAGGGCCTGAAAAGAAAGTACAAGGACTTAGATGAAAGCTGACAGGGACCTGGGTGTGAAAAGCAAGTTGTGCTGGCTGTGGAAAAATAAAAGGAAAATCGGGTTTTAATCCCGCAGGGGGTGGGGATCGAACCCTCACCCTCCTGGCTCGCGCATAGGGCCTCTGCCACTGCGGTGGTGATTGATTTCGTGACAGTAGAGGGGTCGGGGGGTGTATCAGCTGTGGCTGCGGCCTGTTTTCTGAAATAACTGAAAGCGAACAGATACTGCAGTCGATCAGAACCAACGAACAGGAACATGGCCAGCGAACAGAACCAGATCGGCCAGCGATCGCTGCTGCTACCTTGGTGGCGCCGGGGTGCTGCTGCTCGAGGTGTGCGTCGTGTGCGGCCGGTGGTTGTGCGGGGCGGATGCGGACAAGGAGAGAGGGGAAGGGAAGGAGGCGGTCACCTTCCCTGGTTGCTGTCGAGGCAGGGCGGCGACGAGCCACTGCCGGCGACGGTGCGGCCGATGCGGTGTCTCCCGGCAAGCGGTGGGGGCACGGCGAGGTGCAGGGCCGCTCCGCGGTTCCATTCCCGCTACCGGAGGAGCCTCGCGGTGGCCGGCGACGGGATGGGGCGGCGAGCTCCCTGCTCTCTGTAACCCTCTCGTGCAGGTACAGAAGAAGCAGAGGGGAGGATTGGGAGGAGAACTCGGCGGCGGTGGTAGGGAAAGGAGGGGCTAGGGTTCCGAGGGGGATCCCTAGGGCTTAAAAGGGAGGAGGGAGCTAGTACGGCAGCGCATCCAGCGGGGAAGGGGAGATCGACTGGTTACGATCGTGTTCGTACAGGGTGACGCCAGCGAGAGGTGGAAGAAAGGACAGGAGGGGGGGTACTGGGCCATGGTTGGTGGGCTTAAGTGAAAAAATATGGCTGGGCTGGCTTTCTCCCTCTCTCTCTTTTGTTATTTCTGTTGCTTTTATTTTTTTTTGTAGCAAATTAGAAAAGGAAGAAAACCATGAGATTTTGGTTAGCAAAGATGTCATAAAAAATTTGGTTAAGCTAGTTGGGTTAAAAGAAAACATTAACCAAGTTTTGTTTTCAGAAAACTTTAAATTAGCTTGATGTTTGTTTGAAATTCAAATTTGGGTGTATTTTAATTAAGTGCCCATTTAATAAAAACAACTTTGAATAGGGGGGGAACCCCTATGATTAAAATAGAACAATTGGTTTGGTTATGATGCTGATTTTAGAAATTGCATTTGGGTGCTGTTTGATGTTTTTGATTGACTTAGAATGCAATTTGGAATTAATGAATTGATTTAAACCACTATTTTAGAAGTTGATCATTATGGAATAATTGGAAACAAATGATTGATTTGTTTTGCAATTTTTCATAACTTTCAAAAGGGTTGTTGATTTGGAACTTAATTGAATTTGAAAAGGGTTTGGTTATTGGATGCATTTTTATAGAAACAAAACAACAGTTTGGAATCACACTTTAATGGAAACAAATAATTGTTTTATTTTGAAATATCATTTTAGAAATTGTAACATCACAAGGATGAAACAAAAGGTTTGAATTTTGGTTTGAAATTCAAATAGAAAACAAAGGAAAACAAAGGAAAACAGTTGGAAAACAAATGAAAACAGAGGAAAACAAATGGAAAACAAACAAAACAAATGCAATCAACATGATGCCATGATGCAAAACATAAAATAACAGAGAGCAAAACATTCTAAAGGCTATTTTTCAGACTTGGGATGTTACAAAACGCCCCCCCTTGAAGGAATCGCGCCCCGAGATTCCTACTGAGAAAAGAAAAGGTCCGGATACTTCTTGGGAAGATCCACTTGAGCTGTGACACGTGAAACACATCGTGCACAGTGGATAGACGTCAGGGAATTTGCAAACCACCGGAACATTTTCAAGTAAAGGGAGAGGTTTTTGTACCAAGGGTGTATAGCTGAATGGGACTTGGTTCATTTGGAGAATAGATTATCTGGCTAGAATGGTGGAACAGAATTATTGACATCAATGCAACACCAAGAATAACATCAATGTCAGAAACAGCAACATGAGAGTAACGAGGAATATGTGGCCTCCCATTAGAATTGGATTGTTCTTACTTATGTTGGAAGTCAACAACTGAGATCCGGGAGAGTGAACAGTAATTTGATTGCTTAGTGGAACCAGAAATAGGTTGTATGTTGTGGAAAAGATTGTTGACACAAAGGAATGTGATGCTCCGGTATCAAATAACACTTTAACTGGATAAGAGTTTACGAGGAAGTTTTGATTAGACGCGAGTAGAAGATTTGAAGTGGAAAACAACAACAAGATTTCAACGGACGAACAGGATGTTGAGAAGAACAGGATATCAACATCGGGAAAACGAGATCAAAACTCCTGAGGTACTACGGAAAACCCATCCGGGCTTCTAAAGGATCAATATCTACTGCTTAAGGAATAGAGGATCTGCTTCCGGGGCTTATTTGCCACCGTTCTCAATCATGAGTAGGCAACATGATAAATCACGTCACAACCACCTCCATTCCTATGGTCTAGTAGATATAACCATCCTAGAGAAACCAGGATTCGTGAAATCCTAATTTGAAAGTTTAGATGAGAAGGGAAAAACAACGTTGCACTTCCTTACCAGAAAAAGGGAGGGAGGGTGGGGAAAAGAAGAAAAAGAACAGAATTCCTACTCTCACGTTTCATTTTTCCTATATAGCTACAAAATAGTTTCTAGACTCAACCGCGACCAGTAAAAAGGGATCCTACAGGCAGACAGGCTCTGATACCATTTGTCGCACCCTGATTTCTAGGGGATACTCACCGTACGAACTGGATAGCAGATGCTTGGATTATGGGGCGTAACTGCTCCCACGTCCCAGCTTCCTGGTAGGCCTGCGCTTATGCGCGACAACACAAGCCCTGCTATTCCATCGTCGATGTAAACTATCCACTAGAGATCAAAGGCACTTCCGTCGACGTACTTCAAACCATACACACATGGTACGTCAACGGCGTTGAACAACTGATATCACAACAGATCTCTACGACACAAAAGATTGAAATAAGTTGCAAATGGCTCTCATTAGAGCAGAGATAGCAAATACAATCATTCAGAGGGCACATGCCCCAACAATACATCATTACAATACAGCGGAAGCATTCAACATGTCTGAGTACAGACAAGAACCAAATAGGCCTAAGAGGCCGGAAACGAAAAGACGGAGCCCATCCACGAAGTCTCGGATCCTGCCCGGGTCCGCTATCTACTCGTCAGCAGTCTCGTCGTCATACTCCACGTAGTAGCCACCATGTAGATCCTCGGAAACGTCGTCTGCGTAAACCACAGCCCCAAAGGGGTCAGTACATAAACGTACTGGCAAGCAAGACTCACAGTTCACCAAAGTGTAACCCGTCAACACCAAGCACAGATGCCTTGGGTTCAACGGAAGGAAGGGGATATAAAAGATGCTGCAACTGGCGGCGCTAACCAACTACAGAGATTCTACCACTTCCGGCTAACAGAAAGGAGATAAGATCGAGGATTGTAACCAACTGAAAGATAACTTCAAGCAAACCCATCCTGGATCTCGCCCCTTATCCAAAGAAGCAATCCGAGGATAACTCACACTGTTGTAATAGTGATGGTTCAAATTATTGTGTCAATAAGCCTATTACTAGTCAAATTATTAATCATGGGGTGTAACATGTTTGATTATTATGTTTAAGTTGTCCTGAGTACTTGTTAGCCAGTACTTTCACCAAGTAATCCATAACCGCGGAAAACACGGCTTCTCGAGAAGATTATCCCTGCAGGGTTGCACCAATTTGGCCATACACTCAAGAATAACCCGCCAGATGGAAATGCACTTCCACCAAGCGGGGTACTCTACACAACCAACCATTCTTCGCATCAAGCCCAAAGAACCTTGGGCGCACGGCTAATCAAGCCCAGAAGAAAATGGACCATCATAGCACTCTAAGACCGTGTCCCCCTATATGCCGACTACAAAAGTTCCACCCTGGCCTGGGCTCGCAAAAACATGCATGCGACAAATGGAAAACACGAACTAAATGAGGCGATTTGGACGAGATGCGAATCAGGTCAAGTTGAGGGGGGCGCCCATACTCGCTTCCCAAATGCGGGTAGTGCGCTCATCATGGATCAGTAGACAAGACCCTTTTCCTATTAGGGTCGACACTAGCAGGCTTCAAAACCTCTCATGGGCCTCCTGCCGGTGCCTTATCATCAAATTATTATTTAGCAATATCATTAGCATGATTGATTGATTAACATCGAGCCCCCGGAACATAATGAAATAGTAACTGAAAGTAACGGTAACAGACTCGAGCAAAACAACCTAAGCATGCTAGTAAGACACGGGCTCCAACAATGGTTATAGGTATGGAGGTGAGGCAATATCAGGGTTAAAGGATACATGTGATAGGTTCGTAACAGAAACAATTACTACTAAGGCTAGCAGAAAAGAACAACGGAAAGTATCGGTAACCAATGTTGAAAGGAACACAGTGGTTCATGTGAGTGATAACTTGCCTGCAAACCCAGTAGCCTGGTACTGAGCTAACTCCTTAGAAGGGATGTCGTAAGTATCGTCGGTCCCAACGTCGTCGTATATCCGGGAAGAAGCAAACAAACATTGCAGAAAGATAAACAATCAATATAATGGCATAGGTGCACAAACATGGGATGATGCATGTCATGTTAATAGATGCATCAGAATAAACTACTTGACAAGATAACACAATTTAATTGGACCCACATGCAATTGGATTGCATATGGCAAGAGTCCATGAATTAAGTGGAAACAAATGATCTACAATTAATTATTATGTGAGAGTTGTTAGCATGATGCATGCATGATGATAACAACAAAATAACAACAATAGATGCAAGTGGAAAAGAAGTTTAACAAGGTTTGGAAATCATTTATTAAGTTTGGAAAATTTGGTTACTTAAAGATGTCACACAAGCATTTGTTGTTTTCAACAAGTTAAATTGTTCAAAATAGATAACAAAGTTCATATTTGATAAGAACACACAATTTTAGGTGGATTGCATGTTTCACTTGTTGAAAAAGGATTTCAAATGATTTATTTATGAATTAAACAAGGTTAAGCAAGAATTAAATGAATTTAATTCAAACATGAACTTATTTGAATTTTTATTTGTTCAAAGCATTAAACCAAATTCATATTTGAAAAGTTTATACTTTTAGGGTTGGAAAACATATTTTATATGTTCCAAAAGAATTTGTTTTGATCAAGCTATGAATTTAACAATATTAAATGAATTAAATAAGGTTTAAATTATTTAACCACTTTTAATTATTCAAAACATGAAACAAATTTTATATTTGAAAAGGTGGTTTAATTTTGCATGGAAAACATATTTCATTTGTGGAAATTGGATTTAAAATGAGCAAGTTATTATTTTGGCAATTTTAAATGCAATAAACAAGAAACAGTTGTTTTGAGCAATTTAAATTATTCAAAACAGCAAACAAAATTTATATTTGGAAAGTACATGAAAAATTGATTGGAAAACATATTTAGTTTGTGAAATTTGGAATTTTTATGAGCAAGTTATGAATTTTGCAAATTTAAGTGAATTTGGCAAGTTTTCAAATTTTGCACCAATTTAAAATATTTAAAACAGTGAACAAATTTTATATTTGGATAGAACATTTAATTTGGTATTGAAAACACATCAAAAATGTTGGATTTGGAGTTAAAATGAATTTATTATGCCATTTACAAGAAATAGTGCAAATCTGCCATTTTTTAAACCATTAGGGACTTAGAAATAAAAAGCACAGGGCCTGAAAAGAAAGTACAAGGACTTAGATGAAAGCTGACAGGGACCTGGGTGTGAAAAGCAAGTTGTGCTGGCTGTGAAAAAATAAAAGGAAAATCGGGTTTTAATCCCGCAGGGGGTGGGGATCGAACCCTCACCCTCCTGGCTCGCGCATAGGGCCTCTGCCACTGCGGTGGTGATTGATTTCGTGACAGTAGAGGGGTCGGGGGGTGTATCAGCTGTGGCTGCGGCCTGTTTTCTGAAATAACTGAAAGCGAACAGATACTGCAGTCGATCAGAACCAACGAACAGGAACATGGCCAGCGAACAGAACCAGATCGGCCAGCGATCGCTGCTGCTGCTACCTTGGTGGCGCCGGGGTGCTGCTGCTCGAGGTGTGCGTCGTGTGCGGCCGGTGGTTGTGCGGGGCGGATGCGGACAAGGAGAGAGGGGAAGGGAAGGAGGCGGTCACCTTCCCTGGTTGCTGTCGAGGCAGGGCGGCGACGAGCCACTGCCGGCGACGGTGCGGCCGATGCGGTGTCTCCCGGCAAGCGGTGGGGGCGCGGCGAGGTGCAGGGCCGCTCCGCGGTTCCATTCCCGCTACCGGAGGAGCCTCGCGGTGGCCGGCGACGGGATGGGGCGGCGAGCTCCCTGCTCTCTGTAACCCTCTCGTGCAGGTACAGAAGAAGCAGAGGGGAGGATTGGGAGGAGAACTCGGCGGCGGTGGTAGGGAAAGGAGGGGCTAGGGTTCCGAGGGGGATCCCTAGGGCTTAAAAGGGAGGAGGGAGCTAGTACGGCAGCGCATCCAGCGGGGAAGGGGAGATCGACTGGTTACGATCGTGTTCGTACAGGGTGACGCCAGCGAGAGGTGGAAGAAAGGACAGGAGGGGGGGTACTGGGCCATGGTTGGTGGGCTTAAGTGAAAAAATATGGCTGGGCTGGCTTTCTCCCTCTCTCTCTTTTGTTATTTCTGTTGCTTTTATTTTTTTTTGTAGCAAATTAGAAAAGGAAGAAAACCATGAGATTTTGGTTAGCAAAGATGTCATAAAAAATTTGGTTAAGCTAGTTGGGTTAAAAGAAAACATTAACCAAGTTTTGTTTTCAGAAAACTTTAAATTAGCTTGATGTTTGTTTGAAATTCAAATTTGGGTGTATTTTAATTAAGTGCCCATTTAATAAAAACAACTTTGAATAGGGGGGGAACCCCTATGATTAAAATAGAACAATTGGTTTGGTTATGATGCTGATTTTAGAAATTGCATTTGGGTGCTGTTTGATGTTTTTGATTGACTTAGAATGCAATTTGGAATTAATGAATTGATTTAAACCACTATTTTAGAAGTTGATCATTATGGAATAATTGGAAACAAATGATTGATTTGTTTTGCAATTTTTCATAACTTTCAAAAGGGTTGTTGATTTGGAACTTAATTGAATTTGAAAAGGGTTTGGTTATTGGATGCATTTTTATAGAAACAAAACAACAGTTTGGAATCACACTTTAATGGAAACAAATAATTGTTTTATTTTGAAATATCATTTTAGAAATTGTAACATCACAAGGATGAAACAAAAGGTTTGAATTTTGGTTTGAAATTCAAATAGAAAACAAAGGAAAACAAAGGAAAACAGTTGGAAAACAAATGAAAACAGAGGAAAAAAAATGGAAAACAAACAAAACAAATGCAATCAACATGATGCCATGATGCAAAACATAAAATAACAGAGAGCAAAACATTCTAAAGGCTATTTTTCAGACTTGGGATGTTACACCATCCCCAGGACCCTGGCGTTTCCGGACCTCCACCCCCGAAGGGAGGCGGTCCCGCAGAAGTTGCCATACTAAGATCTTGATCTTCAAAGGCAACGGGGCTTTCCATAACCCAGCAGACCACTCCTGCCTAGGCCCGGGGAAGAGACTACGATAGGCCGACTTCACAGAGAAGGAGCCCGTTGAGGTGAGGCCCCAAGTAACCCGGTCCGGGGACCCCTCTACGGACCCTGGCAACGTTGCGATAAGCTCAGTCCATGCAACAGCCTCTGCAGGGCCGAGTGTCCTTCGGAACGAGATGTTCCAAATTCCATTCGGAGCCGCATCGGCCACCAACATCCTTGGTTCTGAGCAAATCGCAAACAGACTAGGAAATGCCAGCTGGAGTGGTCTATCCCCTACCCAAAGGTCTACCCAGAAGAGGGTGCGCCTCCCATCCCCGATGAGGAAGCGCGCCCCTCTTCGGACCTCATCCTTAATGGATTGGATGGATTTCCAAAATTGGGATCCCTCCCGGCGCTCACAGGACAACAGAGGGCAGCCTCTAAGATATTTCGCTTTGATAAGCTGAAGCCAGAGCCCTCCCTCGTCCTGCAAGAAACGCCACACCCATTTTAGCATGAGAGCAGTGTTCATCTTCCGTGAGGCAAGAATACCTATGCCTCCAAAGTCCTCGGGGGCGCAGACGTGAGCCCACTTGACCATATGGTACTTCTGGTGGCCATTGGAGGCCGACCAGAAGAACCGAGAGAGCTCCTTGTCAAATGCCTTATGGGCCCCTTCCGGAAGAAGGTAGAGACCCATCATGTACATAGGCATACTGGATAAGCAGGAATCAATAAGCACGGATTTGCTCCCCTTAGCCCTGACCCTGTCTATGAGGGGCTCAAGGTCCCTCATCAAGATCCTGGAGTCCCCTAGTGGGACCCCTAGATATTCCACTGGAAAGGAGGACAGTTTGCAATTGAAATTATCTGCAATGCGCGAGTCAGCAAGCTTTGCCTTGTAAAAAACTTTGAGTCCGCTTAGCTAACCTGATAAGTAAAAGAGTGATAAAGCTGATAAGTAAGAGCATCTCCACTCGCGCCCCCCAACAGACGTCCGGATCGGCGCCCGGCGAGGCCCTTTGGGGGCTCGTCCGGACGACACAACGCCCACGAGGCTGCCACGTTCCTAGTCGCCGCCCCCAACCCAAACCCCTTCGGGCTGCGGACCCGCCCTGTCAGCGAGGGAGAGCCTCGTCGCCTCGGGAGCTGTGCGTATTGACGCCCCGATGAAACGGCACGCTGCGGCGGAGCAGTCCAATCGCCCACACGATGGAGTAATGGCGTTGCGCCGCCTCGTCTTGCCCGCCCCGGCTACAAAACCCGCCTCGTCACCATCCTCAGCGCCATTCTCCTCGCTGCTCTTCCTTTCTCCCCTCGCCGCTCTCCCTCCTCCCCGCGCCATCGTTAACCCCAACTACCTCGCCAGCGCGGCCGCCAATGGGTTCGGCCGCCGAACCCTACACCTATGGGAGCCGTTGCTGCTCTACTAGGAGAACTACCACTCGCCGTCGGGGATGAGCGCGCCAAGGAACTGGCGGCTCAATGCAGGCGGCGTACCTGTGCCTCCGCCGCCCACCGGGGCCGAGCACGTCGCCGAGATCGAGGAGATCCGGGAACGAATGTCGCCGACGACGCACAACCAACCTGAGTGGCATCCCGCCAACGAGGCGGCCTGGACTGCGTTCTTCCTAGACCGCTTCGAGGCGGAGCTCGCCGACGCCCCCACCCACGGCCCACTTTCTAGCCGCAACAACGCAGCCGACCGCCACATGTGGTGGAGCAAGCCCGGGCGCACGCTCGCCCGCGTCCTCGCCCACATCGAGCGGCAGCTGCGGCGGCGGAAGAACCGCCGTACCACGGCCGCGCCTGCTCCCGCTCCCGTCCCCCTTGCCGTCGTGAAGGAGGAGCCAGAGGAAGCGCCGCCTCGCCGGCGGACTCGCAGCCAGACTCTGGTCATCAGGGAGTCGACTCCTCCACAGGCGTCGGGCGACGTCATCTTCCTCTCGGACAGCGACGATGACGACGACTGCCCCCCAACGCGAATGCACGTAGGCGACCCGGGGCAGGGCAGCAGCAGCGCTGCCCAGAAGGCGGAGTCGTCGAGCGACTCCGATGACGACGACGGCGCCGACTACACCATGATGTACAAGGCACTAGGGATGTAGTCGCCATTTATTTTAAATATATGTAAAATTCACCTATATTTGGCCCCCTAGCAATGAAATCTAGTTCGTTTTCCGAATTTTCGCAAATTTTGTTGTCAATTTCGCCTACTTGAGCGGCGGCGCCGACGGGCGAGAGCAGCGCCGCTGTGAGGCAAAGGAAGTAGACGTGGCGGCGTGGGCCTGTTTTTTGCCGTCTTGAGTCACTGGAAAGACGGGCCCGCGACGCGGAACGAATCGTCCGGTGCCCCACGGGAACCCCTAGGGGGCGGGTTTGGGCTGGGTTTACCGGACGGGAACAAGGGGCGTCCGAACGGGAAGCCCCAATGGGGGGCGCGACTGGGCGCGCTCGGGGCCCGTCCGGACGGAAAGAGGCCGTGGAGGCGTGTTTGGGGGGCGCGTCTGGAGATGCTCTAAAAGAGTGCTTGCTGCTCCAGAATCACAAGTGTTAGAGCATCTCTAACAGAGCCCTTAAACTGGTCAAACCCGTAAAATAACTGCTTGTTTTCAGTTTTCGTCGAAAAAATGGAC
Source organism: Alopecurus myosuroides (assembly GCA_028641055.1). Taxonomy (NCBI): domain Eukaryota; kingdom Viridiplantae; phylum Streptophyta; class Magnoliopsida; order Poales; family Poaceae; genus Alopecurus; species Alopecurus myosuroides. The sequence continues at coordinate 74,027,462 of CM054061.1, read as the reverse complement.
AATAGCAGACCCCCTAAAATCGTCCGACCCGTAAACTTTTTTAGAGCCCCAAGCCCGTGATCTGAAGGTTGCGAGGCAATTTTACCAGGACACTGAACACCGGTCAACGCTTACGGTTGGGAAATTTCAGCCCGCGCAAACGCCTTCCTACGGTGGACTCGCCGGAGTCCGGCCAAAATTCTGCCAAACCCGTCGAAATCGCAAGAAACTGGAGCTGCTCGCGTGCTGGCGGAAGGAGTCAGGCAGTCCATAGGGCCTCCGCGCGCCGGCGGCCGACGACCGGTGGCTTCATGGATGGAAGCCGCAGAGGGCTTTCGTGCCATGGAAGCGGCCACAGGGGCCTTCGTGCCGCCGAGGCAGCCGCGGGAGGCTTCATGAGCGATGGGCAGCCGTCGGGGCTTCAATACATTTTCGGTAGACTAAAACCGTGTTTTCATTTCCGTGGTTTACGGGCTCGGCTAGAGATGCTCTTACATCATTTGATATTACAACTTCAATACATGATGGAGGGTCTCCATGCCACACACTATTTTCTATCCCGCCTAGCAAGCTGATGAGCAGCTTTATTTGCTTCCTTCGGGTAAATGATAAAAAGTAGCTCACCATGTTGGCGTGCTTTGTGAAATTCATTGCAAGGAACACCGGAAACAAACCACTTTTGCACCCAACCAGGTCTAATTCATTGCACGTGGCACAAATAAATAGTTTGGGGACTTACGATTTTCTTTGACACACTGAGCCCAATATTTTCGATGACTTTGTTGTTGCATAGTGCCCCATAGTTTGGTGGAGTTGTTGCATGATAACACAAATTTGATACAAATGTATATTTGAGTTACAATACTCCCTCTGTATCATATTAATTGTCTTAAAGTTGGATAAAAATAGATATACTAATAATAAAACAAAACATGTCTAGATATATCCACTTTTTCCAGTTTTAAGACAATTAATATTAGACGGAGGGAGTACAATTTCTTTAAAAAATGTAGCATAATACCTAAAATGTAAATATTTGAGCAATATAGTTATATCATGATATTATGTCAATAATACTCTCAATAAAGCAAATATAGTAAAAGGACTTGTGCATGAAAGATATAGCTCGGAAATCGTTCCTCGTGAATCAAGTAGGATAAGAATCATGTAGGGGTACATAAACACACCTTAAAGTTTATGTTCTCGTCAATGAACATCCCAACTCTGTCATTTTGAGCATCCAAAGATAGCACTGATAAATATCATAACCTATCTCTTGAATAGTATCTTTCTAATCAATCTACATCACTCACACTGTCACCTTGGCACTATAGAGATTATATTAAAAACAAGCATAAAAAAACCATGATTTCAATTCAGTCCAATAAAGTAAGAAAACGATCATGATAAGTATCCCTCTAATTCAACGTCCATAGAGCCACACACGGCACCCGCACTGTCACCGTTGCACCGTGGAACAAAGGTGACTCCGAAGAATTATACTAGATAAAACCAATTGAGTACATCGTATCCATTACATAATGAAGGGAAAACATCATAGATTAAAAAATGATAACATAGAACACGATCACAATCAATATCACATCATGAGAGAGAGATAAACACATAGCTACTAGCACGAGCCGTCAGCCCCGAGGAGGGACTACTCTCGCATCATCATGGGAGGCAGCAATGTCGATGAAAATGGCTCCGGGGGCACTTAGTGTCCTGTTAGAGTGCCAGAATAGAGACTCCTATCCTACGAATTGGGGTTTTGGATGGCGGCGGATTTCGGATGCGTTTCTGGAAAAATCCTTTGGTCTCCTTCTATTTTAGGGTTTTTGGGATTTTATAGACGAAAAGACGACGGGAGGCGGTGCCCGAGGTTCCTAGGTGGGCCCCAGGCGCGAGTAGGGGGTGGCCGCGTCTAGGGGGCCTGGTGGCCCCTGGCTCCCCTCCGGCTCTCCTTCTGGCTTCTGGAGTCTTCTGGCGAACAAAAAATTCTCGTAAATTTTCAACCAATTCCGAGCACTTTCATTTTTGGACCTTTGCTGCAATTCACAAACAAAACAGACAAAAACTGGTACTGAGCATCTTGTTAATAGGTTAGTCCAATAAATGATAGAAAACATAGGAAAACATAGGAAAAACATGTATAAAACAAGCATGGAGCATCAAAAATTATAGATATGTTTGCAATGTATCAACCATCACTGACATCACCACCACCACCTTCACCATTGTAGACGCCACCACCTCCACCTCCATAACCACCACCAACCATGAGATCATGAAGCTCTTTCCTCCTCCGATGGTCATGTTTACTGAGTTCAGTTTCGCTTGGGGACAAGCGAGGTCTAAACTTGGGGGGAGTTGATACATCCATTTTGCATCACTATTTTATATCATAATTTTCTGTTATTCATTGATATATTTCATATTATGATGCATTACTTATGTTATTTCATAATATTTTTCATGTTTGATAATTATTGGAGAATAATCACCGGGACGAGAAATCTGATGGAAAAAAGCACCGTCAAGATACAATATTTCAGAAGATAAGAAGAAGAAGGGGGCATCAGAGGAGTCTTAGAAGTCCAGAAGAGGGAGCCAGCCACGAGGAAAGCCGGAGGGGGGCACCAAGGGCCCACACCACTAGGCGCCCCCTGGTGAAAGCGCATGGTGCCCCCGTATGTGGTTTTGGTAATTAATGACAATCCTTAAGGACTAATGTTTGCATTGAGATATTCTTTCAGGACTTGTCCATAAGAATAGTTTGGAGTCCTTGTGTGAATCGAAGAAGATCATTTGTTGTCCAAGATGGCCGAGAAGCTTTTTCTCTGTCTAGCGGTAGTACCGGGTTGTGCAGCGGTAGTACCGCTCCTCATGGAGTTGTACTGCTGCGGCACACCTGGTACACTCCATACAACGGTAGTACCGCGGTTTGTACCGTCTCCTCCCAAGAGCGGTACTACCGCTGGTGATACCGCTGGAGGTACCGCTAGCAAAGAAAAGGCCACTGATATCCACGGTACCCAGGCGGTACCGGCATAGTACTACCGCTAGTACTTAGTAATATTTGGAGCAACACTCCCCACGGCGGTAGTACCGCTACCGTCAGCGGTAGTGCCGCTCCTTCCAGGACGCGGTAGTACCGCTGGCAGTACCAGTCAAAATACCGCCAGGGAAGTTTTGCTCACAGTAACGATTACGGTACTAGGGCGGTAGTGGCCTAGTACTACTGCGAGCCCTCTTGATTTATATCGAGTTTGGGGCTAACGGTAGTACCGCTGCCAGGTTACGGTAGTACCGCTACTGGAGCTTCACGGTACTTCCGTGGTACCGCTGAGCTCCAGTGTGCAGTACACTGGGTACCCTGTGATGTCAGTGGGCGGTAGTACCGCTGTGTGCAGCGGTAGTACCGCTGTGCTGTTAAGCTTATTTGCTTGATGTTTTGAAGAACAAGATGGAGTGATCATTCATGTCTACCTTCAAGACATCAACTTTATGGACGAAGAAAGGAGAAAAGATACAAGGTTGATCATGCGTGTGATCAACACACAAAGCTACAAGATGTACCTAGTGGGATTATGTATCTCGTGGTAATGGTAAGCAATTGTCCATATAGCTTTGTGAACTAACCCATAATATGTGTGTGTGCTATCTCTATGTGTGGTTAGGTATATTTCCATGGGCTTGCTCCACAAGAAAGATTTCAAATAGCCCATGGTCTATGTCGTCAAGCGGTGTTTGTCATCGAGCTTGACGTGGAAGCTCAAGTGAAGCATATCGAAGAAATCCTATGCTTGATGCTTTCCACCCTTTTATAGATTGTGTGCTTTTTGAAGATGTGCCGAAGGGTCTCTCCCATAATGGTGTATGGGGGAGCAACTTGCAAGTCTTCATCAAGCGGAGCAAGTGCTAGCTAGCACGATCAAGAAAGAAGATCCAACTTGAGAGAGAGTCAAGATCGTCATCATCTAGCTCAAGTGGAATGCTCAAGGCAAAGGTATAATCTTGATAGGGTTTCTATTTTACCGGTCTCATACATTTGGGATACCGGGTTATAGGATCGATAGTCGTACTATCAAGAGGGGCACTCAAGTGAGTAACTTGATCGAATCGTTGTGGAGAGCTCAAACCTTTCACTCTTGCATATCATCTTTCTTGGTTCTTATTTGGCTTTTATCTCTATGGGTTTTGGTGCTTGTTGTGATCTTCATAACAAGCCCAAGTTCATCAAAAAACGGTTTTCACATGAAACACTTTTTGAGTTTTTGATGTTGAAGTTTTCCCGGTTGGTCATTTTTAGAGAGGTCTTTCCTTTCCCCATTTGGTTTTAAGTTTCATTGTTGTATAATGATGTTGCTCTACATAATCTTGTAGATCTCGTTGTTGCGATTTCAACGAGCCTAAGATCATCGAAAACGGAGTCCGGATGCAAAAGTTATGATCTTTTTCGTTTCGGGTATTTTTCTGTTTTTGGTCCAGCGGTAGTACCGCCCCAGTACCACTCCAGTACCGCCAGAAACTGCCCGAACCAGTACCAAAATCGCCCCGTAGCGGTAGTACCGCTAGGCCCAGCGGTAGTACCGCTGCTGGGCGAGATTTTCACATAACGGTCATATTTTGGGTCCCCTATTTAAGGGGGTCTTCTTCCCCCTTGACCCCAAGGCTGTCCAACACGTTTTCCCTCTCTCTCCCCACCATTGTTGATCTTGAAAACCTTGCCCCTCTCTCAATCTCCCCAATGATTCTTGCATATCTTTGAGGGAGAAGTTAGAGGAGATCTAGATCCACATTTCCACCAATCCATCTCTCCTCTTAGTGAGAGGAACTTAGTGAATCTAGATCTTGGAGTTCTTTGTGTTTCTCCTCCATTGTTCTTCCTCTCTTATTTCCCCATAAGCATTTGTTGCTTTGTTGTAATTTGAGAGTGAAGGATTTGAGCACTTGTGCTCTTGCCTTTTGCATCGGTTTTCTCTCTCCACGAGGATTCGTGGAAGTGAAAGATTGTGAGCTTGTTACTCTTGGGTCTTGGACCCTAGACGAATTGTGGTGTTCTTGGGAGCCTCCAATTGAGTTGTGGATGTGTGCCCCAAGATTGTGGTGACACCGAGCGCCTCCAATTAAGTTGTGGCTGTGTGCCTCGGGTTTGAAGGTTGCCAATAGTGAAATGTGAACTAGGCCTTTGTGGCGGGGTTCATCGGAGAATAGGGTGAGCCCTTTGTGGCATTGAGTAGGCCTTTGTGGCGAGATCGCACCCCTCCAACGAGACGTACTCCCCTTGTGGGAGAAACTCGGGAATACATCATCGTCTCCGTGTGCCTCGGTTATTTCTATACCCGAGCTTTCTACTTATGCAATTTACATCGTGATAGCCTTCGTGCTTGAAGCTATATATCTTGCTATCACCTTGTTACTTGTCTTGCTTAGCATAAGTTGTTGGTGCACCTTGTTGACCCTAGAATATTTAGGTTGTGTGCTTGTTAATTTAAACACCTAGTTTATTTTTGCATTTAGCAGCCTTAACCGGAAAAGTTTTTATCGCCTATTCACCCCCTCTAGGCGACATCGTTGTCTGTTCACTTGGCCGCGCCTAGGGGTGGTGTGGCCACCCTAGCCCACCTCTGGCCGCCTCCTTTCGCGTACTTGACCCCCATGGAACCCTAAGCCTCGGAGAACCATCGAGGAAATATTTTGCCGCCTCCTCGGGGCGGAAAACAACAGATAGAGAAAATCTCTCCGGCAGGGAGAAATCTGTCGGGGAAATTTCTCCCCGGAGAGGGGAAATCATCGCCATCGTCACCGTCATCGCTCCGAGCATCATCAAGATCATCATCGTGATCATCATCATCACCAGCACTATCATCCTCACAATCTACCTTCGTCCCGCTGTAACAATTAGGGTTCTATATTGTTGTTTTCCACTAGATCTCTCTCTCCCGGTGTGGATTAATTGTTAGTAGTTGATGCTCACGAGATTTATCTGTGTTTGCACTTTATGACCAGATTGTTATTCATCATTACATCACCTCTGATCATGATCCATATGATGTTTTGTGAGTAGTTCGTTTAGAGAACATGGGAGAAGTCAAGATGTTAGTAGTGGAATTATGTTGAAGTAATATCTAATGGTCTCATATTTAAGTTGTGCTGTTATTCTTCTAGTGGTGTCATGTGAACGTCGACTACATGACACTTCACCTTTATAGGCCTATAGGTATGCATTGTGTATTTGGCTACTAATTGTGGGGTTGCCGGAGTGACAGAAACCTAAACCCCCGTTAGGAAACCGATGCACGAGGGAGTGTAGGATCCCAGAGTTTAAGGTTGTGGTTAGATTTATCTTAATTACTTTTTTGTAGTTGCAGACGCTTGCACGAGCTTTAATCACAAGTATGTATTAGTCCTAGTTGGGCGGTGCATTAGCATAGGTTCACCCACATAACACCTATCGAAACAATAAATATTAATCAACCATATGAAACGAAAGCGCTTGATGAAATTCCCATGTGTCCTCGAGAAAATTTGGTAATCATAAGTAGAACAACCGGTTTATCTTTTTGCTCTAACAAGGATTGGTCCACTCGCTGTAATTATATTTACCGCCTTTTATTTACTCGCTCTTTATTTACCTGCTATATCAAAAAACACCAAAAACATGTTTGCTAGTGTTTACAGTGAATCCTCTATCCAATCTGCCTGTCAACACCTTGTGCTCCTCGTTGAGTTCGACACTCTTATTTATCGAAAGTACTATAATACACCCCCTATACTTGTGGGTCATCAGACTGCGGCTCCGACTCCGGGCACAACGTGCGGGGTCGGCTAGACCCCATGGTTGACTGTCGGCCGTTTCCGCTTCTGGACAACAGCAGAAGGCGCAGTTGGCGCGGCGCCAGGGAAGCCGAGGTGGAGGGCGGGAGGACAAGGTGTCGGCCGTGGGGCGACGAACCAGCCGGGCGGGAGCTGGCCGAGATCCATGGATGCGAATCGGCGACGGCGCGGGAGGGAGCTTCAGCGGGGAGATCAGTGATGGGGTAGGAGGTTCGGGCGGGAGGTGCGAGCTAAAGTTTCCGCTCCCTCTCTCTCGCATCAAGGGACGGGGAAACACGAAAATCGACCTCCATTCCCGCACATATGGTGAACACGGGGGAGATATCCCTGATATCCTTCCCTACGCCGCTGGCATCATGGGGGAGCGCCGCCCCTTAGCCCTCTTCCTTCATGGTGTTGGGAGCCCTCCCACATGGAGATGGGATCCATGGGGAGGCTAAAACGTGGCTTTGGTGGCTGGAAATTCGTGGTATGGGATGTCTCTCACGACCTAGGTTTCCTCTCTTTATGTAGTCTCTCGGATTTCCGTCATCCCATCTAGGTCTGCAGTAAATTGGGCGTATCTTGGCTGTCCGGACTCAGAATCATGAAAATTGTAAGTCTGGATCGTACGTCGCAAAATTCCTCACAATTTTGTCTTCTGTGAGATTTCCGTTTGACGCCATCTTTGACCCGTAACGTGACAATCTTAAAAAAGAGTTTTCTGAAATCTGTCTGAAAAGTCCCAATTCGACTCCAACAAGGTCTCCTCTTCTATTTTTGATAATTTCTACACATCAAAGTGTAAAACAAGAACATTATGCACTTCTACAACTATTAGTAGGTTAGTCCAAATAAATCATAAACTTAATATAAAAACAATTATCAAAAGCATAAAAGTAGCATGAAACCATAAAAAATTATAGATACATTTTGGACGTATCAATCCCGCTCCCTCGAATTTTTTTCCGGGATGCCCCATTTTACGAGATGTGGAAAAGCCAATTCCTGTCCCGGACCAAAAAAAAAACAATTATTTTTTAGGATGGGGGTTTCCATGATCTGCTAGAGATGCTCTTATGGGTCTATTTTGGGCTGACGACTACAACAGGGTTTTCTGTTGTGGGCTTTTTAAGGCTCGGCCTGGCCTGAATTATGGCCATTATAGCTTAGAATAGTTTATCCCGGTGTAAAATGACCTTATAAATAGTTCCTTAAACCTTTTGAAGTGTCAAATGGTTTGTGTGATGTGTGTCTGTATCACTCCTTTTGCAACATTCTTAGAGTGTTATTGAATATCGTGAAATACTATGCTCTTTTTCTCTTGCAATATATAAACAATAATCTTTCTTCCAAAAAACTTCAACAATAGGTTAGTCCAGGGAAAAGCATCGATGGTTGTAAAGCCGAGAAGAAAATTGTACACTCCCTCCTTTCCACAATATAAGATGTTTTAGAAGAAAATTGTAGTACTATCTAGAAAAGACACATCGGTTCGACAGGATGTATCTATAAGTTCGTCCCCACTAAGAAATTTAATGCTTGCAAGCTGAAATATGGTGTAGCCATATTATCCCAATTATTCCTATACGTCTGGTTTTAGATCTACGTTATTAGTCATCCGTCGGATCAGTTATTAATTTTTTTTCTCCGAGCTCGGCCTGCAACACATGTTATTATCCACGCCATCCTTTTTCCTCTTTGCCTTGTGGACTACCATGTTGCATAGAAACAGAGGAGTAAAATACATCGGTGGTCACCGAACTCGTCTTACGTGCACGCCGTGGTCACTGTACAGCAATATACGCTCAATGCGGTCACTGAAGACGTGTCACGCGCGTACAACAGCGTACTGGTATACGTGGCCCATCTGTCAGCAGCACATGGGGAGAAACCGGACCACACGACATGGGCATTATTGCAAAACGGCCCCTGAATAGATTGCAATTCCAACATTTATCTTTCCTCTACTCACGTTGTGCTCGAGGTGGGCGATCAGACATGGGACAGGGAGAGGAAGCGACGCGGTGGTGGTGGACGTGGCGGAAGTTCTCATCTTCGACGGCGTGTTGTATGGGTGGAGAGGCATTGAGGGGGTGTTGTCGCCGACGGGAGGTGGGTGACGGTGATGTTTCCGCGGCGCCGTCCTGAAGGCTCTACTCCTCCCAAATATGGTAAGTGACCGATTTCTCCTCAATCTCGCCCAAAATTCAAGCTTTTTCATGTGGTTTAGGGATTGATCATGATTCATGCCTAGTATCTTACCTAGTCCCCGTTTGCAAGTCGTTTAGGGTTCCATCTGATGCATGGGTTTCGGTAGGGTTTTACGGGCGTGATTTGGGAAGGGGTTTAGGTATTATGTTAATTTAGATCGTCTGATGCTTTGTGTTGGTTGGACGTAAGAAAAGGAGGCGAATTTTTGGAGGAAATTGATGCATTATTGCTTGTGCTTATGCTTGTTTCAGGTCGTTGATGGCCCACAAGTATAGTGAGTGTATCGTAGTACTTTCGATAAATAAGAGTGTCGAACCCAACGACGAGCAGAAGGTGTTGACAAGCAGGTTGGATAGAGGATTCACTGTAAACACTAGCAAAACGGGTTTTTGGAGGTTTTTGATATAGCAGATAAATAAAGTGCGAGTAAATAAAGTGCAATAAATAATATTGCAGCGAGTGGCCCAATCCTTTTAAGAGCAAAGGACAAGCCGATTGTGTTACTCATGACAACCAAACGTTCTCGAGGGCACATGTGAATTTCGTCAAGTGTTTTCGATTCGTTACGGTTGATTAATATCCATTGGTTCGTGAAGTGTTGTGTGGCTGAACCTATGCTAATGCACCGACCAACTGGGACTAATACATACTTGTGATTATACCCCTCGTAAGCATCCGTAAATACAAGAAATTAATTAAGATAAATCTAACCACAAGCTTAAAACTCCGGGATTCTACGCCCCCTCATGCATTGGTTTCCTAACGGGAGTTTAGGTTTCTGTCACTCCGGCAACCCTACAATTAGTAGCCAAATATACAATGCATCCTCCTAGGCCCATAAAGGTGAAGTATCATGTAGTCGACGTTCACATGACACCACTAGAAGAATAGCACCACAACTTAAATACCGAACCACTTGATATGACTTCAACATAACTTCACTACTAACATCATGACTTCTCTCATGTCCTCAAGAACTAAACGAACTACTCGCAAGACATCATATGGATCATAATCAAAGGTGATATAATGGATGATAACAATCTGGTCATAAAGTGCTAACACCGATAAATCTCACAAGCATCAACTACTAACAAGTAATCCACACCCGGAGAGATATCTAATGTAAAACAACGATAGAGGCCCCTAATTGTTACAACGGGATGACAGTGGATGATGAGGGTGATGGTGCTGGTGGTGATGATGATGACGATGACGATCTTGATGATGCCCGGAGCGATGACGGTGACGATGGCGATGATTTCCCCTCTCCGGAGAGGAATTTCCCCGACATATTTCTCCCCTGCCGGAGAGCTTTCCTCTCTCTGGTGTTTTCCGCCCCGAGGCGGCGGCGGAATAATTCTTCGATGATAGTATGGGCTTAGGGTTCCCTGAGGGTCAAGTACGCGAAAGAAGTCGACCAGAGGTGGGCTAGGGTGGCCACACCACCTGGCGGCGCGGCCAAGGGGGGCACACCACCTGGTGGTGTGGGCCCCTGGTGGCCCCCCTCCGGCTCTCCTCATGGCTGGCTCCCTCATATGGACTTCTAAGACATCTCCAGTGTCCCTCCTCTTCTTCTGATCTTCTGAAATAGGGTGATGACCCACAAGTATAGGGGATCGCAACAGTCTTCGAGGGAAGTAAAACCCAAATTTATTGATTCGACACAAGGGGAGCCAAATAATATTTGTGAGCCTTAAAGTTGTCAATTCACTTGCACCTGAAAGTTGACTAGTTCGTAGTGATTTATCAGTAGTAATAGTTTTATAGTAGCAACAACAGTGAAATAATAACAGTAGTAGTATGAAAACAGCAGCAGTAGTGATTGAAGTAAACATCGGGATTAAATACTGTAGGCATATGGATGGATGAACGGGCGTTGCATGGATAAGGAAGTTCTAATAATGATCATGCCAGGGGCATTGCAGATAAATAAGATAAAGCATCCAAGCACTAAGTAACCACAGGCATGGGTTCCGTAAATAGTCGTACGTGCTCGCAATGAGAACTTGCACAACATCTTTTGTCCTACCAGCCCGTGGCAGCGTAGCCTCAAGGGAACTACTGGTAATTAAGGTGTTCCTTTTAATATAACACCGGAGCAAAGCATTAATACTCCGTGAACACATGTGATCCTCACATCGCAGCCATCCCCTCCGGTTGTCCCAATTTCTGTCACTTCGGGGCCTCGGGTTCCGGACAACAATATGTGTAAACAACTTGCAGGTATGATCAAGAAACAATAATTATCATCGTGATTCAATAACATGTTCAGATCTGAGATCATGGCACTCGGGCCCAAAGTGGCAAGCATTAAGCATAACAAGTTGCAACGATGTCAATAGCACTAATAGAAGATACTAGGCACTATGCCCTAACAATCACGGCATTATTACATGAATGATCTCATCCAATCCCTACCATCCCCTTCAGCCTAAAGCGGGGAATTAGTCACACATGGATGGGGGAAACATGGATGGTCGATGGAGAGGCGTTGGTGATGACGATGGCGATGATCTCCTCCAATTCCCCGTCCCGGCAGGGTGCCAGAACAGGAACTTCTGTTCCCCGAATCGAGGTTCGGGACGGCGGCGGCGCTCTGTTGTGTTTTTATAAAATATGACGAACCCCCTCGGGTTTTTAGGGTTGGAGGCTACTTGTAGTCGAAAGGGGGGTCCGAGGGGGGCTCTGGGGGGCCCACACCCCTAGGTGGCGCGGCCTGGGGGGACCCGCGCCAGGGGGTGTGGCCACCCTGTGGCTCCTCTCCTGGCCCCCTTCTGGCTCCCAGGGTCTTCCGGGGTGAAAACATCAATGGGGTCTTTTCTAGGCAATTTCCCGAAAGTTGATTTTTCTGCATAAAAACAAGACACCAAAGTAAATAGCGTTAGTCCGTGTTAGTTGTATTCAAAACACACAAGTTTAGAGGAAAACAATAAGAAAAGTGTTCAGAAAAGGAGATACGTTTTCAACGTATCAACTCCCCCCAAGCTTACCTTATTGCTTGTCCTCAAGCAATTCAGTGACAACTGAGTGCGATAAAAGACTTTTACGAACACATCTGCTTCATATGATGTAAATATATTCACTATGTGATCAAATACTTAATTATGCCCATGATAAGATACATGCAAGATACTGTCACTTAATAGCTATGCAAACCATAGAGAGATAACAACATATTAATAATAAACAACATGAAGCATAACTGTTTGCAAGATTGAAGTATTCATAATAGGATATGATAAAGTGGTATCTCGCTTGCCCTTAAGTGTGGGGGAAAACTTAAATGCCAGGGCACCTCTGAAGTTCAAGGAAAGACTAGAAGTAAGGATATCAAAGATGCAAGTATCAAGAATATACCACAATCAACCGTGCTTTGGGACAAACACATTACACTAAGAATGATAATTATGCTCTCAAAAAAATTCTCAAATAATAAGGCGGAGACTCAACATAAAAGTAAAAGAAAGTCCCTTCGCAGAGGGAAGCATGGATCACTCATGTGCTAGAGCTTTTTATTTTATTAAACAGAGGTATTGAAAACATTTTGAGAGAGGTGTATGCTTATGTTAACGAATGTAAACAGACAATGCAATACATCACAAGTCAACTGGATTCACAAGAGAGGCTCCCATGTGAAGGACTCATCTGGGTAGAAGGTCATCCATCTTTCTCTTTTGTTTACACAATTATGCTTTGACTGATAAATCAGGGGCAAAAAGAGTGAAGAGAATTTGTGTGTATTAATTTAGGGCTGGGCACCCCGCTGCCAACTCTTCTATCATTTGGATAAGCGGATGAAGCCACTAGTCCAGGGTGTGAAATCCAATCAACAAGTGAGATAAAGATTCTCTATTTACGTCCTCATGAGCTAAAACAGGGGCACAAAACATGAATAATTTTTAGCAGGTTTTAAAGGCAGCACATGGGCAATTTACTTGGAGTGGCGGTTAAATACCACATATAGGTAGGTATGGTGGACACATTTGGCAAACTTTGGTTTTCAGGTATTTGGATGCACGAGTAGAGCTCATACTCAGTACAGGTGAAGGCTAGCAAATAGACAGGGAGCGACAATCAAGAGAGCAACAACTACCATAATCATGTTTGCGATAAAGTAAAATTAACTGAGGCATAAAATTGATACTAGAACTCTGAGGCAGAATAAATCACCAAGGCTTATTGACTTTTTGTTTTCAGTCTTAGAATGCGTGAGCATGTGCCAAGTCGATTCAAATGAAACAGTCAGAGGAGGCTACCACAATGTCATACTCTTCTCATGAATAAAACAATGCAAACAAATATTTATGCGACATGTCATTTACTATTAATAAATTGGAACAAAACATGAGAGAGCATGAACTATTAAGCAGCCATAAGTCACATATATCTTATACGAACAAACTAAGCATGCTCACATAGATGTATATATGTACAAAAATGAAAGCAAATAGAGTTCATACCAGCCTCTCACCATAACTTGAATTGTCGTATATCGTCATTATTGCACTTTACTTGTGGCTCGAATAATATATAATGAAAACCAAGATCCAATAGAGTCTCGAACGACTGTTGAACTTTGCAACAAACTTTACAAAACCAAAGAAGAACAACAACTATTTTTGGGTTTTTCAATTAAAGCACGAACAAAAGAGAACATGCAAACAAAGCAAAATATTTTTGGTTTTTCGAAATGAAACAAGATAAAAGAAAGCAAACAAATAAGCCAAGCAAAACATTTTTGGGTTTTCGAATATTAAAACGCAACTAAAGAATAAAACAAACCAACTAAAGAAACAAATAGAGACAAACAACAGAAATATTTTTGGTCTTTTTGTGTTTTGGAAAGCGAAAACAAAACAATAAAAACAAAAGGAATGAAAGAAACGAAAACAAACGAAAGAAACAAAAAGAAGCGAAAGAAACAAAAACATGGATATACAAAGAACCGACCGAACATGATATATAAATGAGTGTGATGTCGGTATACCTCCCCCAAGCTTAGGATTTTGGCCTAAGTGGAGATCAATCACCAAGGGGCCCAAGAGGTGCTGCCCCCGTAATACGCCGAGGAGGAAGCCTCCTCCTGATATGTGCTCGAGGATGCGCCGGTGTAGTGCATGTTGTGGTCCCCGGGAGGCGCGTCTCGCCTCTCCTTGTGCCGGTAAAACTCCATGGTACTCAGATTCTCGTCTACTTGCTCCTTGGAGAGCGACCATGGTGACCTGTCAATCTTAAACAAAGCAGGCTGTGGCAAAGTAACTTTCCGCTCTTCTCCATCCATATATAAAACTCTATATATTAGACGTTCAATAGTAGAGTTAGAAGTGACAAGCGGATAGGATTTCATAGCAGCAAGGTTAAGCCTATGTGGAGCAATTATTTCATCATTAGGGTCAATGGAAACATGTAAAGCAGCTGCGACACGTGTAGCAATAATGCCACCAAAAATAGGCCCAGCAGCAGCAAGGCGGCGTGCAACAAGTGCACCAAGGTTATACTTTGTGCTACAGTTCAGTGCAGCATCAATGAAAGCAAGGTGATAACTAGAAACATTGCTAGTGTTCTCCCTACCAAGAATACTAGTACCAATATAGTAAGTAAAGTATCTAAGAGCAGGAAGTTGAATGTTCCTTATCTTCCCACGCTGGGATGAGCGACCGTCATCGCTGGTGATCTCTCGGTAGATCCCTTGGAGGTCTGCTGGTCTATCTTGAATCCTGCTTGCCGTCCCGGTGGCGTTGATACCTATAATAGAACAAAATTCCACCAAGGACAAAGACACAAGACTACTATATAACTTGAATGCAACAGTTGGACCATATTGTGTGTTCTGAAATTTAAAAATCTTAACAAAAGCTTTTGTGAGCGTGGCGTACCGAGGGCTTTCATCCTCCATAAAGTTGGTGAGACCAACCCTCTCAATAAGCATAAGAAAATCATCTAAAAGACCTGCACTTCTTAATAATGTACGACAAGGAAAGCTAGATGGGTGAATGATACCGTCATCTTTCGCATCATCAATAGTTGACGACATAACGTCTTCATTATATGATGACCTTTCTGAAGTAGACGAGCGTGATGGACTTGTCCTTCTAGGAGCATTACTCCTAAATATCTCATCAAAGTTGTAACTATCCATCTCTGAAATTTTTCAACAATCATCATAAAAATTAATTTCAAGCAACTATAAGGTGGAAACTACCATAGGGAATTATATGAGAGCTAAACATACATCAAAACTATATTATTTCTAATCAAATCAAGCATGCAAACTCACATAAGCTGTCACCTACAGTACCAAAATACTCAAGACATACTTCACTAAATAAAATTCTACTTGGTTCATTGGAGGAGTCACATACCGGAGATCAAACACACCAAAAATCAGGACAAATTATGGGCCAAAGAAGGAGATCGAAAATCTAGAGGAAGAACAACAAGAACACGGGTTCCAGGAAATGTTTTCAGCTTTGGGGGTGAGAGAGAACACTTTGGCAGTGGAGAGAGTAAGTGGAGGGTCAGGGGGCCCCACACCATGTGCTGGCGCCACCAGGGGCTGGCCGCGCCACCAGGGGCTGGCCGCGCCACCCTGGGGTGTGCCTGACTGGTGGGTCCCCCTGGGATCTCCCTGGTGGCTTTCTGCCTCATTTTTTACGTAAAAAATTCTTATAATTTTTCTGGAATTTTTCGAGAAACTTTATTTTTGAGGTATTTCCAGAATTTTAATAATTAATAAAAACGGGGAAAACGAAAGTGAAAACATGAAAAAAAAACCAAAACCAGTACTACAGAGGTTCTATGACACTCTAATGGAAGAAAAACCAAAGAAAACAAAGGTGGTAGTGGTGAAAACAAAAGTATGAGTGGTGAAAACATGCATAACTTCAGTAATGAGAGTGAGAACATCGGGAAAACATGCATAAGGATGGTGGAAAACATGATTGTACTCAAGTAATAATGTGATAACAAAAGTAAACATGGTGAAAACATAATGGGGAAGGTGAAAACATAGTGAAAACATTGCCCATTTCATTTAAAATCATTTTGTTAACAAGGGTGATCAAGTCTTGCTACCAAAATAATTTTATATGAAACAAAACTTTGTTTATCACTAAATACTCATGTTACCTCAACCTTGATAGGCATAGTCCCAATCATAATAATTTCATATTCTTTTGGTGGCTTTGGAATAGGACAATAAAATTCTCCAACCTTGATGGTCTCAATATTTTCAATGGAATTTAGACCATATTTTCTATCAATCTTCTTGGGAAAATAAACAATGTGCTCTTTATCATTAACATTTAAAGTAACTTTTCCTTGATTGCAATCAATAACACCCCCTGCAGTATTAAGAAAAGGTCTTCCAAGAATAATAGACATATTATCATCTTCAGGCATGTCCAAGACAACAAAGTCAGTTAATATCAGAGAATTATTAGCAACTTGAACATGAACATCCTCACATATACCCACAGGAATAGCAGTAGATTTATCAGCCATTTGCAAAGATATATCAGTTGGTATCAATTTTTGTAGGAGGAGTCTTTTATAGAGAGTAAAATGCATGACACTAACTCCAGCTCCCAAATCACACAAAGCAGTTCTAACATAATTATTTTGAACAGAACAGGGAATAGTAGGTATACCAGGGCCTCCAAGCTTCTCAGGAACCTTGCCATTAAAAGAGTAATTAGAAAGCATAATGGAAATTTTCTCATTAGGAATCTTCCTTTTGTTAGAGACAATATCTTTCATATATTTTGCATAAGGAGGCAATTTAATAGCGTTAGTTAAAGGAATTTGCAAGAATAAAGGTTTCATCCATTCACAAAACTTGTTATAGTGTTCTTCTTCCTTAGATTTGTGTTTCTTATTAGGAAAAGGCATTGGTTTTTGTACCCAAGGTTCTCTATCATTACCATGTTTATTAGCAATGAAATCTTCCTTAGTATACTTTGCAGTTTTAGTTTGCTTTTCAGGTTCAGCTACAGGTTCTTCTTTATCAGAAGCGTCATTCTTTTCATTACCACTTCTAGTTTCAGCATCAGAGATAGATATACTATTAGTATCTTTAGCAAGTTCAGAGGATTCTATAACCGTTTTATGTTTCTTCTTCTTTTTCTTCTTCGTATGAATAACATCATTATTAGTTTGCTGAGAATCTTGTTCAATTCTTTTAGGATGTCCCTCAGGATATAAAGGATCTTGTGTAGCAATACCACTTCTAATTCTTATCTCAAAAGCATGTTTTCTTTAGAAGCATTCACTAGCAAATATTTTTGCACTTTAGCAAGTTGATCAATTTGAGTTTGAACCATTTGAAAATGTTTAACAAGCATTTTAACATCATTAGAGGTTCTTTCTATAATACCATGCAAATCATTAATAGATTTAGAGTTTTCCATGAGGTGATTTTGCACTCTCATATTAAAATTATCTTGCTTAATGACATAATTATCAAATTCATCTAAACATTGATCAGGAGGTTTTCTATAGGGAATATCTCTACTATCAAAATATTGGAGAGAGTGTACCTTAATGGGTGATGAGTGAGGGATTGGCTTACATAATTCTTCTATAGGTGGAAGATTCTTCACATCTTCAGATTTAATACCCCTCTCTTTAAGAGATTTCTTGGCTTATGTCATCTCTTCATCATTTCATTCAATCATTCCCCTCTTCTTGGGTGTTGGTATTGGTGCAGGTACTAGAGTAGGGGTCGGCTCAGGCTCAACCATAGTCCAATCATCATGATTTTGGCTTATTTTAGTCATTAATTCCTCAGCTTCTTCTAGAGTTCTTTGCCTGAAAACACAGCCAGCACAACTATCCAGGTATGTCCTAGATTCAACAGTTAGTCCATTATAGAATATATCAAGAAGTTTATTATCTTCTAGCTTATGCCCAGGTGTAGCCCTAACTAAAGAACAGAACCTTTCCCAAGATACAGACAATTTCTCTCCTTCCAATTGCTTGTAATTAAATATACTTTGTAAAGCAGCATGTTGAGCACTAGCAGAAAAATATTTTTGAAAGAAAGCATTAACCAAACCAATAGTACTATCAATAGATCCAGGAGAAAAATTGTTAAACCAGGTTTTAGCTTCATCCTTTAATGAGAAAGGTAATATTTTAGCAACAAAGTAGCTACGTTTCTTAAGATCATCAGAGAATAAACTACTCAAAGAGGAGAGCTCATTCATATGTTTCATAGCACTTTCATTTTCAGTTCCACAAAAAGGTTCTTTCTCAACAATAGATATATAAGATAAATCGAGAGAGAAATCATAATCCTTATCCCTAATATTAATAGGAGAAGTGGAAAACTTAGCATCAGGAGATAATTTATATTTAACATCACGGCTTTCCATAAGACGTATAGGAACATCTTTATCCTTCATAGCATGTATTTCATCAATAAGATCATCACTCATTTCAATATAGGCATCATCAAAATCATCACTAGGATTTTCTCTAAACTTAGGTGAAAAAGCATGAGTAACAGGATTTTTATCAGGAGTTTCAGTGTTTGCAATATTTTTAGCTTTAGCAATAGTAGCATCTAAGAAAGGATCGAGAGAACCACTCTCATGAAGCACAGTAGAGGCATCATCAAAAGTACCAGAAGCATTTTCAGATTCAACATGTGTAGCATGTGGTGGTGTAAGCAGCTTACTCATAACAGACGGTGAATCAAGAGCAACATAGGTGTTCAGAGTTGTACCTCTTCTTGTAGTGGATGGTAATATAGGAAACTTCCCATCACGAGTCTTACCCATGATGAATGATGGCAGTAGATAATAATACTGTCCAGTGAGCTTGCAAATAAAGTTATGCTCCCCGGCAACGGCGCTAGAAAATAGTCTTGATGACCCACAAGTATAGGGGATCGCAACAGTCTTCGAGGGAAGTAAAACCCAAATTTATTGATTCGACACAAGAGGAGCCAAAGAATATTTGTGAGCCTTAACAAGTGAGTTATCAATTCACTTGCACCTGAAAGTTGACTAGTTCGCAGTTGTTTATCAGTAGTAACCGTTTTATAGTAGCAACAACAGTGAAATAAGAATAGGAGTAGTATGAAAACAGCAGTAGTAGTGATTGAAGTAAACAGCGGGATTAAATACTGTAGGCATAGGGATGGATGAACGAGCGTTGCATGGATAAGAAAGTTCTAATAATGATCATGCCAGGGGCATTCCAGATAAATAAGACAAAGCATCCAAGCACTAAGTAACCATAGGCATGTGTTCCGTAAATAGTCGTACGTGCTCGCAATGAGAACTTGCACAACATCTTTTGTCCTACCAGCCCGTGGCAGCGGGGCCTCAAGGGAACTACTGGTAATTAAGGTGTTCCTTTTAATAGAACACCGGAGCAAAGCATTAACACTCCGTGAACACATGTGATCCTCACATCGCAGCCATCCCCTCCGGTTGTCCCAAATTCTGTCACTTCGGGGCCTCGGGTTCCGGACAACAATATGTGTAAACAACTTGCAGGTATGATCAAGAAACAATTATTATCATCGTGATTCAATAACATGTTCAGATCTGAGATCATGGCACTCGGGCCCAAAGTGGCAAGCATTAAGCATAACAAGTTGCAACAATGTCAATAGCACTAATAGAAGATACTAGGCACTATGCCCTAACAATCACGACACTATTACATGAACAATCTCATCCAATCCCTACCATCCGCTTCAGCCTACATCGGGGAATTACTCACACATGGATGGGGGAAACATGGATGGTCGATGGAGAGGCTTTAGTGATGACGATGGCGATGATCTATTCCAATTCCCCGTCCCGGCAGGGTGCCAGAACAGGAACTTTTGATCCCCGAATCGAGGTTCGGGACGGTGGTGACGCTCTGTTGTGTTTCTGTGGAATATGACGACCCCCCTCGGGTTTTAGGGTTGGAGGCTACTTGTAGTCGAAAGGGGAGTCCGAGGGGGGCTCTGGGGGGCCCACACCCCTAGGTGGCGCGACCTAGGGGGACCCGCGCCAGGGGGTGTGGCCACCCTGTGGCTCCTCTCCTGGCCCCCTTCTGGCTCCCGGGGTCTTCTGGGGTGAAAACATCAATGGGGTCTTTTCTGCGCAGTTTCCCGAAAGTTGATTTTTCTGCATACAAACAAGACACCAAAGTAATTCTGCTGAAAACAACGTTAGTCCGTGTTAGTGGTATTCAAAACACACAAGTTTAGAGAAAAACAATAAGAAAAGTGTTCAGAAAAGGAGATACGTTTTCGACGTATCATAGGGTATCCCGACGGTGCTTTTTCCATCAGATTTTTGGTCCCGGTGTTTATTCTCCAAAAATTATGAAACATGCCAAATAAGATAAAATAACATAAGTGATGCATCATAACATGAAATATACCGATGAATAACAGAAAATAACAATATAAAACGATGATGCAAAATGGACGTATCAACTCCCCCAAGCTTAGACCTCGCTTGTCCCCAAGCAAAACTAAACTCAGTAAACATGACCACAAGTTTATGGAGTGAGGTGTCGATAAATAAAATACGGACAAGAAGCATCACATCTAACAAAGAACAAGTCATTTTAGACAGCAACTTCCTCTTATATAATCGAACTTGAAACAATTAGAGGAACAACAAAGGTGCAAAAAGTAAATCAAAATTGGTGAAGGCAAACTTCGTTCTTGGTCAGAGAACAATTAACAATGTACTTATCTTTCGATCAGAGTCTTTATACTAGCTATATTGCAGAGTTTATCATGCTCAATTATAACAGTCTCTTTGCAAACATTGGCAACTTTCAAAGTGGTATTCAAACAGATAAAAGCATTTGTAGAAACAAAGAAGAATAAAGAACATGATTGAGTAAATCAACATATAGATGGATGAATCACAACAATTGAAATGCTTTTTTAAGACAGAAAGAAGTAGGTTTACTGACTCAACATAAATGTAAAAGATAGACCCTTCGCAGAGGGAAGCATTGATCACCCATGTGCTAGAGATTTTATTTTGTAAAACAGAGGTACAAAATGGTTCACACTCCTCCCAACCTTTCTTACACAAACCATGGCTAACCGAATCCTCGGGTGCCTGTCAACAATCACAAACCATGGAGGAGTGTCAAATTTTGAGAGGTGTATGTTTATGTCAACGAATGGCAAACAGAAAATATAGTACGTCACAAGACAACTAGACTTCACAAGAGCGGCTCCCATAGAAGGACGCAACTGGTATAGAAGGTCACCCCTCTTTCGCTTCTGTTTACACAATTATGCTTTGACTGATAAATCAGGGGCAAAAATAGTGAAGAGAATTTGTATTATTATTTGGGGCTGGGAACCCCGCTGCCAGCTCTTCTAGCATTTGGATAAGCGGATGAAGCCACTAGTCCAAGGTGTGAAATCCAATCAACAATTGAGATAATGATTCTCTATTTGCGTCCTCATGAGCTTAAAACAGGGGCATAAAACATGTGTAATTTTGAAAGTTTAAAGGTAGCACACAAGAAATTTACTTGGAGTGGCGGTGAAATACCACATATAGGTAGGTATGGTGAACACAAATGGAAAGATTTCGGGGCTCAAGGTTTGTATGCACGAGAAGCATTCCCTCTCAGTACAGGTTTTTGGCTAGCAAGGTTGGGTAGCAAGCATAAGAATTGAAGTAAAACAAACAAAAACATATATGATAAAGCCAATCCTGCAATCTTCCTTGAAGGTGCAAACAAACTTATTTGAGAATACTAAGCTTATGAGCTAACAAGAAAGAAAGATAATGGAATAATATATCTACATGCAACTCCCTCCTTTCTACTTAAGTCTCAACGACTTGTTGCTACTGACCAATGCTAAGTTTGCCAAAACCAACTAGATTATCTTGAAACTCCAACATTGATACCAATACTAATAACAAGATCAACCACAGAACAAAAATTGTAAACTAAAATAAGTAGAACAAGTAGATGATGGAACTTCTCATTAATATTTCATTACGGCAACTCAAACCAAGGGATACAACGATAACCAACTAAGGAGTGACACTTCCATACTGCAAACCATCCTATATGATATTTTCTATACTCACGATATGACTCTAATAAAAAGGTAAAAAGGTGAAAGATAAAGGTGATACCGCAGCACTCCCCCAAGCTTGGAACAAGCCAAGGGGATGCCAATACCAATGCCGAATCAATTCTTCGGTGGTGGTGGTGAATCCTTATCATCTTCAGTCTTCCAAGGTAAAGGCTCTCCATCCACAAATGATGTCTTGGTATCCAACATCCTGAAACTATCAGCAGAGCTTATACGTTTAAACCTGTTCTCATACTCACAATTCTGATTCTGCACATCATAGAGTTGTTCTTAAAAATCGTTGGTGGTCTTGGTGAGTGATAAAATCTCCCCCAAAGCTTCAAAGTCTCCTTCTTATACTCAGCGACCTATTCTGTCTTTATCCTGTGGATGGTATCAACTTCACGCTCCGCCATCTTCTTGTACCTAAAGACTTCTTGCTCCACCTCTTCCATTCTAGCTTCTAGTCTGCCTACTCCTTTAGGGCCCCGAACATCTTCAATTTGCATCTCCCCATCCTCGAGCAGCAACTCTTTGGGATGCATCTTCAACTCGTTCGTGTACGGGTTGATGACGTTCTCAAAGAAACTGTCTTTGGGAGATCCGGGAGAGGACATTATGGCTCTAGATCTAAAGATGTAACCTCGCGGAAACAACTCGAAACAGAAACACGAAGAGAAAACGATATACGGACCTCGGGGGGCCCAGGGGGTTATATAGCAAAAATATGTGTAATGAAAGGAAATTTCAGGTCGAAAACGAGTCGGAGAGGGGCTTCGGGGCGCCCACACCATAGGGTGGCGCGACCAAGGGTGGGCCCGCGCCCCCAGGTGGTGTGGTGCCTCCGGACGCCTTCTCCACTTCCTCTTCGGCTCAGTATTTTTCATATTTTCTAAAAATCACTAAATTATAACTGAAAAGGTATTCCGCGAACTTTTTCTTAGCAGAACTGTTACCTATTCCAAAACGGACTCTGCAGATTCTGAAATCTTCCCTCTAATGAACTTCTCCGGAGTCATCACTTGAACAACATCAACATCTTCATCATAAGAATCCCTAGAAATATAATGTTTGAGTCTTTGCCCATTTACCACTTGTGTAGTGTTTTCTTTGAGGGAATCAATTTTGATTGCACCCGAACGATACACTTCTTCAATAATATAAGGTCCTTCCCATCTGGAGAGTAATTTTCCTGCAAAAAATCTGAGACGAGACCGATACAATAGAACTTTCTCACCAACATGAAACTCTCTTTTAAGGATTCTTTTGTCATGCCATTGTTTAACTTTCTCTTTGGAGAGCTTAGAATTTTCATAAGCTTCACATCTCCATTCATCTAGATGATTCAAATAAAGCATTCTTTTCTTACCAGCAAGTTCAAAATCTTTATTTAATTCTTTCACTGCCCAATAAGCTTTGTGTTCTAATTCTAAAGGCAAGTGACAAGCTTTTCCATAAACCATTTTATAAGGAGACATACTATAGGATTTTTATAAGTAGTTCTATAAGCCCATAAAGCATGATTCAACTTATCAGACTAATTCTTCCTAGATTTATTAATAGTCTTTTGCAAGATAGATTTAATTTCTATATTTGATAAATCTACTTGCCGACTGGTTTGAGGATGATAAGCTGAGGCAATTCTATGATTAAGATCATATTTAGCAAGGGTTTTTTCTAAAACCACCATGCATAAAGTGAGAACCTCCATCAGTCATAAGATATATAGGCACACCAAACCTAGAGAAAATAACATCTTTAAACATTTTTAAAGAGGTCTCACCATCAACACTTTTTGTAGGTATAGCTTCTACCCACTTAGTAACATAATCAACAACAACAAGAATGTGAGTGTAACCATTCGAAGGAGGAAAAGGACCCATAAAGTCAAATCCCCAACAATCAAAAGGTTCAATAATAAGAGAATAACTCATAGGAATTTCATTATGTCTAGAAATATTACCAACTCTTTGACATTCATCACAATATAAAATAAATTTACGTGCATCTTTAAAGAGAGTAGGCCAATGGAAACCTGATTGTAGAACCTTCTGTGCGGTTCTATCTCCAACGTGATATCCTCCATAAGCACTACCATGGCACTTCTTCAATATTTCATGTTGTTCATTATATGGAACACATCTTCTCATAATACCATCTACTCCTTCTTTATATAAGTGTGGGTGATCCCAAAAATAATGCCTCAAATCATAGAAGATATTTCTTCTTTGTTGAGCTGTAAACGTTGGAGGCAAATACTTGGAAACAATAAAGTTAGCATAATCAGCATACCATGGACTATCTTGGGATTTTACCTTTATTGCAGCCAACTATTCACTTGGAAAACTATCATTAACAGGAATAGGGTCAAAAGTAATGTTTTCCAATCTAGACAAGTTATCAGCAACAAAATTTTCAACACCCTTCCTATCCACAATATGCAAATCAAACTCTTGTAAAAGCAACACCCATCTAATATGCCTAGGATTAGCATCTTTTTTTCCATAAGGTATCTAATAGCAGCATGATCAGTATGAATAGTAACATTTGAGTCAACAATATAAGGTCTAAACTTATCACATGCAAAAACTACAGCTAAGAACTCTTTTTCAGTAGTAGCATAATTATTTTGAGCAGCTGATGCTCGTGATTCACACGTTTGTTGGGAGACCCCAAGAGGAGGGTGTGATGAGCACATTGGTAGGTATTTCCCCTTAGTTAGGAACCAAGGTTATCAATCCAGTAGGAGAAAGAGGACCTTCGAAAGGTTGATGCCACTGATGGTGGTGCTGGCGCTTCACCGGTGTCAGCAACAACGTGGAACCTGCACACAACACAACCAAAATACTTTGCCCCAACAGTACAGTGAGGTTGTCAATCTCATCGGTCTTGCTGAAAACAAAGATTAGACATATAGTGTGGAAAAAAGTGTATGCTTGTAGAAAGTAAAGAAAGCGGGAAATTGTTGTGGTTTGTTTAACAGTGTGGAAAAATGGACCGGGGTTCGTAGTTTCACTAATGGTGTCTCTCCATAAAAGATATCATGTTGGGTGAACAAATTACAGCTAGGCAATTGACGAATAGAGGTTGCACTGTGGTGCACAATATAACATGAAGATTACTATGATATTTAGTGCGGGCAATACAACAAGATACATAGACCGACATCCATCTGCATCTATGACTAATAATCCACCCTCAGGTTATCATCCGAACCCCCTTAGGTATTAAGTTGCAAGCAACAGATAATTGCATTAAACAAAGTGTGTAATGTAAGCAATGATTATGCACGCGGGCACTCTCACCACTGTTTTCTCCCTAATGGAAACAACACATCCTCCCCCTTCACGTTTCTGTCACTCGAGCAAGGCAACAAGGAGCATGAACTCACTATCGAGCATAAATACTACCTCTTGGAGTCACTAGCAACTACTTGGCCAGAATAACCACTAGCAACGGAGAGCATGCAAGATCACAAATAGCATATGCAATAAAGACTATAATCAACTTGGGATAAGGTCAATATTCATCGGATCCCAGCAAACACAGCACAGAGAATTACATAAGATCAATCTCGATTTATGATAGGCAGCTCACGAGATCTAAACATGGAGGCATATGAGGAGAAGACAACCATCTAGCTACAAACCCGTAGTCCAAGGATGAACTACTCACGCATCACTCCGGAGGCAGGCATGGTGATGTAGAGGCCTCCGGTGATGACCTCCTCTCCGGCAGGGTGCCGGAAACAGCTTCAGAACCCCCCCTGATCTGGGGTTGACGGTGACGGCGGCTGCAGAACTTTTTCGGGGATTTTGATCAGGTATTTGGGGTTTTCCATCCGGGGGGCTCAAATAGGCGAAAGGGCAAAGGCGGTGGAGGCCGGGGGGCCCCACACCCATAGCTGGCGCGGCCGGGGGGGCACCTTAGGGTGTGGCCCTCCTACTGCCCCTCTTCGGATCCTCTTCGGTCTTCTGGATGCTTCCGGGGAAAATAGGACTTCCGGGCTTCGAATTTTCCAATTCCGAGAATATTTCCAGAACAACTTTTCTGAAACTAAAAAACAGCAGAAAACATGTAACTGGCTCTGTGGCATCTTGTTAATAGGTTAGTCCGGAAAATCGATAAAAATGACATAAAGAAGGGAGAAAACATGTAGCAATTGGCATAATATGATCATGGAGCATCAGAAATTAGGGATACGTTTGTGATGTATCAAGCAACATCAAGCTTATTTCCTACTCGTCCTCGAGTAGGTAAATGATAAAACAATAATTTCTGAGGTGACATGCTACTAACATAAACTTGATCAATCTAATGTAAAATCATATGTACACTGAGATCATAAAACTTTAAACACATGCATGATAAATAAAACTTTAATAATAAAGCATAGCAATTACTTTGCATCACGAAGAGTAACTCAAACAAAGGATCATGGATAATAATGCAAAGAAAGGTAAACGTTTGTTTCAGGTATAGATAAAGCATGGCAAAGTGATATTTCGATAGTCCTTAAGAGTGGGGCAAAACATAAATGCCAGGACACCTTCAAAGTTCAAGAGGAAGACTATAACAAATAATTTAAGAACAAATAATATCAGATCATGAAGTAATTATTGATTCTTATGGGACAAATGCACATAGAACTCAGAATGGCAAAAATGCTCTCTCAAATGTGCATAAAGTTAGAATATGGAGACTCAACATAAAAGTAAAAGAAAGGCCCTTCGTAGAGGGAAGCAAGGATCACTCATGTGTTAGAGCTTTTATTTTATTAAACAGAGGTATTAAAAGTTTGACACTCCTCCCATCCATCTTTCACAAACCATGGCTAACCGAATCCTCGGGTGCCTGCCAACAATCACAAACCTTGGAGGAGTGTCTATATTTTGGGAGATGTATGCTAATGTCAACGAATGGTAAACAGAAAATACAGTACGTCACAAGTCAACTGGATTCACAAGAGAGGCTCCCATGGTGAAGGACGCAACTGTTGTAGAAGGTCATCCCTCTTTCACTTTTGTTTACACAATTATGCTTTGACTGATAAATTAGGGGCAAAAATAGTGAAGAGAATTTGTATGCATTAATTTGGGGCTGGGCACCCCGCTGCCAGCTCTTCTATCATTTGGATAAGAGGATGAAGCCACTAGTCCAGGGTGTGAAATCCAATCAACAAGTGAGATAAAGATTCTCTATTGACGTCCTCATGAGAAAAAACAGGAACATAAAGCAGGAGTAATTTTGATGGTTTTAAAGGTAACACATGAGCAATTTACTTTGGAGTGACAGTTAAATACCACATGTAGGTAGGTATGGTGGACACAATGGGAAAAACTTTGGTTTTCAGGTAGTTTGGATGCACGAGTAGAGCTCATACTCAGTACAGGTGGAGGCTAGCAAAAGACTGGGAGCGACAAATCAAGAGAGCATAAGAGCCATAATCATGCATAGCGACATAAGCATCATTAATTAAAACATAAGCAGTATCACAAGTTCAAAAACTAAGTGGTCGTGGAGGCTATTCGTGACTTGTTTGTAGTCATAAACATGGTGTGAGCATGCGTCAAGTCAACCCAAATAAAACATTCGAAAGAGAATACCATATATTGATGCTTTACTATGACAAGAACAACTCATGAATCTTTCAATACATATTAAACAATCTCAGCTATTTGAGGCTATTCATGCTAGTCAATAACCATAAGGCTTTAAAAGTAAAATAACATTTAGCATGGCATGAAAAAATTCTAGCCACAGTCTATAAAAGCTTCTACTAGTACTGTTATAAATTCTACTTCAAGGAGCAGTTTTTTTTGTTTCTCCCAACAAGCACCATACAAAACATGTTTTAACAAAAATACTCTTTATGATACAGCAAGCAAACATGAGAGTACTCAAATAATACTACTTCCTTGATTCCAAAATGTAAGACTTTTTAGGGAGCTGAAACAGTTTACTAAAAAGGCTTACATTTCGGAAAGGAGGGAGTACTAAAACTAACAACTCTAATAATAGATGCATGCAAAACAGGAGCTGAATAAATGCAATAGCTAAACAGAGATTAAGAATACAACATATTCTCATGAAAAAGCGGAGCGTGTCACTCTCCAATAAAATAATGATGTGGTCCAACCAAGCTTATTATGAAAGTAAAAACAAACTAAAAGCAAAAGCAAAAGCAAACTAAAAACAAAATTAAAAGACGCTCCAAGCAAAGCACATAAGATGCGACCGAATAAAAATATAGTTTCACTAGAAGTGACCTGATAATTTGTTGATGAAGAAGGGGATGCCTTGGGAATCCCCAAGCTTAGACGCTTAAGTCTTCTTGGAATTTGCTTGGATGTACCACCGGGGCACCCCCAATCTTAGGTTTTTCACTCTTCTGCTTCACATTATATCATCCTCTTCTCTTGACCCTTGAAAACTTCCTTCACATCAAAATTCTCACAATCTTCATTAGCAACATTAGTGCAATTGAAATAATAAATACACATGGTTCAGTTTCAACACAAGTCTAACAATAAAAAACACATTAGCTACTATCACAACTTCTTTCAAAACTCTTTTTCTCAAAAGAACACCAAAAGAAAGAGAATAAGATGCAAATGCGATAAATGGCAGAAATCTGTCAAAACAGAACAACAGGTAAAGATTGATTTTTTTTCAAAAATCTTCTGGTTTTCAAATAAAAGTGGTCTTCTAAGAAAAGTTGCGGAATTAGCTGAGGAATATGCACAAAAAAATTCAGATCATTCTGATCTTCCAGGATTTTATACGATATTTTACGCTGCACAGCAAAAATCTGTTTTCCGCGCAGAAATCCGAAAACCAACTCTCAACAACAACACAAAAGAAAAGATACAGCGGGGTTGCTAAGGAAATAGACAACACCCAGGTGCAAAGCACACCAAAGAAAACAAAGGAAAACTGACAGAAAACAGAGAAATAAAACGGGTTGTCTCCCGGTAGCTCTTTTCTTTAAAGGCTTTCAACTAGGCATAAAAGGGCAACTCAAGTATTTTCAAGTGAGGAAGATGCTCACATAAGAAATATGAATTAATTAAAAGAGAGCATCAAGAAGCAAGTATAAAACAAATTTAAGTCTAACCCACTTCCTATGCATAGGAATCTTGTAAAGAAATAAACCAAAGAAGCTCAAACTAGAGATCATGGGAAGGTAGAACAACAACAACTTCAAAACTTTCAACAAAAAGAGAGGTATTTCAGTAACATGAAAATTCCTACAACCATATTTTCCTCTCTCATAATAATTTTCAGTAGCATCATGAACAAACTCAACAACATAATTATCACATAAAACATGTTTGTCATGGTCTAAAAGCACACAATTCATATCAAGCTCAAAAACAGGGGGATCAAAATTAAAAGTAAAGAGCTCTTCTTTCCCACTTTTAGCTATTGTCGGATATATACCAAATAGGGGTATATCAGATGGTAGTCAAAGTGCCGGATTACCAGGGTGTCCCAAGCGGTAGTGGGCTATGGTCCATTGGGCGGCCCAGTAACCTGACGCACAGAAGCCGGATTCTAGAAGGACCCGGATCACGGCCCACGTGGTCTGGCTTGGAGGAGAAGACAGATTCCTTACTTTCCAAGTTATAGTTACCGTAGTCGTCTAGGTTTCCTATTCTGTAAGCCCTAATCCGGCTATTATATAAAGCCATACGGGAGATAAGTTTGATAACGAATAACAGATAAGAGGCTATAGGCTAACTCGCCGGGAAGTTGATCCCCTGCGAATAGCTAAGTCTAAACCTCACATTGTAACTCTATATCCAGGCTTTAGTCCGGATTAGTGAGAAGTGCAGGAGTAGGCACGTCGTACTGTCGCGACGTACCGAACCTGGGTAAATCCTGTGTTCACTGTCCACCACGCGATCACGTTACCCCACGTCTCTACCGTAGTCTCATGGCACCCCCGTCTATGAAAACTACTACGATGTCTCGACAGTTGGCGCCCACCGTGGGGCAAACGGCGTCAAGCGTGAAGTTTCGATCTGGGATACTCGGCGGAATCGGAAGATCAATCACTGTCGGAAGCCTGGAGTTCGACGACGACGTCGGACGCTTCCTCGACAACGGATCCTACATACCGGCGCAAACCACCTGGTAAGTGCCTGCGTGTTACCGATCGGATCTGCTAACATCTTTATTGGACTAACTGCAGAAGCAATGGGGTTTTGCGGTGGAAGCAAATATTTCCCACCCGCCCTATACCCAGTCGAAGATGATTATGATACCGGATTCTGCTCAGATCGCCGACAAAAAAGTGATACACACTTTATCGGCATGGTGCAATCCGAAGTCGCCGAAAACACGGATGACGGAAATCCCGTGCAAGAGGCAGACAAAAACACATCCGTCACAGAAACGGAAGATCCGACACCCGTCATACATGCGGAAGATCCGACATCTGTCAACATGACGATGAACTCGGAAGCTGACTCTGTACTAGCCGCCATTGAGGCGAGATTAGAATCAGAAACCGGATCAGATGATTTTGATTCCGAAGACGAAGACGCGGACGCCTTCGAAAGGAAAGTTAAATCTTTTCAAGAGGGATTCCATGAAGTACTAATGGCGAAACCGGCTGATACCATGGACGCCGGCCGTCAGGAAAGCCCTAAAACTCCTCCGCCAGAGGAAGAGAGAGAAGACGGAGAAACTTCTCCGATATTTCCTAATGTAAAGGAATTGACAGAAGATGAGCCTGTCAAAAAGCCTCCCTCTTCCAAGAAAAAGCACCGTGTTGCTAAGAAACTCCAATACAAAATCCGGAAGAAAAAATCAGCTGATCTAGCTGATGAAAACCTGGAAGTAGGGGATGCTAGCGGAACAAAACCTACGGAGAAGAAAATCAAAGAAATCCTTGCTCCGCCAATGACGGAACAGGAAGAACAGCAGCTGTTGCAAACGCCAGTGGGATTAAACGAACCCCCTGAGATGCTGGAAGCCAGGAGACGAGCTTTCCAACGGCAACAGCAACATCTACTCAGAACTCGTGAACACCTCCAAAAAACCCAGGATGACATTAAGCTCATGAAGGAAGAAATCGAGGAGTACGAGAGAAAGAATAGATCTGGCATTAAACCTACAAGGTTACCCGGAATCGTAAGACCGGAAGTACTGCCGCCAAAAGAAAGGTTTCACAACCCATCTTGGCAAAAGCAGATAAACGGCAAAGATGCCAGAGGCGAACCAATATACAAAACCGCAGCAGAAAACGCGGAAGCAGCGTTTGCCATCCTCAACAATGACTTGTACTCTAATGGTGAAAAGCTCCAGGGGGTGTATGCTTTCCTAGGAAAAGCATTACAACAACAATAGCGGGCCCAAGAGCGATCAGGAAGACTGCAGGATAACTCCGCCCTATGCAAAAGAGCTACTTGCGCCGCTGGAGCACCTGGACCAGAGGAACCTGGAGATTCAGACAATTCAAAGGATAAAAAAGAGGATCCGAGAAAAGACAAGAAAAACCCCGACAATAGGGATGAAGCGTCCCGAACCGGATCCCATCCCCCGAAAGGTGGACTCAAACCCCACGATCGGGAAGAAAAATACCGGAATAACGGCAAAACAATGCCACCTCCGAGAAACCCAGCTGAGAAAGCCGAAAGATACGATATACCTCACAGACGTGAGAGATCCCGGACACCTCCTAAGGATAAAGAAAGGCACAGGAGCAGGACTCCGCCTAATCCAAAAGGGCGTGATCATGGAAGAGATAGATACAATCCCGGAAAAGCGCGTTCACGCAACAATGGAAAAGAAAGGAGTAGATCCCCTTCTGTCCATTCAGCTGGAAGATATTCCGCACACATTGATAGAGCGGAAAAGGATGATCTATACTTTGGTCCTAAGTGTTTCACTGACAGGATCCGAAGAATAAACCTGCATTCTGGCTTCGCCAAAGTCGGTCCAACGTACCAGAAATACACCGGCAGCACAAACCCGGACACCTGGCTCTCAGACTACTATACATCCGTCCAGATCAACAATGCGACAGACCTGGAAGCTGTCAAGTTTCTTCCCCTAATGTTACTGGACGGAGCCAGAGATTGGATCAATGGATTACCATCAAGAACTGTCGACAGCTGGGATGATATGGCTAGAGTATTTACTCAGCATTTCCGGGGAACGTACAAACGCCCGAACAGCATCAACCAGCTGAACCGTTGCACCCAATTCGAGGATGAACCATACGTGGATTTCATCTCCAGATGGACGTCAATGAAGAATAGTTGTTCTGGAGTAACTGACGTACAAGCAATGCATGCTTTCATCAATGGCCTAAAACCCGGACTTGTACCGTTCATGGTTGGTTCCAAACAACACAAAGATCTCGGATCTATGCTTACAACCGCCAATGAACACGCTGCAGCCGAAGACGACATCAGATCAAGAGGGGGCAATATCGAATCACTGATACTTGCCAAGAAAACTCCTCGTTCTGACAAAAAAGGAACTCCAGAAACAACGACAAAACCCAAAGAGGTCAACATAGCCTTTGGAATTGCAAAAGGGAATAAGTGGAAAGGACGCAATCCAGATCCAATCAACTACACTCCAGAGGAGTGGGAGAGGATTAAGTCGGAACCCTGTGTCCACCATTCACAATTTGGGAAACCCACCCATACAAACGCGCAATGCCGGCTGAATAAGCACATGAAAGGCAGTGCAGGATCCGGAAATAAGGGGAAGGGTTCCAAAAGGAAACCCACCAAACAAAAGCCAGAAGCTGAAAAAGAAGACAGTGAATCGGACACTGATGAAAAAATCCAGGAACAACAGCGAAAGGGCGAACCCAAATTTTCGAGAGTTGATGGAGAAGCAATGCTAACATTCCTAGCAACTCCGTCAGCAAAGGTGGCCAAAAGAACACTTCGAGAAATAAACGCGGTTGTTCCGGCAACCCCGAAATTCTTGAAGTACTCGAACACACCAATTACCTGGGATCAGCCTGATCATCCCGGGAATATCCCTGAACCCGGCACACAAGCTCTTGTCGTAAGCCCTATTGTCCAGAACACTAGGCTAAGAAGAGTGCTGATGGATGGAGGATCCAGCATTAACATAATGTACCTGGATACACTGAAGCATCTGAAGATTTCCGAGTCCCAGCTCAATTACAGCAACATACGCTTCCATGGCATTGTTCCTGGCAGACAAGCACGATCCCTAGGAGAAATTTCCCTAGATATCACCTTCGGAGATAAAGACCACTTCCGGCAGGAAAAAGTATCCTTCGAAGTAGTGCCGTTCGAAAGCGTGTATCACGCAATACTCGGACGTCCAGCTTTCGCCAAATTCATGGCAAGATCCTGTTACATCTATAACAAGCTGAAGATGCCAGGACCAAAAGGAGGAGTAATCACCATAGCTAGTGAATTCAAGCTGGCAAACGAGTTGGAGAAAGAAAACGCCCTTTGCGCTCAGAGAGTCATAGCAAAGGAAGAACTGAAGGAATTAGCCAAGGAGGTATCGCCGACAGAAATGCCGGCAGGAAAAGAAACTCGGAAGCCAACAAACAGCTTCAAGGCGTCTGAGAATACAAAACAGGTAATCCTAGACCCCAAAGATCCGACAAAGTTCATCGTCGTAGGGACTGGGATGACTGACAAATAGGAAGGCGAGCTCATCAAGTTCCTCCGTGAGAACTGGGATATTTTTGCCTGGTGTCCAGCTGACATGCCAGGCGTACCCAGGGAACTTGCTGAGCACCAACTCAAGGTGATTCCAGGATCAAAACCCGTCAAACAAGGTCTCCGTCGATTTGACGGAAGAAGACGGAAGGCTATTGACAAGGAAATTATCCGGCTTTTAGCAGCAGATTTCATCCAGGAAGTAATCCACACTGAATGGTCTGCAAATCCGGTATTAGTACCGAAGAAACACACTACTGCTCTTAGAATGTGTATAGATTACACAGGCTTGAACAAATTGTGTCCGAAAGATAGGTTCGCGTTACCACGAATCGATCAAATAATAGATGCCACTGCAGGCTCTGAGCTTTTGTGCTTTTTGGACGCATACTCCGGGTACCACCAAATACGCATGAAAAAGGAAGATCAAATTAAGACTTCCTTCATAACCCCATACGGGACGTACTATTATGTAACCATGCCATTTGGCCTGAAGAACGCAGGTGCAACTTACCAGCGTTGCATGCAACGTTGTTTGCATACTCAGATTGGTAAAAACGTCCATGTTTACGTGGACGATATTGCTGTTGTAACCAAGGAAAAAGATACGCTCCTTGAGGATCTGCGAGAAACTTTCGAAAACATACACACCTACATGATGAAGTTAAATCCATCTAAGTGCGTATTCGGGGTTCCCTCAGGAAAACTTCTGGGTTTCATCGTTTCTCACAGAGGAATAGAGGTTAACCCGGAAATGATCAAAGCCATCTTGAACATCTCGAAACCTACGTGTGTAAAAGATGTCCAAAGATTGACGGGTTCCGCCGCTGCCGTCAGCAGATTTATTAGTCGGCTGGGGGATAAAGCCTTACCACTCTACAAGTTGCTGAAGAAATCCGACAAGTTCGAGTGGACAGCGAAAGCCTGGAAGTATCTAGCAGTTATGTCCCTTCTATACTTAGTTGAATCTCTATGTAAACATCTTTTGAGATCATGAAATAAATTTGTCGGAATTCTGATATCCATGTTTTTACAAGTTTATTATAGTACAAAGCATGAGTCCGCCTCATCTATTTCCCAATGATCTTACAAAATACTCAATGTTAACCCGAATTGTGCCTGCGTACTCGGCGTTAAAAAACTGAATGATTTTTCAGCCTGCTAACGGCTAAAGGAAACTTGAATTGCCTGCGTGCCCAAGTTTCATTTTAAAAAAAAATTCCTTACTTCTCTAAGCATTATCTGATTGCGTATGTGTTGGGTTACTGGAGCTAGTTAGTAAAAATGCCCTTAGCATGATCCATGTTTCTGAGTTTAAACTGATTGGTCACACGCAGTTACTCGGCATGACGCTTCATATTGCTATTTGAGCCATTTCAAACACTAAGGACAGTCAAAACATATATGCCAGAGAACTTAGAAGATAAAGGAATAGTAAAATCCGAAAACCTTGCAAAGAATTTCATAATTAAAGACTGCAAAGGGCGGAGTTCTCATTCATGCAAACAGAAGCATTACAATTTGAATTACATTGTGAAAGTACAGTAATGCTCCTATTTGTCTACTTTCACCATCCAGGTTCAAGGCAACCCTTCAAGCATCCGACTCCTCCTCGCTGCTATCGTCTTCGGGGGATGCAGGGATCTCCTCTTCTGGATAGGTGATGGAGATATTCACCATGGAGGCAATCTTGGTGGCATGGCCTTTGATTTCATCAAAGATTGTACTCCGCTGAGCTTCCGTGTATCCTTGAGGGATACCGGATGCCACGCGCCAAGACTTTGCACCAGGGTAGTGCATACGCATAAGGCCGAGCGCCATGCGTGCACCACCCCGTGCAGCGGAGCGTAGGGTGGATTCCCTGGACTCCGCCACCTCCATGATGGCACCCGGAAGTTTCTCAACTTCCGAGAACTCCCCAGTCCTTGAGGGAATGAACTTGATGACCAGCTGCATGCCAGCAGCTCTGATCGAAGTCCAGGTCTGCCCAAAAGCTCGGGTTCTATCAATCCGAGAAAGATCTGGGCTATCTCCTGTTTTTCAGCAAAAACAACCAAGAAGGTTAAGTAAAAAAGCAGAGAAACACATCAAGACTGGGAAGAATGGTAAATGCAGAAAAAATTTACCGACAAGTTTGTCAATTTCGGAGCCTTCCTCCAGGCGCAGGTTCAGAGCAGCTTCCAAGTCCTGAATGGTGGACTTGTCCTTCTCCGTCTGTGCGGAAGCCTTGGATTGAGAAATTCCAAGGGCCAGATTGCTGGCTTCCAGATCTTTTTGAGCCTTCACAAGATCCTTGTGAAGGTCCAAATTCTCCTTTCGGAGAAACTCGGCATTGCCGGCGTCTTCAGCTATTTTCTTGGCCTTAGCCAAAGCAGCTGAAAAGCAAGGAAAATTCCGAGTTTAGAAAACTTCCGGAATAAGTACTTAGACAAAAAGTTGCATCGAAAACTTCAAAGGAAAAAACGCTTACCTGTTGTTTCCGACAACGCCAGCTGAGACCATGCCAGCTCTGTCTCTCTCTCTCCTCAAGAATAGAAAGAAGATTTCTAACTTCTTTATTCTTGATGGAGAGTTTGTTGAAAACTTCCATGTTAATGGCTTCAGCGGTTTGCTGGAACAATGGCAAGGAAAAGAATGAACATAAAGCATCAAGGCAAAAAAGCATACATTTTGTTTAATGCTTGGGGGCTAGAGTTACATACCTGGCTCATTCGTTGCAAACCCGCCAAGTTTTCATTGAACCCTTTTGCGTATTCCGCAAAAAGAGTTCCGGCCGCGCTTAGGCCGTCATTAATAATCTTGAAGTCCTTGTCGAAGGTGGGAATCTCCTCGTCGAATGTCCGAGAAGATTTTCCCACCTCTGGAGCCGCCCTTTCCCCCGTGTCCGTGTTCGACACAATGGGCTGGCTGGGCTCTAGCGGCTTGGTGGTGGGGGCTGTAGCATGCTCTTCCGCCATCGTGGATGGTGTGTCCGGGGCGATGACGGGAGAAGGTTGAGCGCCTCGGCTGGACACAACTTTGTGTTTCTTCAGCTTCTTCGGCTTTAGGTTGGAGGGAGGTAGACTAAAAACCAAAACCCGGAAAAAGTTAAAATTCCAAAGACGAAAGAAAAACTTCGACAAAAGAAAAATAACCCGGATGATCTAACCTGGAGGTGGCGACGGGAATTCCGTCAAGGTCGATAACTTCCTCAGAGGAAGAAATCTTCTTGCGCTTGCGCCCACCTGTAGAGGCGGTACGCAATGCATCCAGCTCAGCTTCGGAGGCTAGCTCCGAGTGTGGAAGTTCAGCGATCTGTTGAAAATAAAAATCAGAGTTAGAAGCGAAAAAATCCGAGAAAGAATGTCAAAACTCTACCCAAATGACGGAAAAAATACCTTGGGAGCCGGATTGTCGGCCGTATACATCGGCCGACTCGCTTCGTATTGGTCGCGTGATGCGACCAACTGGTTCACGCGTCGTCGAAGATCCCTCGCGGACCAGTCTTTGCTGGTTGTCCGCATTGGGTCGTTGGCACCCGTGTAGTCGCAAAGAAGGCGGCCACCATGATTGGCCAACGGCTGGATCCGCCTATCTAACCAGCAAAGGACCGTGTCCATGCCGGTTAGAGGTGGATCGGAGGAAGTGAGTTTGGCGATGCGCCGCTTGATCATTAGAAGATCAGGCGGCAGAACCTGGACGGCTTCTGTTCCCCAATTGTCTTGGGGAACAGCAGCAGTGTTTGAAAAAGGTGGAACCCCGATGGCCTTTTTTTGGGAAAGGCACATCGGGATGGTAGAATAAAGAACCCGTCCAAAATTTGACGGATTCCGATGTCTTGATCTTGGGGAACCAATCTTCCCTAAATCTCCGAAGAGTAAATGAGATGGTTCCGCAAGTCGGGAGTGCGCCCTCCGAGGAGTTCCGCTTAACCCCGAAACAATACATCCAAAAATCTAACCTAGGTTCTAAACCTAAGTAACCCTCGAATAAGGCCTGGAACCCGGCCATATAGAGAATGGAGTTGGGTGGCAGGTTATGAGGTTGGATGTTATAGTGGGAGAGGATTTGGAGGAAGAAAGCAGAAGGCGGTAATCCCATACCTCTTAAGAGATGGGAGGAGAGAAGAACCCTTTCGCCATCGTTCGGCATAGGTTCGTTCTCGTCCTCAGGGAGCCGCCACTTCCCTTTTAGGATCAGTCCCTCCTTTTCCAGGTTTGGAAGGAGGGCTGGCGGAATGCTGCAGGCAATCCAGTTGCCTGCAGTTTTTACCTCTTCGTCCGCTCCGGCGGCGGCAGACGCAGCAGCTTCCGCAGCGGCGAGCTCGTCGCCGAGAAGCTGGATCTTCTCCTCCGCTGTCTCGGGAGCGAACGGCGGGGAAGGTGCGGAGTTCGAGCCCGCAACGTTCGCGGCGGCGGAAAGATCTCCTCCGCCCGCCGCAGAAACCGCGGTCTTTTCCGGCTCGCCGCCGGTGCGCGTCGGAGACCCTAGCTGGGGATCTAAGTCGCTGATGATTTTGTCGATGGTGTGCGCGGCGGAGCGAGTGGGGGAAGACGGCGAGGATGCCATTAGGTGGCGGCGCGTTTCGACTCCGGTGGTGCTCTGGGTGCGATATGCGCTCGGGAACAGTTCTTCGCTCGAGGGCTCGTGCGCAGAAATGGCGTGGAGAGTGAGAGTGCGGAAGGATTTCAGCGAGGACGACTACTTATAGCCAGAAATCCGTCAAGATACGTGCCAACGGCTATTTTGACCGTTGGATGATCAACACGTGTCACTCGCCGGAAAATCCGGGAAATGAAACGACAGGGTAATGATGGCT
This sequence comes from Alopecurus myosuroides, assembly GCA_028641055.1. Classification (NCBI taxonomy): domain Eukaryota; kingdom Viridiplantae; phylum Streptophyta; class Magnoliopsida; order Poales; family Poaceae; genus Alopecurus; species Alopecurus myosuroides. Next base: position 73,988,908 of record CM054061.1, on the reverse strand, counting down.
ATCTCCTCGTTTGCCGTGAGAATCTGTCAGAAATACGTTACTGGGTTTCCCGCGTGAAACCCAAACGACCCTTACGTCAGCATGATTAAAGCGCTGACGTAGGAAGTTCCTTCTCCGCGAAGGATCGTGAGAGAAAAGCCGGATTTTCAGGATTCCGAGTTTCACGTTACCATCTCTTTTCAAAGAAGAATAAGAAGAATCAAGACTGCTGATCGAAATTTCTCGGACAAAGCACATTTGGCGAAAGGCGGCGAATCAGAGTTTTAATCCTTCTTGGGGGCTACTGTCGGATATATACCGAATAGGGGTATATCAGATGGTAGTCAAAGTGCCGGATTACCAGGGTGGCCCAAGCGGTAGTGGGCTGTGGTCCATTGGGCGGCCCAGTAACCTCACGCACAGAAGCCAGATTCTAGAAGGATCCGGATCACGGCCCACGTGGTCTGGCTTGGAGGAGAAGACAGATTCCTTACTTTCCAAGTTATAGTTACCGTAGTCTTCTAGGTTTCCTATTCTATAAGCCCTAATCCGGCTATTATATAAAGCCGGACGGGAGATAAGTTTGATAACGAATAACAGATAAGAGGCTATAGGCTAACTCGCCGGGAAGTTGATCCCCTGCGAATAGCTAAGTCTAAACCTCACATTGTAACTCTATATCCAGGCTTTAGTCCTGATTAGTGAGAAGTGCAGGAGTAGGCACGTCGTACTGTCGCGACGTACCGAACCTGGGTAAATCCTGTGTTCACTGTCCACCACGCGATCACGTTATCCCACGTCTCTACCGTAGTCTCATGGCACCCCCGTCTATGAAAACTACTACGATGTCTCGACAGCTATAGCAAAGCAAAATGATTGGTCACTCATAAAAGGTATAGGACACATTATAGCAATCCTATTTTCAGTAGCATTATAATTTATAACATCAAGTAACATAAGACCATCATCAAGAGCATTATCATAAGATTTATCCAAGTAGCATTTATTATCATAAATAACTGTAGCAATATCATTCTCACAAGTTTCATTCATAGTAGTATCAAGGTCACAAATATAGCAAGTTTCAATTTCATCAAAATGTATGACTTCAAGAGTTACTATCATTTGGAGGAAGACATGGGATCCATTCTTCCTCCTCTTGATCATCACTCTGTTCCTCTTTTTCATCCAATGAGCTCCCAGATTCACCAGTTTCTTCTTCCATAGGTTCATGCAAGGCATTAGTCTCTTCCTTAGGTTGAGAGAATTTATGAAGATATTCCATTATGTAGTAATTACGATCCTTGTAATTATCAAAGCAACATTCAAGTATAGCATAAATCTCGTATTTATAAGGTGCATCATCAATACTTTCAAGTAAATAGGCAATTTCGAATGCACCCTTCCAAGCAATAAATTCTTCAATTTGTTCCACATCATATAATTCATAATTTCCCTTAACATAAGAAGATATGGTAACATCATCATTATACTCACATTGAAAAGGGAGGTGTCTATACCTCCTACAGCAGAAATATTTATCAAAGCAATAAGTAACATTATAAGTAGAGCATAAGTTTTTGCATAGTCATGCAATTTATCAATTTTCTCCCATAAGTGTATTCCTTTTTGTGACAAGCGGTGTTCCTTATAATGTTTTTGTTGTTCATCCGTGAACCCGCCTTGCCTAAAAGATCTAGTTTCAGAGACATCAAACATTGATATAAAGCATGATAAAGCAAAAAAAAACAACTAGAATAAGAACTATTTTTTTTGTTTTTGATAAAGAGAAGCAAACAAGACAAAAAATAAAAACAAAAAAATAAAAAAAATAAAGAGGTTGAGAGTGAGAGACTCCCCTTGCCAGAAGACTTCCTTCTCCCCGGCAACGGTGCCAGAAAATATCCTTGATACTCGTGATTCACACGTTTGTTGGGAGACCCCAAGAGGAGGGTGTGATGAGCACAGTGGTAGGTATTTCCCCTTAGTTAGGAACCAAGGTTATCAATCCAGTAGGAGAAAGAGGACCTTCGGAAGGTTGATGCCACTGACGGTGGTGCTGGGGCTTCACCGGTGTCAGCAACAACGTGGAACCTGCACACAACACAACCAGAATACTTTGCCCCAACGGTACAGTGAGGTTGTCAATCTCACCGGTCTTGCTGAAAACAAAGATTAGGCGTATAGTGTGGAAAAACAGTGTATGCTTGCAGAAAGTAAAGAAAGCAGGAAATTGTTGTGGTTTGTTTAACAGGGTGGAAAAATGGACCGGGGTTCGTAGTTTCACTAGTGGTGTCTCTCCATAAAAGATAGCATGCTGGGTGAACAAATTACAGATGGGCAATTGGCAAATAGAGGTTGCACCGTGGTGCACAATATAACATGAAGATTACTATGATATTTAGTGCGGGCATTACAACAAGATACATAGACCGACATCCATCTGCATCTATGACTAATAATCCACCCTCAGGTTATCATCCGAACCCCCTTAGGCATTAAGTTGCAAGCAACAGATAATTGCATTAAACAAAGTGTGTAATGTAAGCAATGATTATGCACGCGGACACTCTCACCGCTGTTTTCTCCCTAATGGCAACAACACATCCTCCCCCTTCATGTTTCTGTCACTCGAGCAAGGCAACAGGGAGGCATGAACCCACTATCGAGCATAAATACTCCCTCTTGGAGTCACTAGCAACTACTTGGCCAGAATAACCACTAGCAACGGAGAGCATGCAAGATCACAAATATCATATGCAATAAAGACTATAATCAACTTGGCATAAGGTCAATATTCATCGGATCCCAGCAAACACAGCACAGATAATTACATAAGATCAATCTCGATCATGATAGGTAGCTCACGAGATCTAAACATGGAGGCATATGAGGAGAAGACAACCATCTAGCTACAGCTTCGAACTCGTAGTCCAAGGATGAACTACTCACGCATCACTCCGGAGGCAGGCATGGTGATGTAGAGGCCTCCAGTGATGATCTCCTCTCCGGCAGGGTGCCGGAAACAGCTTCAAAACCCCCCGATCTGGGGTTGACGGTGACGGCGACTGCGGAACTTTTTTGGGGATTTTGATCAGGTGTTTAGCCTGGCCGCGCCACCCTATGGTGTGGCCCCCCTACTGCCCCTATTCGGCTCCTCTTCGGTCTTCTGGATGCTTCCGGGGGAAATAGGACTTCCGGACTTCGAACTTTCCAATTCCGAGAATATTTCCAGAACAACTTTTCTGAAACTAAAAAACAGCAGAAAATAGGGAACTGGCTCTGTGGCATCTTGTTAATAGGTTAGTACGGAAAATCGATAAAAATGACATAAAGAAGGGAGAAAACATGTAACAATTGGCATAATATGATCATGGAGCACCGGAAATTAGGGATACATTTATGACGTATCAACAACATCAATAGTCTTACTAGCATAATGAATAACATTCTATTTCTTATCTACGCGCCGTCCGAGAACAACACCTATAGCAAAATCATTAGCATCACACATAATTTCATAAGGTAAACTCTGATCAGGTGGTTGAACAATAGGAGCAGTAGTTAAAGCCTTCTTTAAAGTTTCAAAAGCTTCCTTACAATCATCATCAAAAACAAATGGTACATCTTTTTTTGAAGAAGATTAATAAGCGGCTTTGATATTTCATAGAAATCTTTAATAAACCTCCTATAAAAACCAGCATGACCAAGAACACTACCAATACCTTTAACATCCCTAGGATATGGCATTTTCTCTATGGCTTCCACTTTAGCTCTGTCAACTTCAATACCTCTTTCAGAAATTTTGTGTCCAAGAACAATTCCTTCATTTACCATAAAGTGGCATTTCTCCCAATTAAGAACAAGATTAGTTTCCTCACATCTCTGCAAAAATTTATCAAGGTTGTGCAAACAATTATCAAAAGAAGTTCCATAGACGGAGAAATCTTCCATGAATACTTCCCACAATTTCTTCACAAAAACCATGAAAAATAGCAAACATGCATCTTTGAAACGTAGCAGGAGCATTACACAAACCAAAAGTCATACGTCTATAAGCATAAGTACCATAAGAACAATTAAAGGTTGTCTTCTCTTGATCTTGCTTCCTAACAACAATTTGAGAAAACCTAGAATAACCATCAAGAAAGCAAAAATGAGTTTTCTTAGACAACCTCTCTAGAATTTGATCAATAAAGGGTAAAGGATAATGGTATTTCTTAGTAACTTTATTAACCTTTCTAAAATCAATGCACATTCTGTAACCAACTACTACTCTTTGTGGAATGAGCTCATTGTTTTCATTTGGCACAACAGTCATTCCTCCCTTCTTAGGGACACAATGCACAAGACTCACCCATCTACTATCAGCAATAGGAAAAATAATACTAGCATCAAGGAGTTTTAATAACTCATTTCTTACCACTCCCTTCATCTTAGGAATTAAACGGCGTTGATGGTAAACTACTGGCTTTGCATCAGGTTCAATATTAATAGTATGCTGACATATAGTCGGAGAAATTCCCTTCAAATCATCAAGTGTATATCCAATACCTCCACGGTGTTTCTTCAGAATTCCCAATAATCTTTCCTCTTCTTCACCTGAAAGTTTAGCACTAATAATAACATGATATATTTTCTTATCATCAATATAAGCATATTTAAGATCATCAGGCAAAGGTTTTAAATCAAAAACCGGATCCTCCTTGGGTGGCAATGTGGTACCCAAGTCTTCCACATGTAAATTATGTTTCAGTATCACCGATTGACAAACAAGAATATCGTTAATCTCATTTCTCTCTTCCATAAAGACCTCACTCTCATGGTCCTCCATATACTGCTACAAAGCATTGTTAGGAGCAAGAGCAGTAGAAGCAAGTTGTTCAACTTTAAAATTCTCATCAGGCAATTTAGATTCATAAGGTGCTCTAGCAAATTTGGAGAAATTGAACTCATAAGATTTTCCATCAAATTTAGTCAATATCTTATCCCTCTTGCAATCTATAATAGAACCACAAGTGTTCAAGAAAGGTCTACAAAAAATAATAGGGCAAGTATTACTAGCATCCTTACCAAGTACTAGAAAATCAGTGGGATATTTAGTTTTACCAGATAAAACTTCCACATCTCTAACAATGCCAATCGGAAAAAGAGTTTCTCTATTAGCAAGCTGAATAACCACATCGATATCTTCAAGCTCACAAGAACCAATTTCATGCATAATTTCTCTATAAAGCTCATAAGGTATAGCACTAAAACTAGCACCAATATCACACAAACCATAATAGCAATGATCACCAATCTTAACAGAAAGCATAGGAACACTAGTTTTCTAGGGTCTATGAGGATGGGAAACAATATTAGAAGCATCCTCATAGAAATGTGTTCATCCTCCACATTTCCACCAACAAGATCTTTTACTATTGCTACAGTAGGTTCAACAGTTATTTGTTCATCAGGTTCAATAGATTTCTTATTACTCTTATTAACCACACTAGCCATCATAGAGAGTTCTTTCACTTTAGCAGGGAAAGGCATTCTTTAAACATATGGCTCAGGAACATCAGGATTAACAACATGCACTTCTATATTACTAGCAAGACCAATATCTTTATAAGGTGCATGGTACTTGTGATAATTCTTTTTAGGAATATCAAGATAGGAGGAAAGAGCTTTAAGACGGTTTGCAAAGATTTGAGAATCAAGAACACAAACAACACTAACATCATAGAAATCATTGGTTCCCATAAATGATTTAATGCATTCATAATCATAATTTATACCTGACTTTCTACCTTTGTCATTCTTCCATCCTTCAGTGTTCTATTGAATACGGTCAAGAAGATCCCATTTAGCTTCTTCCTTCATACACGTGAATGATCCAGAACAAGAAGCATCCAATAAATCCTTATCACGAAGAGAAAGCCTTGCATAAAAAATATTGATAACAATATTACGCGGGAGTTCATGAACGAGACATTTGAGAACTTCATTCTCCCCACGCTTGGGAAATACTCTCTCCATCATGGGGCCAGAAATTATAGATTTGATTCCGGTATTTATGAATCTCACTAGGAGGATAAATTTTAGAATAAAAGAGAGGAACAATTTCCTCCCATCCAATAGTTTCACCACTCTTCAGTAATTTGAACCATTCAGCGGCTATTCCGTTAAGCGATAAAGAAAATAATTTCCTTTTAACTTGATCCATTGTATTACCTGCACACCTGAATAACTCACATAGTTAATGTATAAAGAGCAAATGATCACCAGGATGGACAGTTCCATCACCGTAATAGCAGTTATCCATAACATGTCCAACAATTTTCATAGGTATTTTATAAGGATCTAATTCAGCAGATGACAGGTTACCAACTACCCTAGTAGCAACGGTAGAAGTACCCCTAAAAAGAGAACAAAAAGTATTCTCCATAATGAAATAAAACAACAGAAAAAATAAAAACAACACTCACAGTAAAAGTTTCTCTTACCAATTCCATTTACCAATAGAGCTTCACTCCCCGGCAACGACGCCAGAAAATAGTCTTGATGAGCCACAAGTATAGGGGGTGTATCGTAGTACTTTCTATAAATAAGAGTGTCGAACCCAACGAGGAGCTGAAGGTGTTGACAAGTAGGTTGGATAGAGGATTCAGTGTAAACACTAGAAAACAGGTTTTTGGAGGTTTTTGATATAGCAGATAAATAAAGTGCGAGTAAATAAAGTGTAGTAAATAATATTGCAGGGAGTGGCCCAATCCTTTTAAGATCAAAGGACAAGCCGGTTGTGTTACTTATGACTACCAAACGTTCTCGAGGGCACATGGGAATTTCGTCAAGTGCTTTTGCTTCGTTACGGTTGATTAATATCCATTGGTTCATAAAGTGTTGTGTGGGTGAACCTATGCTAATGCACCAACCAACTAGGACTAATACATACTTGTGATTATACCCCTCGTAAGCATCCGCAAATACAAGAAAGTAATTAAGATAAACTAACCACAGTTTAAACTCGGGGATTCTACGCTCCGTCGTGCATTGGTTTCCTAACGAGGGTTTAGGTTTCTGACACTCCGGCAACCCCACAATTAGTAGACAAATACACAATGCATCCTCCTAGGCCCACAAAAGTGAAGTATCATGTAGTCGATGTTCACATGACACCACTAGAAGAATAGCACCACAACTTAAATACCGATCCACGAGATATTACTTCAACATAACTTCACTACTAACATCATGACTTCTCCCATGTCCTCAATAAATGAACAAACTAATCACAATACATCATATGGATCATAATCGGAGGTGATATAATGGATGATAACAATCTGGTCATGAAGTGCTAACACCGGTAAATCTCACAAGCATCAACTACTAACAAGTAATCCACACCGGGAGAGAGATCTAATGTAAAACAACGATAGAGGCCCCTAATTGTTACAACAGGATGATGGTGGATGATGAGGGTGATGGTGCTGGTGGTGATCATGATGACGATCTTGATGATGCCCGGAGCGATGACGGTGATGATGGCGATGATTTCTCTCTCTGGAGAGGAATTTCCCCGGCAGATTTCTCCCTGCTGGAGAACTTTTCTCTCTCTGGTGTTTTCCGCCCCGAGGTGGCGGCGGAATAATTCTTCAATGATAGTCTGGGGCTTAGGTTTCCCTGGGGGTCAAGTACGCGAAAGAGGTTGACCAGAGGTAGGCCAGGGTGGCCAAACCACCTGGCGGCGCGGCCAAGGCGGGGGGCGTGCCACCTGGTGGTGTGGGCCCCTGGTGGACCCCCTCTGTCTCTCCTCGTGGCTGGCTCCCTCATCTGGACTTCTAAGACATCTCCGGTGTCCCCCCTCTTCTTCTGATCTTCTGAAATAGGGTATCCTAACGGTGATTTTTCCATCAGATTTCTGGTCCCGGTGTTTATTCTCCAAAAATTATGAAATATGCAAAGTAAGATAAAATAACATAAGTGACGCATCCTAACATGAAATATATTGATGAATAACAGAAAATAACAATATAAAACATTGATGCAAAATGGACGTATCAGTCGTCGTAGCAGTTATTTCTCTGTAGAAATCAATCATGGTAGTATTTTCGTTGGGAGTGGATCAAACAAGAGCTACATAGATGGTTCAGTGATTTGGTATGACAATGTGGACAAAGTGACTTGGTCCCCTATTATGCTTGAAAGAATTGTGGAGTGCATTGGCTATGAAATGCAAGGCAGAATAAATGTGTACTATTGCATTCGAATTCTGTCACTTAGCACGAATGGGTTGAGACAATTGACAACTGAAGAACACACACATAATGTGGTCACTTGGGTTGAGCTTGGGCACCATTACATCAAACTGTACTTAGAACATTATGATCCAGTTGGAGGTATGAGGTATGATGATGTGTTAGAGGCCCACATTGCTAATATTCCCTATGTTTTGAGCCCTGGAAAGCTTAGGAGAACCCAAACAGAGGATGAAGGCCAAGTTGAGGATGCAGCTGTCCCTGAGCCCGTGGAAGTGGTTTATCCAGATGATCCACTACATGTGGTATATCCTGAAGATGATCCCTTAGAAAGAAAGAAGGAATTGAGGAGTTCTAGAAAGCATGGTGAAAGTAAAGAAGCAACAAACCTGAAAGTTCCCAAGAGATAATGATGTTTTCTTGTTTGATTTAGAGTATGAGGTAAGTAAGGGGGGTGATGACCTACATGCTGACAATGTTGACGAAGATGAGGATATGTTTAAGGTTAAAAACCTAAAAATGAAAGGAAAAGGATTGAGAAAGATGTTAACTCTGAAGATGATGAGCTATGGGCACCTGATTCAGATGAGGATACCGTAGGAGTTGATATGAAATTCAAGGCATTCAGACCAAAGGATTTTCATGATCCAAAATTCTATGTAGGACAACTCTTTGAGTTAGTTGACATGCTAAGGAAAACAATCAGAGAGTACAGTTGTCTAAATAGACGGGACATCAAGTTTCCAACCAATGATCTCAAAAGGTTATGTATCAAGTGTGTGAAAGGTTGCAGGTGGCACATTTGGGCTTCTGTTGACAGTAGGACAGATTGCTGGATGATCAAAAAAAAAATCCTGAACACAGCTGTACGAAGAAATGGAATGTGAAGGCTTTCTCAGCTAATTTTCTAGCACACAAATACATAGAGAATTTTAGAGCAGATCAAGATATGAACATCAGAAATATCTCTAGGGTAGTGCAAAGGGAGTGGAACATGACACCAAGTAGGCCTAAGCTTCAGAGAGCTAGGAGGCTAGCAGTGACTACTATTTATGGAGATGAAGAAGTGTAGTACAAGCTTCTTTGGGATTATGGCCAAGAGATGAGAAGAAGTAATCATGGGTCTTCTTTCAATGTGACATTTGATGATAATGGTAGGTTTAAAAAGGGCATATGTGTGTTTGGAGGCTTGCAAGAAAGGATTCTTACAAGGATGCAGGCCAATGATTTTCTTGGATGGTACAGATTCCCAATTGCATATGCTGCTGTTGAAGTTGAGGATACTGCTAATTGGAATTGGTTTCTTGAGAGAGTGAAGAATGACCTGGACATTATGAAAACTACTCCATGAACCATCATGTCAGATAAACAGAAGGTACTTGTTAATTCCATTACCTATTGCTTACTGTCTTAGGCGTAGTTCTTATTTCTTACTATATTTGGTATAGTTGTTAATTCCATTACTTGCTTGTTTTACACTACAAGGTCTTATTAATGCAATTAAGGAACAATTTCTAGACTTAGAGCATAGGTTTTGTGTGAAGCACATGTGGCAAAATTTTCAACTGGTTTTTAGAGGTGATGCACTCAAGAATAAACTGTGGATGACTGCAAGGAGCAGTAATGTGGTGAGGTATGAAAATCACATGAAGTACATGAAAGGCCTTAACCCTGCTGCACATGATTGATTGGACAAGTTGGATGAAAAAACTTGGGCTAGAGCATGGAAATCTGTTGTGCCAAAATGTGACATTTTGTTGAACAACAATTGTGAAGTATACAACAAGTAAGCAATTCATTCTTCATTTTTGTTGGCATGTTAATCCTACTATGCATTGTTGTCTTTGCACTTCATTCTTCATTTCTGTTAATGACATGTGTTGGCATGTACATTATAGATGCTAGAGAGTTGCCTATTCTTAGCATGTTTGAAAGGATTAAGACCAACTCATGGCATGGAATTATGCTAAGAATAAATAAGCTAATGGATGGATAGGTCCCCCGTCCAATATGCCCTAAGTTTAAGAAGAAGCTTGACAAGCTTGTTGTGTTGTCCAACAACTGTTATGAGAGGGAGAAGGAGATGTCGTGTTCAAAGTTGGACAAATGTGTTATGGCACACCTACTGACTATGTTGTGGACATCAAGAGCTGGGCATGCACTTGAAATAGGTGGGAGAAGACTGGCATTCCATGCCCACATGCCATATTCTGCATGAGGCATGAAAATCTAGATCCTATTAAATTTGTTCATAGCTGCTATTAAGTAGATATGTTCAAAAAAGCCTATGGAAATATTGTGTACCCTTGCAAACACAAGAGTGAGTGGGAGAGGATAAATGGACCACCTACTCCCGCCTTATTATCAAAAGCATGTTGGTAGGCCAACCAAATGTAGAAGGAAAGCACCCGGTGAGGTTGATGCAAGAGGTGGTGGAAAAAATGTCCATACATGGAGTTATCATGCACTGTGGGTACTGTTGTAAACCAGACTATAACAAAAATGGATGCAAATATCTGAATCAAGGGATACCTCCTCCAAAGGTAGCTACACCTGCAGAACCAACACCTCCTCCAGAACCAATGATGACCCAGGAGCAAATGTTAGAGCTGAACACTGCTTCTGGCGAGCAATATGATGATCTTGGAGTTAACCATATGGCTCATTAGGTATTTTTATTTAAACTTCAGTACTGTAACTTGCATTATAGATGCACTCCATATTGATCAATTCAAATTGCAGGTGCCAAGGCCAAGGGTCATAGGAATCGGACCAATGCCATGCTTCACTTTCTTAACAGAAGCACAGAGACATCACAGCCAAGCAGAAACTAGCCAATAGACAATTAGGCAAGGTGCATTGGCTCAGCAGTTGTTTGCCTTACAACTGCAATAAAACAAAGAGCAAGAAGACAAAAAGATAGCTGTTATGGAAGCTAGATATGCAGCAGACCTTAAGAAGGCTGATGAAGCTGCAAAAAGGAGGCAAGAACAACAGTAATTGAAAGCAGAGCAAGCTCAACTGAAAGCAATATTAGCTGCTGGCAACAAAGAGAAGATAATGCACGATGCTGCTATTGCCAAACAAGCCGAAGAAGTGGCCCGCAGAGGTCAAGAAGATCCATGCAGAAAACAAGAGGCAAGAGGCTAAAGAAAAAAAATCTAACTGAGAAAACAAGGGCTCTAGAAGAAAGGGCTGCAAAAAAGCCAAAGTGGGAGCTCTAGGACAATCTTCATGAGAAGCTCAAGATGCACCTGGAAGCCAAGGACCAAACCTCACCAAAAAAGTGAACATGTTTTATGAATTTAGGTCACCTAGGTAGAAGTCAACATGTTCCAGTGAACCATATTTTTATTTTGTTAGCACTAAAGCTGATGCTTGTAGTATATTCTTCAGAACCTGATGCTTTTGGTTAGTGATTGTAGTATGCTTGAGAACCTGAGACAAGTATACTTCTGGTCACTGCTTTTAGTATGCTTGTAGTATGCCTCGTAGAGAACCTAAGACATGTATGCTTCATGATGCCTGTAGTATGCTTGTACTATGAATTTGGTCAGTACTTCCTGATGCTTACAATATGTCTATGGACCTGATGCTTGCAAATCCGATGAATAGAAATTCACTCATATTTTTCTTCTTATATTTTTCTTCCTAATGCTTCCGGTAGTCATAGATACAAATTCATTCATAAACATAGGTACAAATTAACTCAACAAACATAAATATAACTGACAAATATAGATATCCTCACTGATAGAAATTCATCACAGAATACATAGAAGAACACTTGCTCTAATTCAACCAACACACACCTAGCAACACTATTGGTTCATAACACCTCTGCTAAGTGTTTCTACTTCCTCACAACCAGCACAACAAACAACATTGTCACACAGACAAGTACCATCTTCAACAAAAGCACAATTTCTTTCAGCTTATCTTAAATTGAGTTAACCATGCTCATCATCTTCGCATCTTTCCAAGGATCAGTGGTGTTCATCTCAGCCTTTCTCAGAACAAGCTCCTCTCTCCTGAACTGTGCCCATCATATAGCTTCAATGCCATCATCTTCGCTCAAATATCCATTGTCTAGGCCCAAACACATATTCCAACTCCCAGTGCCAGAAATTGCAGCCATGCTATCAATGAACACATATAATTCAGTTCAAACAATGTCACTGAATAAGATGACAGACTTCTGTACAGATACTGAAATTTATCATGAATCAACACTACTCACTCCAAGCAACTACTCAATCCTAAGAACCACTCCAACATGAATCGACACTACTCAGTCCAAACATAAGTGATGAAAAAACCCAAAACTTGAACTGAAGCCACCGAAATCATGCACTGCAACCAACTAAATAGGACACCATTGGAGTTCGAAATACTTACCCCATGCCTTTGACATCTGAAGAAGATCCACCCATCATGCTCAGCTGTGTTCGACAACTTGCGCTCCACCAATCGCTCGCACTTAACGAGCGGAATGTACGACCCAGGATTGCTGAGAGCAGACCTGCTCGAGCTTGAGGCCGACATGGAGCACGCACGTCCACGCTCGCCGGCAGTACGAAATCACGACACCAAGCTCAGCCCTAGGGTTCGTCGATTGCAGGGAGGGGATTGGGGAATTTCTTTCCCCTTTCTTTCGGCCGGCTGGATTTTAAGACGATGGCGCTTTTGTAATAAGGACCCTATCGGCTCTCCTAAACTACAACGACGTCCTCGACAGTGGGATAGGTTTCGCCAGGTATACTGAAAGTGGGTCCGCAGCTGGCCACGTCACATAAAACGATGATGTGCGCTAATGTACGCGTTGCGGTGACTGTCGACGAGCGCGCGACACGTCTTCAGTGACCGTACTGAATACATTGCTGTACAGTGACCACGACGTGCACGTAAGGCAAGTACGGTGACCACCGATGTATTTTAATCGAAACCGAGCGACACGAGCATGTAACGTCCGAGGCAGGCGAGCGGGCATGCACCTTTTTATTCTCTTAGGCCCATTATTAACGTATAGAAATAAGTCTCTCTGGCTTCCCTACCCGGCCCATTTTTTTAAGTTACGGCTGATGAAGCTCCACAACCGACCGATTCAGACAAATCACAGCCATGTGATAGCTCATCGTCATCTCAACTAAACCAGCTGAGGAAGAAGACAAGGAAACACTGCATGCGTACATCCTGAAAGCACACAACGATTTCACGCGTGTTGGCACAGGAGACCGATAGATGCTCATGTCAACCGTCCACTTGCAGGGATTCACTTTGATTAGAGAGGTCAGGATGATTTTCGTAAAGAGAAAAATACACTGCGGTCATCGTACTTGCGAAGGAAGCACACTTCGGTCATTATACTTCAAAAATACACACACTTCGGTCAGTATGTACGATGGGACGTGAAAATACGGTCACTGTGCGCGTACGCCGCGTGTTGACCGGTCAGACGGGGCCAAATGGCGAGTTGTCACGGGATTTTTGCACAAAACCCCCTAGCGGCTTGTCCAAACCTGTAAAATCATGGAAGGATAAATTCCCCTCTGCTCTTCTCCCCAAATCGCTAATCTGCCTTCGTCCCCGCAGACCAAATTCCCCCCGTCTCCTCCCAAATCCCTAGCTTGCCTCCCCGAAATCCATAGCCTCCTCCCAAATCCCTAGCTGCCCCTCCCACCATGTCTATCTCCAGTTCCTTGCGGTCCGCGGTCTGCAGTGCGCGTTGGTGGAGTTCAGATTCCGCGGATCAACTGCCCGGAGCGCGGAAAGAAGTTGAAGATGTTCGTGTCAAGCACCGACGAACACGACGGCTGGGTGTTCTACAAGTGTGTCAATCAACAGGTAAGCTCGTTCTCGACCATCCTTGTGGTTCATTGACTGAATGTGCTGCAGAAATGTTGAATTTTTGTTTTTGTTGTTGCAAGACTTCATGTGATTTTTGGCATTGGAAGTTGGAATACGTTTGGTTGATGAGTCTATTCTTGTGAATGATGATACCGTTGAAGCATTTGGAGAAGCAGAGGAGAAGAGAGAAGAGCTGGAAGAAGCGAACAGGAAGAAGCAGATTCCAAACAGGCGTGCGAATAAAGCTGCAAGGGATCTGCAAGGGGTGCAATGGAGCTTGAAGGGAGCTGCAAGCTAGCTGCAGGGGGCCTGCAAGGCCTAGAGAAACCATTAGCAAGCATGAGGCACGTGCATTGCTGGTTTTAGGAAGAGAAGTGCTAATGGTTATGAAGATGATTATGGCTAGCATGTTGTTGTTGTGTGTGATCACTGTTGTGTGTCTGCTCAAGAAGTGATGTGTGTGAGTAGAATAAGGTGAAGTATGAGTCTACTCAAAAAGTGATGATGGATAGCATGTCCCTAGATGTAGAACTAGGCAATGTAGTTAGTAGTCTATGTCTGTACTTTTGTGTTTATGATGTTGCAGACTATGTATTCCATCTATGTTTATGTAATGCAGACAATGTGGAATCAATTATGTTTCAGACTATATAGCTATGTGTTTTATAATTATCACTTTCAAGTGTTGTCGGTAATAGTCAACATGTGAGCAACTGAATGCATCATACCAAACATATGGTCACTAAACTTAGTAGATGACAGAACCGAATCGAGTAGTACATAAGATGGTCACTGAACTTTGTAGTTCAAAAGCTTCAACCATTGAATCCAGTAGTACATACCAAAGATGTTCAGAAGCAAATATATATATATTACATGCTTGGAGTTCAAGAAACATGGTAGAAATATGTCTATTATAGGTATTTAGTAGAAACATGCTTGATTTTCTGATGGCTTCATTGTCTATCTACCTGAAGATATCAAACATGGAAACATGCTTAGGGTGGATGGCTGGCTTTCTTTGCTTCATTTTTCAATGGCTGTGAGACAGGCCTCTTAATGTTGATCTCCATCACTAAAGCAGCTTGTTGTGCCTCATTATGTGATTCTTGTCTCTGGGCTGCCCTCAATTCAGTGAATTTTCTTAACTTCTGCAGTGCAACAATCCTGTGTGCTTCTCTTTCTCCAACAAGTCTTTCCGCTTCTCTTTCTGCAACAATTTTTTGTGCTTCTCTTTCTGCAGCAAGAGCATTATCATTCTTCTTCTTCTCTGTTGCAGCTGCATTCCTCTTGGCCTCCTTCTCTGCTATAGCTGCAATGAACTTAGCCTCTCTTTCTTGGTGTTTATTTGCTGCATTGGCCTTCTTCTGAGCTTCTTGTTTAGCCTTCTATCTACAACCAACTTCTGTTTAGCTGCCTTCTCTGCCTCCTGCACAAACTTTCTTGTCCCAGCCTTTGCTTGCTTCATGTACTGAGCTTCTTGTTTCCTCCTCTTTTTGCTCAGCAACTTCTGTCTTCCTCTTCTCTGCATTTGATGCTTTTTTTTGTGCTTGCTCATTGTAGAGGCCCCAAACCGGATGGTCCAGAACCCCTCATATGCATACATTCACGATCACAGGAATTCAGTCGTGAACAACATACGTAGTTGGTACACAGATACATTATCCATTACACGAATAAAATAGAGTCTTACAAGCAATGGTCACATGACCAAGTCTTAATAGCTGTCACACAGGACAGGCAAAGTCTTACAAACACACAACATAAACATAACATAACGTAGATAGCCCATGTCATGCCTTCACCAAGAGGCTGCTGACCGGGAGCCGGGCCTAATTCGCATAGTCGTCGGAAAAATACTCCTCCTCATACTCCTCCTCAGGTGGCATATTCTCAAAGTCTGGCCAAGTAAATAGCCAGGGGCGAAACCAATATGAGTACATTTGAATGTACTCTACAAGACATCCTTTATAAACTTACAAATGCAAGTATGCTTATATGGTGGATAGGTAGGCTATAAATAGGGCTCACTACCCATGGTGTATGTAAGATAACATCATGGTTGCTTTAACATCTCTATATCTTTGTTGAAGAAGATACTTCAAAAGAAAATATTATAATTTTCTTTCTCTTGTAGATATCGCATGTACAATAGGTTTTATAAACTTGTTTTGTAAAAGAAATTTTTCTTTGCAAAACTTCTTGGAAAAATGACTCCAGCTTTCTTCATCGGTACCTCTCAGGTAAAAGTCCTTCGTTTTCAAAACATCCTTTTGAAAAATGACACAATGCTAGATACATGGACTTTCAACTGCCCATATCCGAGGGCTCGGCTATTCATAATAGTTTTACTCTGTAGAGGTGTACACAATCCATAAGATCCAATCTTCTACCATGAACTACCCATGGATCAACACAGCGGTATGCAAGCATCAGAAAAATGATCCTAACTGTCCACTCTGATCAAGCTAGTATATGCTTATCCCTTCAGTTGGGTGTAATCTCCCCGGCACTAGGTCCCACCCCGCCACGGCAGGAGACCCAACTGTCGCTTCCGGGGGGTAACTTAATCCCTCACTTTGTATGCCCCGTTACTCCCTCCTGGCGACACTTTGGTTCAGAGAATCATCCTCTCTATATAATATTGGGATAAAACACACACTCACCAGAACAAGTATCTAGGTAGGCCCCATGCCCATGTTGGGGTAGAGTGGCAGTACTTCTTGGTTGTCCAGCGAAGACTAGGTTATGTGTCTTTTGTAAACATCTTTGAAAACACACTCTTTCACTCCCCCGGTGAACAAGGTCCCGCCTTTCCACCGTGGACTTTTCATAAGACATTTGTTTGCAAAAGCACATTTTTAAAATGTCCACTTAGGGACTCAAGATTATTATCTTAGGCGGTATTTATATACCTTACGGTGGATAAAGGCTTGGTAACACCAAGTTGACTAATGGCAATGTGTTAATATACCTATATAATATTAATGGTAATATTAGCCACTCAAAAATAGTTTTTGGTAATGAAGTTTTTTTTGTAAAACTTAAGAAGTAGAACATGCATGATAGATAATGATAAGTAGTATAACAAAAAGCTTTAGGATGGCTTGCCTTGGTGGAGTTGAGGGTCTTGCTCGTGGTAGCAACATGAGTTATAGTAATACCCTCCCGCACCAACTATCTCTTCCTCGTTTTCTATCGTCGCAAAAGAAAATAATGACACACAATCAGAACCAAACTAAGAAAGCAATGATACTAAACAAAACAATACAGCAAGCATTGCACAAAACAAATAACACTCAAGTTTGCAAAAACAATAATCCACAAGCATACACCAAAATAACAATATTTACTACTACTACTACTACTATGGTTGAGATATGCCATTACTCAGCAAAATGAAATAGAACCAGTGGGTGTTCCACTAGGTTTTCCATGACATTAAAGAGGTCCTAAGCCTCTGGTCCTACTTGTGGAACAAACTTTCCACCAAACAAAAATACAACTAATGATGCTAGTGAAAAATAACCTACTATGAACAAATAAATAGTCAAAGCTATACATGCTTCCCTAAGAAATTAGGTGCAACCTAACCGAGGTGAAAAAAGCTAATAACCAGTACCAAAATGGTACTAGACCCAACAAATCCTCTCTAAAAACTTAGGTAATAATACTAGCTATACTTGCTCACAAGATCTATTAAAAATAAAGACTAGAAATCAATACTATGTATATACTAGTTCCATATCTTTCCCAAACATGCACACACTTTCTAACATGCTAGATCTGTGAGTAAACAACCTTTTAACACTAAGCACAACATCTAAACATGCTAGAAAACAAAATAACAACTAGCAAGCAATTATTCTTAACTATTTCTAACAGAAAAGTGCAAAATCTTATATCTGTTGCCAAAATAAATCTAGAGCTCTAAAAATCACACAAAGCTAGGACATCATAGATCTATGCATATACTAACAGATCCAGTTGGATTCACATCAAAAAGTAGTTTTAAACAACTTCTAAAAAATCCTAGAACAGGCTACTGGTCAAATACCAAAATGGATGGCATTTCCAAATGGTAGCTCACCTTGATGTGAGGTCAAGCCCTACTGATATATCTAGTTATAAGATACTCAGATAATGTTATTTTGCACAATTTGAACACACACACAAAAAGTTATCCTATTTTTACTCTAACAGACAGTGTGTAGCACAAGATTTATCACAGACAGAATATTGCTCCAAAAGTAGGTCTACAAGTTGCATTCGTTCAGGAAAATGTAGATCTACCCCTGGGAATTTTTGTTAATTTTATTTCTTATGTTTTCTATTTTTAACATGATTAAAGTAAAGTGCAAGTTTCTGTTATATTTTAAAGGAAAAAGGAAATCTGTGCGGGCTGGGGTCTCTACTGCGCGCGCGGCCTGCTAACCCCTTTCGGCCCAACTTGCTTGCGTAAGCGCGCACGGAGCGCGTACCGTTTCGCGATTTAAACGTGGCCGTTGATCGTGATATGAACGACGCACGACCATCTCCTACCTCTCCTCTATCTTATCTCTCTTGCTCACAATCAGAACGCACGGGACGGCGGCGATTCAACGATTGGCTCACCTCGGGGACGTGTAGGGAAGTGGCGCAGGGTTGGTGGAGTGTCACAAGGATGGTGCGGTGCAGGGGTGGCGTCGCTGCGGCTTGAGAGGGCTCCAGTCGATGGCGCGGTCCTGCGAGTCCGCGGCGGCTCCGGCGAGCTCCACGGCGTCTCTGCAAACGAGGGGGCAAAAGGTTGCGTCAAGGAGGGTCTACGGATAGAGGCGAGCTCAACCGAGGCAAGGATGAGGGGTGGGAGTGCACGGCACGTGCCCTACCTTTCTTCTCCCTCCGCGGTGGCCAGCGGCGTCTACGAGCTCGCTGGGCTCACACAGAGCCCAGGACGTGCACGGTCTGCGTCTGGGGGTGAGAGTGCAGTCGGGTGGGTCTGTTGGCACGGTGAGAGTGTGCCCGTGGCTTTATAGCCATGGTGACACGGGTGTGTGCACGAGGGCACGCTCGGGGTGGCAGAGATGAGCTCGGGGGCGTGCTCCCGGCGCCCATGCCGTGTCCCTTGCCCTTTGGGCGTGTCCAGGTGGTAGTCTAGGGGAAGGTCAAAGCCAGCAACGGGCGTGTGAGGTGAGGAGAGAACGTAGATGGCGACAGTGCACCTGCACAGTGGCGCCCTGTCAGCAGGCCCATGCCACTCCCCTCCTTTTCTTCTCTGAACCCTCCCCTTCCCTCTCCTCCCTGGTCAAACACTCGAGCATCCAAGGCGAGGGAATGGTTAAGGATGAAAAGGGCTTCTAGAAGGTCCAAGTGGCACTGACTAATTCCACTCCAATCAAAATTTATGATCATGTAAAGTTTGTTGCATAATACTGTTTTTCAGAAATTCAGTTTCAGTCAAAAATGACTTAGTCGATTTGGCTAAGTGTTGGAAACAGACATGATCAATCAAAAGTTGGCTCTATTTTCAAGAACCAAACCACTTCCAAAATTTGTTTTCAAAGTGTGGATTTGTTAACCATGATATTTACTTTCATAATCAACAAAAGAAAACAAATTTGAAATCCAAAAAGGCGCTGAAAACAAGGTTGGAAAACATCTAGTTTCTGTTTTTCTCTGTTTTCCTAAAAACCACTTTTCTGCCTTAATTTTCTATCACAAAAACCATCGAGCAATTGATTGTTTTCTCAAACTAATTTTCAAACAAATTTGACACATTTGTAGTCCATATATTAGATAACACATTCATACCAAGAAAACATAAAATATGATTCCCTAACATATAGATAACATGAGCTAAAACCAGCTGCTTGGCTAATTTTTCAGAAACAAGTTTCTATAGAAAACCTAAAAGAAAACATCTAAATATTATTTTTCCATACTGTTTTCTTGATTCAAACAAAGCCAAAAATTATAATTAAGTTCAAAGCAACATTGTCACAAGAATTTGGGATGAAAAGTATTCAAATCATCACACAGAAAACAACACAGAAATAATCAGAAAAATGAGGAAAAATTGATAAATGATTTTAATCAAAGGCTTGCTTGCATTGAATAGATACTCATGGTTCATTAAATAATGTTTGATTACACAAGTGCATGAAAAGTTTTTGTTGGCTCTCAAAAATGGCTTCTCTCATTGTGTTACATGTGACCCAAAAACTGGGGTGTGACACTCATGCCTCTTTTTGGCAGCTTCTATTGCTTTCCTCTCATCAGCTTCTCTTCTTTGGAGGAGTATAGCTTTCTTATTCTCTTCTAGTTGTTGCTCTCTTTG
This sequence comes from Alopecurus myosuroides, assembly GCA_028641055.1. Taxonomy (NCBI): domain Eukaryota; kingdom Viridiplantae; phylum Streptophyta; class Magnoliopsida; order Poales; family Poaceae; genus Alopecurus; species Alopecurus myosuroides. The sequence goes on along the minus strand of CM054061.1, from coordinate 73,968,520 downwards.
TCTCTTCAATAAGAGTAATTGTCTACTGAGTTCACCTTGTGGGACTGTACTGCTTACAGTGGGTGGGTTGAGTTCCTCTCTAGCATTATTGATGAATGTTGATTTTGGTACAAGGTTTTGTGGAGTTATTCTTGGCAATGTCACCTGCAGAGAGGAATTATTTTGTGGAATTATTCTTGGCAATTATTCTCTCTGACAATTAATCTTGTGAAATTATTTTTGTGCAAGAGAAGGGATAGTACCTGTTGAATCAGCTGATCTACCAGTAGATCTTCAACTACAGGAGCACTTGTTGCATTCATGTCCTCCTGTAAGTAAAATACTAGCATTATTATTTTGTAAACAGGGGCAACTGTCATGCAAGTAAAATACTAGCATTAGAACCTAGATTACGACAGGTTCTTCTACAGGAATTTCAGGTGGTGGGTTTGGAGCTTGTGCATTTGGAGGAGCCAGTCCAGCCTTCAAATATTTGCAGCCCTTTCTATTGTGGTCTAATTCACCACAATATCCACAATATATGATGATACCATGCCTAGACATTTTTCTGCCTCCATTACCACACACAATCTCTTCAGGTGCTTTCCTTCTACTCTTACATGGCCTTCCAACATGTCTCTGATAATTTGGAGGATCAATTGGAGGTCCATTCATCCTCTCCCACTCAGTCTTGTCCTTGCATGGATACACTATGTTGCCATAAGCCTTCTTGAACATTTCCAATTTATAACACTTGTCCACAAGTGTTAAGGGATCAAGTCTCTTATGCCTGCAACAAGCCAAGATATGAAGGCATGGAACTGCACTCTTCTGCCACCTCATACAACTACAAGGCTTTGTTCTCAAATCAACTATATACTCTGTTCCTCTATGTCCAACCTGGAATACAACATCCCCTGATCCATGCACTTCAGCAATATTGGCCAAATCTTTCAACTGCTATATCCGCTTCTTTATATTTGGGTATATTGGTCCTTGCATGTTCTCACCCTCAATTTGCTTGTTGTAGTGCCTTGCCATCAGTTGTTCCTTCACCCTCTCAAGCATGTTTAAGATAGGCATTGTTGTAGCTTCATAAATAAACCTTCAAATTAACAAGGCAGACTTAAGACACACAAGAAAAATGAAGAAAAATTTAGGCACACAAGACTTGAGACTTACTTGTTCAAAACCTCACAGTTGTTGTTAATTAAGATGTCACATTTAGGCAAGTTCCTTTGAAATGCCCTAAACCATGTATTTGGTTCAAGATCTTCCAACCATTTGTATGCATCCAAATTGAGCTCCTTCATTCCATTCATGTACACCTCATAATGGAAAATAGTGTTGCTTCTAGCTATCTTCCATAACTGATTTTTCAAAGCATCTCCATTGAAAAATTGTTGGAAATTCTTCCATATATGCCTGACACAGAACCTATGTTCTGGATCAGGAAGTAGCTCAGTGACTGCATTTATCAGGCCCTTTTGTTTGTCTGACGTTATTGTCCAGGGGTGTGTGTTCACAATACCAAGGTCCCTCTTCAGTCTATCAAGGAACCAACACCAGTTAGCCTTGTCCTCCACTTCCACACCAACAATAGCAATAGGGAAGATGCAGTTGTTAGGATCTATACCCACTTCTGCAAGTAATTGGCCTCTATACCTTGTTTTGATATGGCAACCATCAATGAAAATTATTGCCCTACACCATTGAAGAAAGCCCCTGTCGAGACTTCATAGTTAGGATCATGGACAGGGGTGCCATAAGCCTACTGGTAGAACCGTGGGGGGACGTGGGAGAACTGGAAGCGAGGACATGATTTACCCAGGTTCGGTACGTCGCAACTATGGCGTCGTTCCTACTCCTGCAATCTCACTAAAATCAGGGCTGAAGCCTAAAGTATACATAGTACAATTGTGAGTATGGTTTCGCTAACTCGACGAGGATGAACTTCTCGGTGAGTTGGCTTCTATCTCTTATCTTGTTATTCTCTCGCTCATGTCTGTCTTTATATAGATAGCCGGACTAGGTCTTACAGGAAAGAAACCTAGAAGGCTACGAAAAGTATCTAAACTTGGAAAATAAGGAATCTGGCTTCTTCTCCAAGTCGTACCATGTTTGGGCCGTGGTCCGGGTCCTTCTAGAATCCGGCTTCCTATGCGTCGGCTTACTGGGCCGCCCAACGGACTCCTCTCTATTGCCTGTGGGCCACCCTCGTAATCCGGCCTCTGGCCAATACCGTACATACGTCCATTTGGCATATGTCCGACAATAGCCCCCAAGGAGAATTAATACTTGGTCTTGCCATCTTTCCCTGATTTGTATTCTTCTTAGAAGAGTCGGTGTTTTTTCTTCATTCTTCTTTCATCAAAAACTTCTAATGCCAAACTCGGATTTTCTGAAATCCGACATTTCTCCCACGAATCTTCGCAGAGAAGGATAGCGTGACGTGAGCGATAAAATCATGCTTACATCATCGACGTTTGGTTTCAGCCAAAAGACTGAAACCGTATCTCTGAAAGATTTCGCGCGAGAAACAAGGAGATAGACATTATCACCTCGTCTCCTTGTATCCTGGGTTTTTCAGCGTGACACGTGTCAACCATCCAACGGCTAAAATAACCGTTGGGACGAATGTCAGAGTAACTGGCTATAAATAGCCCGCCTCGGCTCCTCCGGCCATTCTTTCGCTTCTTCTACCTCGAGCCTTTCCAGAGCACTGCTGCGCACTCCGCGATTTTGAGAGAGAGAAAAACAAGCACAAACCTCACTGGAAAGCCCAAGATCGGTGGTCGTTTCTCTATTCCACGGTTGCGCCACAAAGATATGGCAACCGGAAGCTCCTCACGCGCATTTGAGGCCGCCGTCGACCTTGATCCGACGATGCAGAAGATGTCCACCTCTACTCCACCGGCTCCTCCGAGCACCTCTACGAGGGCGCCGGAGATCCCCGCGAGCGCATCAGCCGGCGGAGATTCGAGCTCCGCAGCCGGAACCATGCCGCTGCCATCTTCCACTCCTTCTCCTCCTCCCGTTTCTGAATCTGGGGAGGGAGAATCTTCTACCTGTAGTGGCGAAACCGCAGCGGTCGTCACCCCACCAGAGGTGAAGAATAAGAAATAGAGGACTCCGGCAACTGGAGCCAGTGCAACACTGCACTGGCTCTACTGCACAGCATGGAAAATGACGGATTTATGGCTACACATTATTTACTAGGAGCACCAACTGCCATGCACAGGTTCATTTCTACAGAAGATAACCTTTTTTAAAATTCTCTGATTTGACAGTTCGAGCGGGTTGACGAGGAAGACTCGGAACCTTCACCGAAAGACAGAGAAAGGGTTATCCTTGCCTCCCACATCCTTAGAGGTATGGGTTCCCCCTTCCGCGTTTTTTCTCCAGGTCCTTAGTCATTGTGGGGTTCAACCCCATAATCTTCCCCCAAACTCCATCCTATATATAGCCGGATTCCAGGCTCTTTTCGAGGGCTGTTTAGGAATAAAACCCAGACTGGATTTCTTCTAGTATTGCTTCAACGTGAAGTGAAACACCACCGACGGTGTTCTCCCCACCTGTGGGGCCATTTTTTTCAACCTTCGCTGGTTTAGGGAAGAATGGTTCCCAAAAATCAAAACTTTCGAGTCCGTCAAATTCTGGACGGGATCATTCTTTTATCATCCGGATGTTATGTATCCTGGAAAGGAGACGTGCATTCCGGATTTCGTCAATTACGCTGCCACTCCCAAAGAAAACTGGGCGTTGGACGCAGTACAGGTTCTCCCTCCGGACCTGCTGCGAATCAAACGGCGGATTGCGAAACTCATTGTCTCTTCCCCTCCTCTAACCGGCATGGACACGGTCCTTTGCTGGCTCGGAAGGAGGATTCAGCCGTTATCTTTCCACGACGGCTGGCTTCTCTGTGAATACTCGGGGCCGGATGATGCGATGAGGGTGACAAAGTCGCCTTTGTCCAAAAAGGAATTCAAAAAGCGCGTCGACCAGTTGGTAGCTACTCGTGACCAATACGAGGAAAGTCTGCCAATGTTCAACACAGAAAACCCTCCTCCCACAGTATGCTTTTTCTTTCTGTCTTTTGGGAAGTTTTTTCACACTTTGCCTTTCACGGATGTTTTTAACTTATCCGAGTTCATTTTTTGGCATCTTGCTACTCTCTCAGAGGACCATCTTGTCTCTGAGGCTGAAGTAGCAGAGTTAAAAGCCCACTTTTTAGAGGCCGGTGGATGCAAGCGCAAGATGATTGCTTGGAGTCAAGAAGTGGTCGATCTTGACGGAGTCGCCGTTGCTACCTCCAGGTAAGACTCGAACTTTTCTTTTGCCTACTTTCCTCATTCTTGCCCATATCTTTTTATCGGATTTCTAATTTCGTCTTTCCTTTTTCTTTTAGCCTTACTCTTGTTGCTTTGAAGGGAAATGGCAGGAAGAAACATAAGGCTGTTGCTTTTAGGGGGCCTAAGCCTTCCCCTGCTGCTGCTCCAGTTACACCAGTGGCAGGTGGTGAAGAACACTCGGCTCCTCAAGAAGAGTCCGAGTTCCCCCTCTCAAGCCAGCACAGCCAGCCTCATACGGCCACTCCGGTCATGAAGGAAAGGGCGGAAAATGAAGAAGGAGGGCCTTCTCTTGTCCAGCCAACCGAGGAAATTCCTCGTTTCAACAAGGATTTTAAGGTAAAGCAGGAAGCTTGCTTTGATGAACACGGGTATATGCATCCGTGGGCAAAAGAGAAGTTTGCCCGAGCCCCCTTGATTTGTCCCTGACAAAAAGGTGAATTAGTTGTGCGGAATAATTACACTTTCTCGCCTCGACAGGTTATCCAAGACAGAATCCACCATTTGGGGATTTCTTTCTGAGAGTACTCAAAGGAGTTTACCGATATGCTTAACGGGCTGACAAGGGTTAGCCAGGTATATCTCTAGCCCCCAAGTATTAAGACAAAAGCATACTTTTTGTTTTAATACTTTTTATCTTTGCCCGCTCGTTGTTTTTTAAAAGTCTTTTCCTTTGTATGTTTTCAGCAAACTGGCGAAACCATTAATGTGGAAGTTTTTGATAAACTTACCATCAAGAACCAAGAGGTGAAATCCCTTCTTGGTATTCTGAATGAAAATGCTCGAAAATTTCCGAGATTCAGAACCAACTGAAGGAGAGTGCCGGTAAGCATCTTATTCTTTCCTTATATTTTTATTCCGAGCTTGCGAATTTTCCCTCAAGTACTTTTCGCGTGAAATTTTTGTCACCTTATTTTTTCAACCTCTTTGGCCAAAGCTAAGAAGATTGCTGAAGATGCTGGGAATGCCCAGAACCCCCGTAAGGAAAACTTGGAGCTTCACAAGATCAATGTGAAGTTTTAAAAATACTTGGAGGAAAGCCAACTGGCTTTGGGCTTATCTGAGTCTCAGGCTTCGTCGCAAGCATATAAAGATAAGAGGACCATCCAATATCTTGAATCTGCTCTTCACCAGCGACTTGAAGAAGTTACTGAGATGGACAAGATTCTTGGTAAGCTTTTCTGATCATTTACCAAGTTTTACTTTTGTTTTACCAAATGCATTCTTTTTTCCTTCTGGATTTCTCATACTTTCACCTTTGTTTTTTATAACAGAGGGAAATCCTCTCATCTCTCGGATCAATCGCATCCGGGCTTTCGGGACCTTCGTCGCCGATTTGAAGAACGCCGGAATGATACTTATCAGTAAGTGCATTCTAGACAAAATCGACAAGTTCTCAGAAGCAAGCCGGCTTCCGAAAGCATTCGTGGAAGTTGTCAACCAACGCGAGAATTGGCTCAAGTCTGCCGCCCGCGATGGAGTGCGCATGGCCTTAGGGCTTATGAAAATGCACTAAACCACCGCTAAGTCTTGGCGTGTGGCTATCGGTATTCCCCAGGGATATACCGAGACTCAAAGGGCGGAAAGCTTCGAGTCTTTCAAGGGGCATGCTTCCAAGATAGCCCGGATTGTCTCTACCTCCACATTCTACCCGGAGGAAGAAATTCCGTCAACTCCGGAGAATCCGACAGAGAGCAACGAAGACAAAGATGACGAATTCATGGATGTTGTCTGAACTTGCGGAGCCAATAGCCAGTAGAATGCATTAATTAATCTTATGATGTAAAATTCATGTGTAATGCATTTTATACTTTGTATAAACAATATTATCTCTTTGTAGTAAAATTCAGCTTTGCAACTTTAATGGTTTTACCTCATTTTCTTCTAAGTTCTCTGGTTTGTATGCTTTGACTTTCCTTAGTGTTTAAGCGATTCCAAAAGTATGCAATCTTCACGCCAAGTGACCGGGTTGAGTAACCAATCAGTCAAAACTCGGAATCATGGATTATACTTTGGCGCTTTACTTACTAGATCAAGTGACCCAGCAACACAAACAATCAGATAATAGTTAGGAATAATGAGTTTGAAAAATATGAACTCCAGGCACGCAGGCACAATCTGGTGTTCTGTAGCCTACTTAGGCCAAAAGCATTCAGTTTTATAACTCCGAGCTTGCAAGCACAATTCGGGTTAACATTGAAGCAAATTGAAAGATCACTGGGAAATAGAAAAGACGGAACATGCTTTGAACAATAAAAGACAGAATTTTTTTGCATGCATTTACGACAACTTTATTTCACGATCTCAATAGTGTTTACATAGAATTGAACTAAGTATAGAAGAGACGTAACTTTTGGATGCTCCAAGGCCTATTTGTCTCTCCTAGTTCTACATCTATGCTTCTATTCCTCTTGCGATTCTTGTTTTTTGGGTCATCCTCTGTGTCCCGAATATCTACACCATTTTCATAGCTTTGCTAATGATAAATGGACCTTCCCAGATTGGGGCTAGCTTGTGCTTTCTATCCAGTACCAATCTTAACACCAAATCACCTTCTTTAAAAGATCAGTGTTTAATTTTCCGGCTATGATATCGCCGTAAACCCTGCTGATAAATGACGGATCTTTGCAACAAAAGTTCTCGTTCTTCTTCTAAAAGATCGACGACATCTTGACGCACACTTTCGGAATCCGAGTCATCGTATGCCTGGACTCTTGGGCTATCATGGATCATGTCCATTGGAAGCACTTCTTCTCTGCCATAGACCAAGAAAAAAGGCGTCTGCCCCGTTGATCTATTTGGCGTCGTTAGAAAACTCCAAAGCACGAAAGGCAATTCTTCTACCCATGCTCTAGCTGCTCTGTGAAGAGGAGTTTCGAGTCTTGGGCGTATTCCTTGCAAGATTTAACTATTCATTCGTTCAACCTGACCACTGGACTATGGGTGCGCAACAGATGAAAGATCTAAGCGAATCCCCATTTACCGGCAATATTTTGACAGCTCTCCAATTGCAAAGTTTGTCCCGTTATCCGTGATTATACTATGTGGGACGCCATATCGCATGACAATGTCAATGACGAAATTTCTGGCAGTCACACCGTCAAGTTTTTTTATGGGTTTAGCCTCCACCCACTTGGTATACTTATCTACTTCAACGAGTAGATGCGTGAGTCCGCCTCTTGCAGTTTTGAATGGCCCCATCATATCTAGCCCCCAGACCGCGAGCGACCATTATATGGGAATAGTCTTGAGTGCTTGAGCCGACATATTTGTCTGCTTGGCGTAATATTGATATCCGACACATGTGTTAACTATATGCTCTACATCTGTCTTGGCTGTAAGTTAGAAAAACCCTGCACGAAATGCTTTCTTAACTATGCTTTTTGATTTAGCATGATGTCTGCAATCTCCGGCATGAATTTCTTGTAGAATTTGTCGTCCTTCTTCTAGCGAAATACATCGTTGAAAAATTTCGATAGTGCTACGTTTATACAGGCAACCATTGATTACCGTGTATCCTTTGCATCGGTGTTTTATCTGCCTTTGCAAGACTTAATCCGCTCCATCCAGGGGCTTCTGATCAACTAAGAAGTTTAAGTATGGAATTTTCCAATCGGGTTAACAAGCAGAACTTCTATTGACTCGGAAACTAGGGGATAATCAATATCCCCTCCTTTTATTGATGGTTCGTATAGATGCTGAATGAATACACCAGGTGGCAATGTTTTCACCCTTTTCGAGCCCATTCGGTCTAGAGCATCCGCGTTCCAGTTTTTTCCCTTTTAACATGATGTACATCAAATCCTAGGAAGTAAATGGCGAACTCGTCGGCTGTTCTCCGATATTCGGCCATTATGGGGCTTTTGGCATCCCATGTCTGGTTCAGCTGGTGCTGTACTAGATCCGAGTCTCCATAGCAGAGTATTAGTTTAACGCCTTTTTCTTTTTCAATGTGCAAACCATGAAGCAGTGCTTCGTATTCTGCCACATTGTTGTTGGCATTGAAATATATTTGCTACATATTCCATTATGTCGCCTTTTGGAGAGTTTAGCACCACACCAGCACCAACGCTTCTTTCATCTTGGATCCATGGAAATGCATTATCCAATATTCCTACTATGGCATTGGTGTGTTTTCTATTTCTTCTATCGAATCAGCTACAAAATCTGCCAACACCTGGGATTCAATCGACGTTCGGGGTTGGTACTTAATGTCGAACGCAAGAGAGCTCAATGCCCCACTTGGCTACTCTGCCGGTTTCGTCCGCATTGTTCATAATATCCCCTAGTGGTGCTTTGCTTACCACTATTATGGAATGTCCTTAGAAATAATGGCAGAGTTTTTGGGATGCGAAAAATACGCCATATGCCAGCTTTTGATAATGTGGATACCTTTGTTTGACTCCGAGAATACTTTGCTGATGTAGTACACTGGATGCTGATCTGGAATTATTTGTTCGTCCTTCCGTCTTTACACAATTATCACCGCACTAATAACCCTGTTTGTTGCCGTGAGATACAGTAACATAGGTTCTTCGTCTTTTGGGGATGCCAAAATCAGAGCTTTCATCAAAGTTTCCTTTAACTGGGTTAATGCTTTGTCCGTCTCCTTTGTCCGTTCAAATTTGTCGGATTTATTCAACAATTTGTATAATGGCAGAGCCTTGTCACCAAGCCGGCTTATGAACCTTCTTACAGCGGCTGCAGAACCCGTCAATCTTTGAACGTCTTTTATACACGTAGGTCTTTTGATGTTCAAAATTTCTTTGATCTTTTACGAGTTCACTTCTATTCCTCTGTGAGAAACGATGAAACCTAGAAGTTTACCTGAGGGAACCCCAAATACTCACTTTAATGAATTTAACTTCATTTTGTAAGTGCGGAGATTTTCAAAGGTTTCTCGTAGATCCTCAAGGAGTGTATGCTTTTCCTTGGAAACGACGACAATATCGTCCACGTAAACATGGACTTTTTTACCTATTTGATTATGCAAGCATCTTTGCATGCAACGCTGGTATGTGGCTCCAACATTCTTCAGGCCAAAAGGCATGATTATGTAATAGTATGTTCCATAGGGTGTTATGAAAGAGGTTTTTATTTGGTCTTCTTCTTTTATGCGTATTTGATGATACCAGGCATAAGCGTCCAAAAAGCATAAAAGCTCAGAGCGAGCAGTGGCGTCTATTATTTGATCGATTCGCGGTAACGCGAACCTGTATTTTGGGCACAACTTGTTAAGAACGGTGTAATCTATACACATCCTAAGAATAGTACTATCCTTCTTCGGGACTAATGCCGGGTTCGCAGACCAATCAGTATGTATGAGTGATGGTGCAGATCTTGCACTCATTGGGAGAACCCAAGAGGAAGGTATGAAGAGCACAGCAACAAGTTTTCCCCCGGTAAGAAACCAAGGTTGAATCAACCAGTAGGAGAAAGAAGCAACTTCTGAAGGTTGATGCAGCTGAGGTGGTAGGGCACACTACCGGTTTAGAAGCAACGTGGAACCTACACAACACAATCAAATCACGTTGACCCAACGAAACAATGAGGTTGTCAATCTCACCGGTTTTTCTGAACACAAAGAGGTTAAACGTACCGTGTGGAAAATAATATTTGTTTGCAGTAGATGGAAGAGAACAATGATGGCAACAGTAAACCAGTAGCAGCGGTATGAAAACAGACATTGCAATGGTTGTATTACCAGTATGTGGAAAATGGACTGGAGTCCACAGTTCACTAGAGGTGTCTGTCCCAAGACAGATAGATAGCATGTGTGGTAAAGAAATTACAGCTGGACAATTGACAGATATAAATGCTGTACCGTAGTGCATATGTATGACATGATGATTACTATGTGTTTCATGCGGGCATTACAACAAGATACATAAACCGTTATCCAACTGCATTTATGACTAATAATCCACCCTCAGAATGTCATCCGAGCAGTCCTTGGGTATTAAGTTGCAAGCAACAGATAATCGCAGTAAGCAAAGTCTGTAATGTAAACAATGTAAACATCGTTGTTTTCTCTCTAATGGCAAGAACACATCCTCCATCCGTCATGTTTCTGTCACTCGAGCACAGATGCAAAGGAGTCATGAACCCACTATCGAGCATAAATATTCCCTCTTGGAGTCACTAGCATCTACTTGGCTAGAGCATCTACTAACAACGGAGAGCATGCAAGATAACATGATATATTGATAATCAAGAGACATAGCATTCAATATTCATCGGATCCCAGCAAACACAACATGTAGCATTATGATGCACTTTGTTGGGAACACCAAGAGGGGGTGTGATGAGCACAACGGTAGGAGTTTTCCCCTTAGTTAAGAGCCAGGGTTATCAATCTAGTAGGAGAAAGAGAATCTTTGGAAGGTTGATGCCACTGACGGTGGTGCTGGCACTTCACCGGTGTCAGCAACAACATGGAACCTGCACACAACACAACCAAAATTCTTTGCCTCAACGGTACAGTGAGGTTGTGAATCTCAACGGTCTTGCTGAAAACAAAGATTAGACGTATAGTGTGAAAAAATAGTGTATGCTTGCAGAAAGTAAAGAGAGCAGGAAATTGTTGTGGTTTGTTTAACAGTGTGGAAAATGGACCGGGGTTCATAGTTTCACTAGTGGTGTCTGTCCATAAAACATAGCATGCTGGGTGAACAAATTACAGCTGGGCAATTGACAAATAGAGGTTGCACCGTAGTGCACAATATGAAATGAAGATTACTGTGCTATTTAGTGCGGGCATTACAACAAGATACATAGACCGACATCCATCTGCATCTATGACTAATAATCCACCCTCAGGTTATCATCCGAACCCCCTCTTGTATTAAGTTGCAAGCAACAGATAATTGCATTAAACAAAGTGTGTAATGTAAGCAATGATTATGCAAGCGAGCACTCTCACCGATGTTTTCTCCCTAATGGCAACATCACATCCTCCCCCTTTGTGACGCCCCGAGATCGGGCAATATGCAGATTTCAGCATTCCCGCCAAAATCCACACAATAACCGATTCCAGGTTGCCACTTGTGATAACATTACAACAGTTCACGAATAGTCCACAACAACAACAGAAAAGAGATATAAAAAGGGCTCAAACGAGCCGAGGATACAACTGATACAATACAAAGATCCAAATAACAGCGGAAGAAATAACATAACGTCCAGCTACGGACAAGATACAAATTGGACTAAGAGTCCTGAAGATAACCGAGGGCGTCCAATCCCTGCCCAGGCCAAGCCGGAGGGATTCCCAAGCTAACGTCGTCAGACTTCAAACCTGTTGACTGCAATGTTGAATATGCAGCCACGAGAAAGGATTCGTGGGTCAGTACGGTTAAGTACTGGCAAGTGGATAAACCATACTCACAAGATACCGGCATAGCCAGTCATCACAAGATACAAATACTTTGGGATCAACGGAAAGGAAGGGATTATTGCAAATAAGCGGCAGCGGGCTGCACTAACCAACTACAGAAACTCGAAACAACTTCCGGCTAAAAGAGGGGGATAAGATAGCGTATCGTAACCAACTAGTATTAACCACCCAAACAAACCCATCCAATGTCACCCCCTACTAAGGAAGCAACCCAAGGATAACTCACACGGTTGGATTAATAATGGATCAAGTTATTGTGTCAATAAGACTATTACTAGTCAAATATCATTAGTTAGGTGTAAGTTGTTCTGAGTACTTGTTAGCCAGTACTTTCACCAAGTCAACCATAACCGCGGAAAAACACGGCTTCTCGAGAAGATTTAACCCTGCAGGGTTGCACCAATTTGGCCGTACACGTAAGAATAACCCGCCAGACGGGGGATCAACCCACCAAGCGAGGTACTCAACACAACTCAACTCTTCTTCGCATCAAGCCCAAAGCACCACGTGCTGTGCGTGCGCGGCTAATCGAGCCCCCACGAAGAAAAGGGGGACCCTCATAGCACTGGAAGACCACGCCGCCCTAAATGCCGACTACAAAAGTTCCACCCTGGCCTCGGGTTCACACCTGCATATGCATGCATCAAATGGAAAGCCCGAACTAAGTGTGGCGATTTGGACGAGATGCGAATCGAGTCAAATTGAGGGGGGCGCCCATACTCGCTTCCCACATGCGGTTAGTGCGCTCATCATGGATCAGTAGACAAGACCCTTTTCCTAATTAGGGTCGACACTAGCAGGCTTCAAAACCACGCCGGGCCTCCTGCCGGTGCCTTATCATCAAATTATTATTACCCAAAACATTAACATGTTATTGATTGAATTGAAACCCAACTATCAAACTAAACAGGTGATAAGACGGACAACAAGACTTGAGCGCAAACAACACTAAGCATGCAACTACGACACGGGGCCAACAAGGTAAACAAACAACAGTTAATAGGAAGTGGAAGGAAAAGGCTATATCATGGCTGCAAGGTAAACATATAATAGGATCGAGACACAAGCATCGAATCAACAGGCTAGAATAAGAACAACGGAAAGAATCGGTAACAAGTGATGAAAGGCAGCCATTTGGCAGCAAGTGAGTATACTTGCCTGGAATCCAGCAAGTAGAGGTACATCCACAGAACTTGTCGTTGCTCACATCATCTCAACGTCATATCCGGGAAGAAGCAACGAACCTCGAACAAACACCGGAGGCAACAATTACTACTACGGCAAAAGATCCAGCATGATCAAGATATGGATGCATGACAATTTAATGGATGCATAGAAATAAACTAGTTGACATGATAACATGTTTAAATGGACCCATATGCAATTTGAGTTGCATATGAAAAGCCCATGAATTATGGTTGAAACAATTGTTTTACAACTAGCCAACAGGTGAAAGTGGATTAGCATGATGCATGGATGAGGAAAACAACAAAATAACAACAATAGAACCAATTGGAAATAAGGTTTACCCATTTTGAAATTCACTTATTAAGTTTTGGAATTTTGGTTACTTAAAGGTGTCACACAAACATTTGTTATTTTCATCAAGTTAAATTGTTCAAAACAGATAACAAAGTTCATATTTGATTAGAACACAAAATTTTAGGTGGATTACATGTTTCAATTACTGGGAAAGGAATTACAATGATTTAATTATGAATTAAACAAGTTTAAACAAGATTTAATTGAATTTAATTCAAGTGTGAATATTATTTGAATTTTATTTGTTCAAAACATAAATTCAAATTCATATTTGAAAAGGTTATGTTTTTCTGGTTTGAAAACATATCTTATTAGTTCAAAAATAATTTAATTGGAGCAAGTTATTAATTTAGCAATTTTAAATGAATTAAACAAGGTTTAAATTATTTAACCATTTTTAATTATTCAAAACAGGAAACAAAGTTTATATTTGAAAAGGTGGTTCAATTTGGCATGGAAAACATATTTTATTTATGTTATTTGAATTAATATTGAATTAGTTATGAATTTGGCAATTTAAATTGCATTAAATAAGAAACAGTTGTTTTCAGCAATTTAAATTATTCAAAACAGAAAACAAATGTTATATTTGGAAAGAGCATGAAATTTTGGTTGGAAAACATATTTTATATGGGCCATTTGAAATTTATTTGAATTTGTTATGGACTTGATCAAATTCATAAGGGTTATTTGAATTTGAAGTTTTGAAATTATTTGGAATGTTCAAAACAGCAAACATAAAACATATTTGAAAAGTTCATGAAATTTTGATTGGAATACATATAAAAATTGTGCAATTTGGAGTTAATTTGCAATTTTTATAGATGTTGGAAGTTCAGGGACTGTTTTGTGAATTTACAGGGACTGGACTGCTAAGAAAACGTGGGGATAGGGCCTGTGTGAGAAAAAATGGCGCGGAACCGGTTGTACACCGCAGCGCGCCCTAGCCACAGCGTCTGCCGCGCGGGCCCGGGGCCACGCGGGGTGCCAGCGAGGCGAGTGGGAGCCACGGTGGCAAAAATCGAAAAAAAGGTGGGCGGAATATGCCTCGGGTGGGATTCGACCCCGGGTCTCCCACGAGACGGAGCGGGCTCCTAACCACTGGGGTGCTGTGCAGGTTGTGAAAGAATACAGGTCCGTCGAAACATATTGTACGCTACTGAGTTTAACTGAACTTCGACCCAAGATTCAGAAACAGACGACGAGGAGGAGATCGGCGCTGGGTACGGACGGCCTCCGCGGCGGCGTGCGTGCCTCGCGGTGCGGCTCTCGCGGGGCGGCATGTGCCTAAGGGTGGGTGGGCGCACGAGTGGTGCTGACGGGCGTGTGGGTGCATGGCGCCTACGTGACCACAACGATCATCAGCAGCATCGCGGGATCATGCAGCATGCGTCCATGGCGGACAGCAAGCCGCGGACGGAGACAGGTGACGCTCGACGATGACCACGCAGAGCAAGGGGAAAAAAAGGGGCCTAGGCCAGGAAGGAGTGCTCACCATGGCGGGATTTGCGGACGTGGAGAAGGGAGGCGGGGAAGGAGATGCCTCTGTCATGGGCGACGAACTCTGACGGCCGGAGAAGTGCGGCGGCAAACGACCACGGCGTGGCGATCCTGGTGGTTCCCAGGCCCGGCCGAGGCAGCGCGGGGGAAGAGGGAGGTTCCCCGAATCCATTCCCACCAGGAGGACGGCTCGACGATGAGCATAGCGGCAGCGCCATGGCGTCGAACTTCCGGCCACGGAGGCGCTTGACAGGTAAATTTGGAAAATTTCAGAGGAGAATTTTTTTGGAGGGGATCTGGAAGAGGAGGGAGATGGCGGCGGGGATGAACAGCAGAGGGGAAGCACTAGGGTTAGGGCGCGGATTGGGGTCTTGTAGGGCTCGGGGCAGGTGGAGCAAAGGGGGGGGGTCCATGGAGGAAAAGACAGTGACATCCCCGAGCCCTCTGTACCGTCCGTACGAGGAAGAAAGCCTTGGTGGGCTGGGCTGGTGGGAGAAAAAGAAAGGGGTGGGCTGCCTCTCTCCTGGTTATTTTTTTTCCTTTTGATTTTTTTTTTTGCAAAGGATAAAAGGGAGAGAGAGAGGGAAGGGTTAGGGTTTTTCTTTTATAAATTATTTGTGTTAATTTTCAAAACAGAAACTAAAACAAATGTTAACATTATTTTCACAGGTTTGAAAATTTTAATTTGATTTAAAATTATTAGTTGAATTTTTCAATTGGGGTTGGAGGGTGTTTATTTATGAATAATTTTTATTAATTGCAAACAATAATTAAAAGCAAGGTTAGTTAATGATTTCAAAATTTGAAATATTAGTTTGATTTTAAGTGGTTAGTTGAATTTCAAATAAGGTTTGATTTTGGGAATTGTGGAAATAAACAAACTTTATTTAATAAGCATCAAGCAATTATACAAACATTATTGAATTTAGTTTGTTTGCCAAATTTTAATTTTTAAACCCATATTGAAATATGATAAATAGGATTGATTTGATTTGAATTTTTTTGAATTTGCCATTAGGGTTTTAATAAAAGGGAAAAATTTTATTAACAGGCAATTTGATTAAAACAACTTCAACTATTGAAAAACAATTGAGTTGCAACTTTCAATTGAGATTTTTGGACAATGTTTGAAAGTTTAAGGTGGTTTGAGTTGTTTTGAAAAAAAAACAGAATGCAATGCTTATGATGCATGTGATGCAAGCAACAGAAAACAAACAACTTCCTATTAGGGTAACACCCCAGGTGTTACAGACGACACCACTAATAAGGGATTGCGCCCTCGCAATCCACCTGCTAACCCGGGAGGGGAAGGAAGTTCGACTATCGATTCTTCGTGCTTCCAGTTGATCTCCTCGACACCACTAACAAGGGCTTCTCGACACCACTAACAAGAGATTCTTTCTCGGAGTGACGACGATGTTTTTCCACCAGGAATCTTCCGATGATCGAACCTATTAGGTTAAAGGCTCAGAAAACGTCCACCCACGTAGGATCCTAACACTTTGAAAGATAGACAAGGGGGAGACTCCAAAACAAATAAGATGGGAGGGGAAATAGAATAGGGATAAGGAGAAAACAGGAATCCTGTTGAGATGTTTCCAAAATAGTTTAGCAGAAATAGTTTTGACACTCTAGAAACAACGACCGTTAGCGAGGTTATCCTGCAGGCTTTGCGGACCCGTTGCTTCGATAACCATTCGTATCGAAACAATATCGGGAATCGGAACCAAGGCTCTGATACCATTTGTGACGCCCCGAGATCGGGCACTATGCAGATTTCAGCATTCCCGCCAAAATCCACACAATAACCGATTCCAGGTTGCCACTTGTGATAACATTACAACAGTTCACGAATAGTCCACAACAACAACAGAAAAGAGATATACAAAAGGGCTCAAACGAGCCGAGGATACAACTGATACAATACAAAGATCCAAATAACAGCGGAAGAAATAACATAACGTCCAGCTACGGACAAGATACAAATTGGACTAAGAGTCCTGAAGATAACCGAGGGCGTCCAATCCCTGCCCAGGCCAAGCCGGAGGGATTCCCAAGCTAACGTCGTCAGACTTCAAACCTGTTGACTGCAATGTTGAATATGCAGCCACGAGAAAGGATTCGTGGGTCAGTACGGTTAAGTACTGGCAAGTGGATAAACCATACTCACAAGATACCGGCATAGCCAGTCATCACAAGATACAAATACTTTGGGATCAACGGAAAGGAAGGGATTATTGCAAATAAGCGGCAGCGGGCTGCACTAACCAACTACAGAAACTCGAAACAACTTCCGGCTAAAAGAGGGGGATAAGATAGCGTATCGTAACCAACTAGTATTAACCACCCAAACAAACCCATCCAATGTCACCCCCTACTAAGGAAGCAACCCAAGGATAACTCACACGGTTGGATTAATAATGGATCAAGTTATTGTGTCAATAAGACTATTACTAGTCAAATATCATTAGTTAGGTGTAAGTTGTTCTGAGTACTTGTTAGCCAGTACTTTCACCAAGTCAACCATAACCGCGGAAAAACACGGCTTCTCGAGAAGATTTAACCCTGCAGGGATGCACCAATTTGGCCGTACACGTAAGAATAACCCGCCAGACGGGGGATCAACCCACCAAGCGAGGTACTCAACACAACTCAACTCTTCTTCGCATCAAGCCCAAAGCACCACGTGCTGTGCGTGCGCGGCTAATCGAGCCCCCACGAAGAAAAGGGGGACCCTCATAGCACTGGAAGACCACGCCGCCCTAAATGCCGACTACAAAAGTTCCACCCCGGCCTCGGGTTCGCACCTGCATATGCATGCATCAAATGGAAAGCCCGAACTAAGTGTGGCGATTTGGACGAGATGCGAATCGAGTCAAATTGAGGGGGGCGCCCATACTCGCTTCCCACATGCGGTTAGTGCGCTCATCATGGATCAGTAGACAAGACCCTTTTCCTAATTAGGGTCGACACTAGCAGGCTTCAAAACCACGCCGGGCCTCCTGCCGGTGCCTTATCATCAAATTATTATTACCCAAAACATTAACATGTTATTGATTGAATTGAAACCCAACTATCAAACTAAACAGGTGATAAGACGGACAACAAGACTTGAGCGCAAACAACACTAAGCATGCAACTACGACATGGGGCCAACAAGGTAAACAAACAACAGTTAATAGGAAGTGGAAGGAAAAGGCTATATCATGGCTGCAAGGTAAACATATAATAGGATCGAGACACAAGCATCGAATCAACAGGCTAGAATAAGAACAACGGAAAGAATCGGTAACAAGTGATGAAAGGCAGCCATTTGGCAGCAAGTGAGTATACTTGCCTGGAATCCAGCAAGTAGAGGTACATCCACAGAACTTGTCGTTGCTCACATCATCTCAACGTCCTATCCGGGAAGAAGCAACGAACCTCGAACAAACACCGGAGGCAACAATTACTACTACGGCAAAAGATCCAGCATGATCAAGATATGGATGCATGACAATTTAATGGATGCATAGAAATAAACTAGTTGACATGATAACATGTCTAAATGGACCCATATGCAATTTGAGTTGCATATGAAAAGCCCATGAATTATGGTTGAAACAATTGTTTTACAACTAGCCAACAGGTGAAAGTGGATTAGCATGATGCATGGATGAGGAAAACAACAAAATAACAACAATAGAACCAATTGGAAATAAGGTTTACCCATTTTGAAATTCACTTATTAAGTTTTGGAATTTTGGTTACTTAAAGGTGTCACACAAACATTTGTTATTTTCATCAAGTTAAATTGTTCAAAACAGATAACAAAGTTCATATTTGATTAGAACACAAAATTTTAGGTGGATTACATGTTTCAATTATTGGGAAAGGAATTACAATGATTTAATTATGAATTAAACAAGTTTAAACAAGATTTAATTGAATTTAATTCAAGTGTGAATATTATTTGAATTTTATTTGTTCAAAACATAAATTCAAATTCATATTTGAAAAGGTTATGTTTTTCTGGTTTGAAAACATATCTTATTAGTTCAAAAATAATTTAATTGGAGCAAGTTATTAATTTAGCAATTTTAAATGAATTAAACAAGGTTTAAATTATTTAACCATTTTTAATTATTCAAAACAGGAAACAAAGTTTATATTTGAAAAGGTGGTTCAATTTGGCATGGAAAACATATTTTATTTATGTTATTTGAATTAATATTGAATTAGTTATGAATTTGGCAATTTAAATTGCATTAAATAAGAAACAGTTGTTTTCAGCAATTTAAATTATTCAAAACAGAAAACAAATGTTATATTTGGAAAGAGCATGAAATTTTGGTTGGAAAACATATTTTATATGGGCCATTTGAAATTTATTTGAATTTGTTATGGACTTGATCAAATTCATAAGGGTTATTTGAATTTGAAGTTTTGAAATTATTTGGAATGTTCAAAACAGCAAACAGAAAACATATTTGAAAAGTTCATGAAATTTTGATTGGAATACATATAAAAATTGTGCAATTTGGAGTTAATTTGCAATTTTTATAGCTGTTGGAAGTTCAGGGACTGTTTTGTGAATTTACAGGGACTGGACTGCTAAGAAAACGTGGGGATAGGGCCTGTGTGAGAAAAAATGGCGCGGAACCGGTTGTACACCGCAGCGCGCCCTAGCCACAGCGTCTGCCGCGCGGGCCCGGGGCCACGCGGGGTGCCAGCGAGGCGAGTGGGATCCACGGTGGCAAAAATCGAAAAAAAGGTGGGCGGAATATGCCTCGGGTGGGCTTCGACCCCGGGTCTCCCACGAGACGGAGCGGGCTCCTAACCACTGGGGTGTTGTGCAGCTTGTGAAAGAATACAGGTCCGTCGAAACATATTGTACGCTACTGAGGTTAACTGAACTTCGACCCAAGATTCAGAAACAGACGACGACGAGGAGATCGGCGCTGGGTACGGACGGCCTCCGCGGCGGCGTGCGTGCCTCGCGGTGCGGCTCTCGCGGGGCGGCATGTGCCTAAGGGTGGGTGGGCGCACGAGTGGTGCTGACGGGCGTGTGGGTGCATGGCGCCTACGTGACCACAACGATCATCAGCAGCATCGCGGGATCATGCAGCATGCGTCCATGGCGGACAGCAAGCCGCGGACGGACACAGGTGACGCTCGACGACCACCACGCAGAGCAAGGGAAAAAAAAGGGGCCTAGGCCAGGAAGGAGTGCTCACCATGGCGGGCTTCGCGGACGTGGAGAAGGGAGGCGGGGAAGGAGATGCCTCTGTCATAGGCGACGAACTCTGACGGCCGGAGAAGTGCGGCGGCAAACGACCACGGCGCGGCGATCCTGGTGGTTCCCAGTCCTGGCCGAGGCAGCGCGGGGGAAGAGGGAGGTTCCCCGAATCCATTCCCGCCGGGAGGACGGCTCGACGATGAGCATAGCGGCAGCGCCATGGCGTCGAACTTCCGGCCACGGAGGCGCTTGACAGGTAAATTTGGAAAATTTCAGAGGAGAATTTTTTTGGAGGGGATCTGGAAGAGGAGGGAGATGGCGGCGGGGATGAACAGCAGAGGGGAAGCACTAGGGTTAGGGCGCGAATTGGGGTCTTGTAGGGCTCGGGGCAGGTGGAGCAAAGGGGGGGGGGGTCCATGGAGGAAAAGACAGTGACATCCCCGAGCCCTCTGTACCGTCCGTACGAGGAAGAAAGCCTTGGTGGGCTGGGCTGGGGGGAGAAAAAGAAAGGGGTGGGCTGCCTCTCTCCTGGTTATTTTTTTTCCTTTTGATTTTTTTTTTCAAAGTATAAAACGGAGAGAGAGAGGAAAGGGTTAGGGTTTTTCTTTTATAAATTATTTTTGTTAATTTTCAAAACAGAAACTAAAACAAATCATAACATTATTTTCACAGGTTTGAAAATTTTAATTTGATTTAAAATTATTAGTTGAATTTTTCAATTGGGGTTGGAGGGTGTTTATTTATGAATAATTTTTATTAATTGCAAACAATAATTAAAAGCAAGGTTAGTTAATGATTTCAAAATTTGAAATATTAGTTTGATTTTAAGTGGTTAGTTGAATTTCAAATAAGGTTTGATTTTGGGAATTGTGGAAATAAACAAACTTTATTTAATAAGCATCAAGCAATTATACAAACATTATTGAATTTAGTTTGTTTGCCAAATTTTAATTTTTAAACCCATATTGAAATATGATAAATAGGATTGATTTGATTTGAATTTTTTTGAATTTGCCATTAGGGTTTTAATAAAAGGGAAAAAAATTATTAACAGGCAATTTGAGTAAAACAACTTCAACTATTGAAAAACAATTGAGTTGCAACTTTCAATTGAGATTTTTGGACAATGTTTGAAAGTTTAAGGTGGTTTGAGTTGTTTTGAAAAAAAAACAGAATGCAATGCTTATGATGCATGTGATGCAAGCAACAGAAAACAAACAACTTCCTATTAGGGTAACACCCAGGTGTTACACCCTTCACGTTTCTGTCACTCGAGCAAGGAAACAAGGAGGCATGAACCCACTATCGAGCATAAATACTCCCTCTTGGAGTCACTAGCAACTACTTGGCCAGAATAACCACTAGCAACGGAGAGCATGCAAGAACACAAATAACATATGCAAATAAAGACTATAATCAACTTGACATAAGGTCAATATTCATCGGATCCCAGCAAACACAGCACAGAGAATTACATAAGATCAATCTCGGTCATGATAGGCAGCTCACGAGATCTAAACATGGAGGCATATGAGGAGAAGACAACCATCTAGCTACAACTACGAACCCGTAGTCCAAGGATGAACTACTCACGCATCACTTCGGAGGCAGGCATGGTGATGTAGAAGCCTTCGGTGATGATCTCCTCTCCGGCAGGGTGCCGGAAACAACTTCAAAACCCCCCTGATCTGGGGTTGACGGTGACGGCGGCTGCGGAACGTTTTTGGGGATTTTGATCAGGTTCCTAGGGTTTTCCATCCGGGGGGCTTAAATAGGCGAAAGGCCAAAAGCGGTGGAGGCCGGGGAGCCCCACACCTATAGCCGGCGCGGCCAGGGGGTCCACGCAACCCTATGGTGTGGCCCCCTGCTGCCCCTCTTCGGCTCCTCTTCGGTCTTCTGGATGCTTCCGGGGAAAATAGGACTTCCGGGCTTCAAATTTTCCAATTCCGAGAATATTTCCAGAATAACTTTTCTGAAACTAGAAATCAGCAGAAAACAGGGAACTGGCTCTGTGGCATCTTGTTAATAGGTTAGTCCGGAAAATCGATAAAAATGACATAAAGAAGGGAGAAAACATGTAGCCATTGGCATAATATGATCATGAAGCATCAGAAATTAGGGATATGTTTATGACGTATCAAGCATCCCCAAGCTTAGTTCCTACTCGTCCTCGAGTAGGTAAACGATAAAACAATAATTTCTGAGGTGACATGCTACTAGCATAAACTTGATCAATCTAATGTAAAAGCATATGTACGCTGAGATCATAGAACTTTAAACACAGGAATGATAAATAAAACTTTAATAATAAAGCATAGCAATTACTTTGCATCACGAAGATTAACTCAAATAAAGAATCATGAATAATAATGCTAAGAAAGGTAAACATTTGTTTCAGGTATAGAGAAAGCATGGCAAAGTGATATTTCGATAGTCCTTAAGAGTGGGGAAAACATAAATGCCAGGACACCTTCAAAGTTCAAGAGGAAGACTAGAACAAATAATTTAATAACAAATGATATCACATCATGAAGTAATTATTGATGCTCATGGGACAAATGCACATGGAACTCAGAATGGCAAAAATGCTCTCTCAACTGTGCATAAAGTTAGAAGATGGAGAATCAACATAAAAGTAAAAGAAAGACCCTTCGCAGAGGGAAGCATGGGATCACTCATGTGCTAGAGCTTTTATTTTATTAAACAGAGGTCTTAAAAGTTTGACACTCCTCCCATCCATCTTTCACAAACCATGGCTAACCGAATCCTCGGGTGCCTGCCAACAATCACATACCGTGGAGGAGTGTCTATATTTTGGGAGATGTATGCTAATGTCAACGAATGGTATACATAATATACAGTACGTGACAAGTCAACTGGATTCACAAGAGAGTCTCCCATGGTGAAGGACGCAACTGGTATAGAAGGTCATCCCTCTTTCCACTAGTGGAAACAGGGCCATTTGTCCCGGGTCGTAAGGGCCAGTTGTCCCGGTTGTGCAACCGGGATGGGCTAGCCGGGACAAATGGCCCTCCCCCATTGGTCCCGGTTGTGCCAGGACCCGGGATGGTAAGGATGGCCCACGTGGCGAACCTGGGCCAGGGACGGCCAGGGAGTTCGTCCCGGTTCGTTTTAGGGACCGGGATGGATACCTTTTTTGAAAAAATATATATTCCGCCAATTTTTGGTTCGTTTTTTTTCGTTTCGTTTTTTTGGGCTCCTGTCTCGCAATCCCCAACCGGCCTCCCCTTCCCCAACCGCGTCCAGGCCCACGTCTTTAATTAAGCCCACTGGCCACATTTTTGGTCAAAAGGGCCCACTGGCCCGCGTCTTTTATTATATTCGGTCAACGGTTCGCAGGGGTCAAAAGGGGCCACTGGCCAGCGGCCTAGTGGCTGGCTCGCCCGGTCCCTTAAAGTAAGACCACAGGGACGGTCAAAGGGCCCACGGCCGCCTCGTCTTCCCGCCCCCCTCCACTTCCCCACGCGCGCGTGGCCAGCTGCAACCGCCGCCACGCCTCGGCTCCCCCCCGCATTCATGGCCGCCTGCAACCGCCGCCACGTTCCGGCCGCCGGTTGGCATGCCAGCCTCCCCCGGGTCCTTTTTAAAGGGCCCCCGCCGCCCGTACAACCCATTCACCCCGGCCGCGTCCCAGCCAAAGCAACCCTAGCCACCATGTCCCGCTGGTTCAAGCGCCACAGGAACGACCACGAGGCCGGGTTCTCGAGCGGCGCGCGCTCCGGCGTTCCACCGCCGCCGGCGGAGGCATTCGGCTTCGGCCCGGGAGGCGTCCGCGTCGGCGGGCAGCCGCGCGTCCCCGCTCCGCCTCCGGCGTCACGCGCGCCGCCCCGCGCCGCGCCCAAGGGCAAGCGCTTCCGCCGGTACGTCCGGAAGGAGGAGGCCGAGTGGCACTGGGAACGCGCCACGCCAGTGTTCTGGCCGGGCGTCCACCTTCCGGACGGCTGGCACCTGAACCCGCAGCGCATTCCCGTGCCGCCGGCCCCGTCCAGCAGAGAGGCCCTGGGCGAGGAGATCGACCGCCGGCGCGCGCTCCTGCCGGCCCGCCTCCTCAGGGACCGCGCGTACGCGCGGAGCTCCCCCTACTGGGCCACCTGGCTCCAGCAGGAGCACGAGCAGCGTCGCCGCTCCTACATCCCCACAGCCGAGGAGGTGAGCACCGAAGACTACCCCGCGCCACCGTCGGGGAGGGAGCCGGAGCTTTGGCTCCTGGAGGACGACATCGCCGAGAACGTCGCTGAGGACGACGACCCCGAGCTCCAGGCCGGCTTGGAGGAGGCCTACGAGGCCTCCCGCCGCTCCCTCTGCGAGGACGAGGTCAAGCGGTGGGAGGCGGTCCTGGCCGCCGCTGCCGCCGACGGCGCAGCCATGCCGCCCCCTGCGGCGCCTGCCCCTTGGTGGCAGACAATGAACGCCGACCTGGAGGCCTCCGAGGACCAACCACCGCCACAGCCGCTGCCCCACGGCCTGGAGTACGGGATGACCTGGGCCTGGACCGGCGGCGTATGGTCGCCGGAGGAGCTGCCCCCACCACCGCCGCCGCAGCAGGAGGTGCTACCCCCGCCACCGCCGCACGCGCCCCCCGATGCCTCCGCAGCCACCGGCGGGCCCGCCCCAGCTGCCTGCCCACCTGTGGCAGGCACCACCCTACCACTGCATCTCCTCCGACGAGGAGGAGTAGGCCGGCGCCGGTGCGCCCCCCTAGGCTAAGCTACCCACCCCCCCAAGAAACGGCCGGCCGCCTGTGGCCGTGCCGCCGCCGCCCCCTATAATGTAAGCACGACCGGCCGCCTGTGGCTGCGCCGCCCCCCTATATGTAAGCAAGGCCCCTGGGCCTTTTTTTAATATATATTTGTGTCCCTAGTCCAACGTGTCCCTAGCCCAACCCCGCCGGCGGAACCACCGCCGGCGGGATCTTCCTACTCGTTCCCGCCGCCGGCAGGGCTTCGCCAAGCCATGTCCGCTGTCCTGGGTGGTCGCTCGGCCTGGAGAGAGGGCCGAGATTATTATACACCTGGGCCTCTAGTCCCGGCCCGTGCCACCAACCGGGACTAGAGCCCCTTTGGTCCCGGTTGGTACCACGGGCCGGGACCAAAAACTAATTTCGAATTTCGGTGCCACCCTGCGCGCCCAAAAAATTTTAGCGCCAAAATTTTAAAATGGTTAAGTTTGCACATTAACAACTTCTATATACTTTCGAATTTGACAAAAATTCCAACATGAAAAATGCTAGAATTTGCATAACTAATTTAAATCCATTTTTCGTTTAACTAAATAATTATTCTAACTATTGCAACTATTAATTATTTTACCATTTGTATATAATTTGAATATAAAAATGTTACAATTTTTGTTTTCTCTCGTGATCTTCCGAGTTAATCCAGAGCATACAAGGCATCCCGGGTGATTTATATAAAGTTCGACAAAGCGAGTTGTACCTTATTGACATGGTGAATTTGAGATCTTCGTCTACAACAGAAAAACCATAGTTTTCCTTCGAAGGTTTACTCTGAGCATTCTTTCGCCCTCTTTTCAAAACATAGTGTGGTGGAATTTCTTTGATATTTCTGATCTCAAGAACCTTCAGTACCTGGCAACACGGAAGACCTACATTTTCAAACTTCTTGCAGCTACAAATGTATTCTGATGAGTCGAATCTAACAAAATGACCCCGACGCCTGTTTTTGACAGTTATCTCATACTCGGATATGGGTCCAATTTCGCCACAGTTATAGACCACGCAATCCAAGATCAGTTCAAATTCTAATCTGAAAATCTCAAACAGTGCAGGAGTGTATGCATTAGCAGCTTTTTACCGGTCAATACAAAATACTGATCAAACAGAACTATATGATCATGTATTCCACGCTTATTATTACACATCACCAACAGACGTAGGAGAGAGAAACGGAAAAGTGGGTGGGTGTGCCGCTGGTTGGAATAATAATGAAGTCAGGCTGGTCATAGTTGTCAGCTTTTTATCGGTCAATACAAAATACTGATCAAACAGAACTATATGATCATGTATTCCACGCTTATTATTACACATCACCAACAGACGGAGGAGAGAGAAACAGAAAAGTGGGTGGGTGTGCCGCTGGTTGGAATAATAATGAAGTCAGGCTGGTCATAGTTGTCAAGCACTCAATGCTTGCCAGCTTTTGACCGATCAATACAAATTATTGGTCAAACTTGCACCTACTCCATTCATAATCACAGAATATGTATAAATATCATTTTGGCTAACAAAATCTCGTTCATACTACGTTATAAGAACTATGATCATGTATTCCACGTTTATTATTACACATCACCAACAACATCCCTATCTAGTCTTCTGAATTTTCTTCGTGTCCCTTGGTTATGATCGCTTTGGCCGTAACCATGGAGCATCTTCATTATTTAACGGGATGGTGGGGTCAGCTTTCACTGTGAAGGGTGGAATTTCAACAAACTTATTATAATCTTCTGACATGTCTGTCGTGTCCTCGATTCCCACGATGTTTCTTTTCCCTGAGAGAACTATGTGACGCTTCGGCTCATCGTATGATGAATTTGTTTCCTTATTTTTTCTTTTCTTCGGTCTGGAAGACATGTCCTTCACATAGAAGACCTGAACCACATCATTGGCTAGGACGAATGGTTCGTCATTGTAACCAATATTGTTGAGATCCACTGTTGTCATTCCATAAAGCGGGTCTACCTTTACCCCTTCTCCATTTAGGTTGACCCATTTGCACTTGAACAAAGGGACCTTAAAAGAAGGTCCATAGTCAAGTTCCCATATCTCCTCTATGTAACCATAGTATGTGTCATTTTTTCCATTCTCGTTTGTTGTATCAAAGCGGACACCACTGTTTTGGTTGGTGCTCTTCTTATCTTGGGAGCTCGTGTAAAATGTATTCCCATTTATCTCGTACCCTTGAAAACTCCCAATAGTCGGAGATGGTGACCCTGCCAACATGTACAGCTGATCTTCAACAGTGGTGTCATTTATAAGATGTGTTTGCAACCAACTTCCGAAAGTCTCCATGTGTTCGCGTTTAATCCATGAGTCATCCTTCCCCGGGTTTGCAGACCGTACAATATTCTTGTGTTCCTCGAGATACGTAGCCATGAACATAAAATTTTGTAGAACTGTGTAGTGTGCTTTGGTCAAAGAATGCCCGTCCCTAGGTATCATTGTTTTCTTTCTCAGCGTTCCTTTTCCCCTCAGTCTCCCCTCATGCCGCGATTCAGGAACACCAATTGTCTTAAGGTCAGGAATAAAGTCAACACAGAACCCAATGACCTCCTATGTTCCATAGCCCTTCGAGATGCTTCCTTCTGGCCTAGCACGGTTATGAACATATTTCTTCAAGACTCCCATGAACCTCTCAAAGGGGAACATATTGTGTAGAAATACCGGACCAAGAATATGAATCTCTTCACATAGGTGAACCAGGAGATGAGTCATAATGTTGAAGAAGGATGGTGGGAACACCAACTCAAAACTAACAAGACACTGGACCACATCCCTCTGTAATCTTGTCAGAATTTCTGGATCGATTACCTTCTGAGATATTGCGTTCATGAATGCACATAGCTTCACAATGGGTACTCGAACATTTTCCGGTAGAAGCCCCCTCAATGCAATCGGAAGCAACTGCGTCATAATCACGTGGCAGTCATGAGACTTCAGGTTTTGGAATTTTTTCTCTGCCATGTTTATTATCCCCTTTATATTCGACGAGAAGCCAGACGGAACCTTGATACTGTAAAGGACTTCAAAGAATATTTCCTTCTCTGCTTTAGTAAGAGCATAGCTGCTTAAGTAATGGCGCCTATCTGTGTGCTTGTTGCTTGGGTCTTTCATACGTTGCTGGTCCTCCCGTGTTTCTGGCGTATCTTTGGACTTCCCATACACGCCCAGGAAGCATAGCAGATTGACACAAAGATTCTTTGTCACATGCATCACGTCGATCGAAGACCGGACCTCTAAAACTTTCCAATAGGGTAGCTCCCAAAATATAGATTTCTTCTTCCACATGGGTGCGCGCTTATCAGGGCCGTACAGAACTGGTTGGCTGCCAGCAGCCTTACCAAAGATTACTTCTAGGTCCTTGACCATATCGAATATATCATTACCACTACGCAGCTCAGGCTTCTTCCGGTTATCTGCCTCACCTCTGAAATGCTTCCCTCCTTTCTTTCTTACGGGATGCTTGATCGGAAGAAACCTACGATGCCCCAGGTATACAACCTTTTTACATTTATCCAAAAAAACACTGTCAGTATTATCTAAACAGTGTGTGCATGCATTGTATCCCTTGTTTGTATGTCCGGAAATGTTACTAAGAGCAGGCCAATCATTGATGGTTACGAAAAGCAACGTCCGTAGGTCAAATGGCTTTTGTTCGTTCTCATCCCACACACGTACACCTGGTTTGCCCCACAATTGTAAGAGTTCTTCCACTAATGGCCTTAGATACACATCAATGTCGTTGCCAGGTTGCCTCGGGCCTTGGATGAGAACTGGCATCATAATGAACTTGCGCTTCATGCACAACCAAGGAGAAAGGTTGTACATACATAGAGTTACAGGCCAAGTGCTATGACTGGAGCTCTGCTCCCCAAAAGGATTAAAGCCATCTGTACTTAGACCAAACCATAAGTTTCTCGCCTCTCCTGCAAAGTCTGGAAAGTCTCTCTCGATCTTTCTCCACTGCGATCCATCGGCGGGGTGCCTCAAGTTTCCGTCTTTCTTACGGTCTTCTTTGTGCCATCGCAACAACCTAGCATGATCTTTGTTTCTAAACAGACGTTTCAGCCATGGTATTATAGGAGCATACCACATCACCTTAGCAGGAACCCTCTTACGGGGGGGCTCGCCGTCAACATCACCAGGATCATCTGCTCTGATCTTATACCGCAGTGCAGTGCATATCGGACATTCATCCAAATTCTCGTACTTCTCACCGCGGAAGAGGATGCAGTCATTAATGCATGCATGTATCTTCTGCACATCTAATCCTAGAGGGCAGAGAGATTTCTTTGCTTCGTACGTACTCTCAGGAAATTCGTTATCCTTTGGAAGTTTTGGCTTCATTAGTTGAAGTAAACTCTCAAATGCCTTGTCAGTCACACCGTTCTGTGCCTTCCATTTCAGCAACTCCAGTGTGGTACCGAGCTTTGTGCTACCATCTTCGCAATTTGGGTACAACAATTTTTTGTGATCCTGTAACATGTTGTCCAGCTTCAACCTCTCCAATTTATTTTCATAGTCTTCCCTTGCATCAGCAATAACTCGGCCAAGATCATCATCGGGCTCTTCTGATGACTGTTCTTGATCACCTCCTTCTTCTGCATTCTCTTCCATTACAGTATCGTCGTATTCAGGGAACAAAGGTGACAGGGGGATGATAACCCGGTATGCCAAACTCCAAGGAGTAACCCGGCCCAAAGGACGAGGCACAGGATCCGGCTAAGGATAAGGAAACCTGTGAAGGCCCAAACTTGTAGGCCCAGTAACCCGGATTGTGGGTTATGGTAGGAGAAAGTTAGGGTTTGTGCGACGGGTCCGGGTAGGATTCAGGATGCGTCTTGGAGAATAAGCCGGGGGGTACGGGTGCTTTATAAACCGACCCCCAGGTCTAGTCTAGGCAGAGATCTAAGAACCCTAGCAATATCGCGTGACATCGAGCACCAGGTGTAATCCCAAAGTTGAGTTATTATATCAAGATCGGAGACTCGGCGACTTTGATCGCCGGCTACCAGATCGAATTGCACCATGTTTTCCTCTGAGCTAAACCCTCTCCCAAATACCTGTGTCGTCTTGCCCCAAGATCAGTTACCCCCGGTAACATCTGCCGTGATTATCCCACGACAGTTGGCGCCCACCGTGGGGCCTGCGTCCAAAGGTGTTTACATCACGGGAGAAGCTCGGAAGGGCATGGAGAATCTTGTCGTCGGCGAGATCTACATCGACCACGAAGGAGAAAAGATGGTGGACGATTCCGGCTGGGGGCCAGAATCGGATCACCTCGAGTCCGGATCTATGGTGACGATCGGCCGGATCAACATCTTCATCGGCACGGTACGAACGACTAATTTAAAAGGACAATATCATGTGCATACTACAGGAACTTCCAGCAGGAACAAGGAGACATTAAAGCAAGCGGCAAACTCGGTTTCGTTGGCCGCGCCGGGATATCTCAGATGGGCGGAACAAGAGGTAACGTGGAGTGGAAAAGACCATCCGGAGAAAGTAGAGCGTCCAGGAGTCTTGGCATTGGTAGTTTCTCCACAGGTTAATGGTTACGAATTGAAGAGGGTCCTGATGGACGGTGGAAGTAGCATCAACATCCTTTATTGGGAAACCTTCTTACGGATGAGTCTCAAAGAGTCTCAGTTACAAAAAAGTTCGACAATCTTTCATGGGATCGTGCCAGGTCACTCGGCGAGCCCCGAGGGAAGGATCACCTTGGAAGTTGCTTTTGGGGAATCGACGGATAATTATCGAGTTGAGTGGCTCACGTTCGAAGTGGTCAAATTGCGCAGTCCCTACCACGCGCTGTTTGGGAGGCCGGCTTACGCCCAATTCATGGCTAGGCCGTGCTACGTGTATTTGCAGCTGAAAATCCCGGGTCCTAAACGGACCATCACTATACATGGGAACCGGGATATAGCGGCCGAGTGTGACGAAGGAGATTCGGTTATGGCTGAGCAAGCATGCAGAAAGGAAGAACTCGAATATTACCGGTCTCAAGTAAATCCGGACGACAGAACAGCCTTGAAAAAGCCTAATACCGAGGATGAGAGAGCAAAATTTAAGGCAGCACAAGACACCAAGAAGATAGATTTTGTCGAAGGGGATTCCACTAAGCAGTTTACCATAGGGTCTAACTTGGGAAAAGAGCAGGAGGAAGCGCTCGTAGAGTTTATTCGTTCGAATGCAGATGTGTTTGCCTGGACACCTAGCGACATGCCGGGTATCCCTACAGAACTGGCTGAGCACAGTTTGCATGTGGATCCCAAGTCCAGGCCCGTGAAGCAAGGTTTGAGGAAAATGAATGAGGAAAGAAGGAAGGCTATAGGCGAAGAGATCGCTCGGCTATTGGCAGCCGGCTTTATCATGGAAGTATTTCACCCGGATTGGTTGGCTAACCCGGTTCTAGTGATGAAAAAGACTAATGAGTGGAGGATGTGCATCGATTTTACGAGTCTCAACAAACATTGCCCAAAGGATCCGTTCGCGCTACCAAGGATAGATCAGATTATAGATGCAGTAGCAGGAAGCGATCTGTTATGCTTCCTGGACGCATATTCCGGGTATCATCAGATTAAGCTCAAGAGGGAGGATTGGGAAAAAACATCATTCATAACCCCTTTTGGGGCCTTCTGTTATAAAACTATGACGTTTGGTTTGAAGAATGCCGGCGCAACCTACCAACAGTGTATTCAAAAGTGCTTCGAGGACCAAATCGGACGCAACGTCCATGCCTATGTGGATGATGTGGTCATCAAGACCAGGAAGGCGGAGACATTTATCGATGATCTAAAGGAGACGTTCAAAAACTTGAGGAGGTACCAGATGAAGCTTAACCCGACAAAGTGCGTGTTTGGAGTTCCAGCTGGGAAATTACTCGGCTTCATAGTTTCCGAGAGAGGAATCGAGGCAAACCCGGATAAAATCAAGGCCATCCAGAGTCTGAAAAAACCGGAAAATTTGAAGCATGTTCAAAAGCTCACGGGCTGCGTAGCAGCCCTGAGCCGATTCATATCCAGACTCGGAGAAAAAGCAATACCCTTGTATCGGCTCTTGCGGAAATCGGATAAGTTCGTGTGGGATCAAGAGGCAGACGAGGCGTTTGAGGCACTAAAGAAGCAGTTATCTGAAGCACTAGTACTAGCGGCGCCGGGTCCTAAAGAGCCTATGTTACTATATGTGGCAGCTGGCCCCCGAGCCGTCAGCGCAGTAGTTGTTGTGGAACGCAAAGAGGATGGGAAAGGTTACCCGGTTCAGAGGCCGGTTTATTACGTCAGCGAGGTATTATCAGAAGCAAAGCAGCGCTATCCACATTGGCAAAAGTTGGTGTTCGGGGTCTTTATGGCCAGCCGGAAGTTGAAGCCGTATTTCCAAGAACATCCCATAACAGTGGTTAGTTCAATACCAATGTCGGATATCATCAGAAACTCGGACGCGACGGGAAGAATAGCCAAGTGGGCAATAGAGATGGGGGATTATCACA
Organism: Alopecurus myosuroides; assembly: GCA_028641055.1. NCBI lineage: Eukaryota > Viridiplantae > Streptophyta > Magnoliopsida > Poales > Poaceae > Alopecurus > Alopecurus myosuroides. The sequence continues at coordinate 73,936,288 of CM054061.1, read as the reverse complement.
TCAACTACGAACCCAGGTCAGCAATCAAGTCCCAAGCTTTAATTGATTTCGTTAACGACTGGACACATACAGGCATGACTACGACGGTTCCAAGTTCCGAATCATGGATCATGCACTTCGATGGATCCAAGCAATACGAGGGGTCAGGAGCTGGGGTGGTGCTAACCTCACCCAAAGGAGATAAATTAAGCTACGTACTACAAATTCACTTCGACTGTTCCAACAATGTGGCCGAGTATGAGGCCTTATTGCACGGCCTAAGGGCAGCTAAAGAGATGAACGTTAAGAGGATACGGTGCTTTGGAGATTCGGACCTTGTGGTACAGCAGGTATCAGGAACTTGGGATAGAAAGGATGCAACTATGGCAGCATACCGCAGGGAAGTTGATAGGGTTGCAGGATGTTTTTCCGGGTATGAGGTGGAGCATATAGACAGAAGAAAGAACGAGGCAGCCGACGCGCTCGCTAGGCTCGGCTCGCGCAGAGAGCCGGTTCCACCTAACGTTTTCCTGGATGAATTATGGCGACCATCGGTTAAAACCGAGTCAGAGGAGGAATTGGCAAACCAAGACCCGGATTCAGGACTTGTGGCTACAGTACGTACTGTTCCCGAATGGACAGAACCGTTTTTGGCCTACCTATCGCGGGGCGAGTTACCACAGCAGGAGGTGTTAGCAAGGCAAATTTTGAGGCGAGCAAAGGGATATTCTATCATCAATGGAGAATTATACAAGAGAAGCGCATCAGGAGTCTTTTTGCGCTGCGTAGCGCCAGAAGAAGGCCGACAGATTCTCAAGGAAATCCATGAAGGCGACTGTGGACATCATGCATCCACAAGGTCTCTTGTGGCTAAAGCTTATCGACACGGATTTTTCTGGCTCACGGCTCTAGCAGATGCGGAGCGATTGGTAGCAAGATGTGATGGATGTCAAAGGTACGCTCGCCAAACCCATGTGCCGGCTATGGAGTTACGGACCATCCCGTTAACTTGGCCGTTCGCTGTCTGGGGTATGGACATGGTTGGCCCCTTTCATATGTCACCATGCAAGAAGACACATCTTTTGGTGGCTATTGATAAGTTTACCAAGTGGGTTGAGGTTATGCCAGTTACTAATTGCGAAGCAGCTACAGCAGTCAAGTTCCTGAAAAGGATTATCTACCGGTTCGGGTATCCCCACAGCATAATTACCGACAATGGAACCAACATGTCCCTTGGTGAGATGGAGAAGTTCTGTGGCAACAATGGAATCCGGCTCGATGTTGCATCGGTGGCTCATCCGCAGGCCAATGGACAAGTGGAGAGGGCAAACCAAGAATTGCTTCGCGGATTAAAACCACGATTGCGAGTTCCCTGTGTCAGGGCTGCTGGTGCATGGGTCGAAGAACTTCCTTCTGTGGTTTGGGGTATCAACACTACACCTAACAGATCCACTTAGATGACACCCTTCTTCATGGTCTATGGTGCGGAAGCAGTGTTACCGAGTGACATTATTCACGATTCACCGCGAGTATCAGCTTACGTAGAAGTAGAGAACGAAAAAACCCGGCAGGACGCCGTAGATATGTTAGAAGAGCAAAGAGAACAAGCCCTGGAAAGATCAGCCATATACCAGCAAGATCTACGGAGGTATCATAGCCGGCGCGTGAAAACCCGGGTATTCCAGGAAGGAGACTTGGTTCTGCGCCTGGTACAGTCAAACGAAGGAAAACACAAATTATCACCACCATGGGAAGGACCATTTATCATAAGCCGGAATCTGCATAACGGATCATATTACTTGATAGATGCAAGGGAAGAGTCGGCTACAGTCAACGACACCGCACACACCACTTCATCTATGCAAGAAAGAGATAGACCATGGAACGTGGCTCAGCTACGTCCATATTATACTTAGTAAAGACTATATTGGCAAGTGGAATTGCACGATGTAATAGGCAGCAGGTTTTCAGACGTACTCTTTTCCTATCCAGGGTACCTTTGGGGACTGGACGGGTTTTTAATGAGGCGGCTTGCTGACCTAGATTTTTCATATCAAGTAAAGAGATGGTTATCAAGAAAAGAGATGGTTGTTATCAGGTTATGTACTCTTAGTACGATGCGTATATCTAGGTCTTGGGGGCTGGTCGCTTGAATAGCACAGTTACAAACTCAAAGACCCGGCCATGATGCCTATGAGTTATAAGGGCCGATTACTTGCAAACGAGTACGGCTACAATCTTATAACCGGACAAAGAAGTCCAAATTTCTTGGCTATTCTTACTTAAGCTCGATGTGACTCGCATTAAAGTGGCATGATTTGTTCGCTTACGATGGCAGTCAGTCATGAAACCCGACGGGGATTGGCTGGCTACGTCTTCGTATGGATGTAACAACATGGTATCCACGCGAAAGCCGGCTTACAGTACAAGATAGTCAAAAGGGTCATCTAAACCACAAGTTATGCAGAGTACAAGGCTGAATAGCTGGAAACTCAACGACTATTAAGCATAACTTCAAAACCTATGTGAAACAACTCAGGGATCTTTGTGAAATCAGCAGTAGGCAGTTTGTTCCGTTTTCAAGATCAAGTGTCCTAGACTCGGCGATCCGGGCCCCGTGGCTTGAAATCTTGAAAAGAGAAAAAGTGGCTTACTTGTATAATTGCAAAAACCCAAATATCCGAGTCTTGGGGACTTGGGGACTTAGAAGCAAAATCCGCTTGTCAATACCCATGAAACTCGGAAATTGAGTTTTCACAAAAGGAACAGTAAAAAAAGCCAGATATCGAGAACAGATGAGCTTAATAATGGGTAAACTTAAAAAGGCCTGAACAGGCATCGAGTATATCAAGACCTTAGCGTGCATTACAAAATCCTGGTGAAAAAATATCAAAGGTGCACAGGCGCACCACCCAAAATATAACTGTTTCAAAAAGTATGTTGACCGGCTGGTGCTCAAGAAGAGGCATTAGAAACCATATATCACTCGGCGTTCATCTTGGCCTTACCCTTGCCATCATTGGTGGTAGCAGCAGCACCCGGGCCAGCGGTGCCAGCCCCTGCAGGAGGCGGAACGACTGGTGTTGAGGTGGCAGGAGCAGAGCCGGCTTCAGCTTGCTTCTTGGCAGCCTCCGCCCTTATCGCAGCAGCTTCCTCCTTCCACCGAGCCAGCATATCATACGGCTCAGGAAGATCTGACTTAATTACTTCACCGGCAGCATCATATGCTGGAACAAGTATATTAACGTCCAGTTCGTCAGCAATTACGCTGGCCGGGTAACGGACCTCCTTCTGGACGGCCTGAAAATCCTTCACCGAGAACTTGGATCCGTCAAGCTTGAACTCTGGGAAGCCGCCCATAAGCTTCACTAGCTCGAGCTTGGGGAGATAAGCCTTGGCAAGTGCAAGCCCCCGGGTCACTCCAACCCGGCAAGACGAGCGCTTCCAGTGCCGAATCCACTCGGGAACAGTGGAGCAGGCGTCCACCATCCTCTTCAGATCAATATGTCCTCTACCCGGCCACCGCAACTCATCAAGGATCCATCTGGTTCCGGCACATAACTGCCGGATAACGCTCTTCATGGTTTTCAGCTTGGCCATGTCATCCTCTTCCGGCATGGTTTCGTCCGGGCCTGAAGAAATGGAGACGTAAGTCGGGAAACTGTTGCTATCTATCAAAAAGATAAACCGGAGGAGGAAACGTACCAAGTAAAGCACGATATGTGTCCGATATTTGGATGGAAAGGCTTGTTAGGTCATCTTCTGCTCGGTGAGCCCTTTTTCTATATTTTCTCATTATCAACCTATTCCTCCTAGACTCGGCTTCGGCTGCTTCACGTAAAGCTACCTCCTTTTCGATGAGCTTGGAGGCATCCGCCAGTTTCTCCTCAGATTGAGTCACGAAAGCCTGCGGGCATGCAAGCAAGGATCAGTCGGGTAGAGGAGCAAATTATCAGTTGCTTATGTAATAAAGTCCCAAGTAAATTATGAATCAATTCACTCGGAACTTGGGGACTGGACAAAGGCACAAGCAGCATTAGTTGGATTTACCTCGTGTTTGGCTATCAAAGCTCCCAAGATGTTTTCTTCATTAGCCCTTAAAGTGCGAAGTGTTTCCAGCATCTGGGCAAATGTCAGTTCCTCGGATCGAGTACCGGAAGAGCCGGCAGCTTGGTCGCTTGGTGGGGGGGCTCTCCCTGCCCTTGGAGTTGAGACCCGGACAGTTTGGGTGGCCGGGTTGGGAGAACTCATCCTTGTATCTAGAACTTCGATCTCCTCGTCTACTGGTTCCGATGAGGAAGGAGATCCGGCAGCTCGGGGAAGTGGATTGTTCAGAGGGCCTTGTTCTTGGTTAGTCGATGTATCACCGCCAGTCGCGGCGTCTGCATTGTCAGTCGGTTTCTCCGCCTGGTGGTTATCTGCTTCTATATTTTCCGGGTCACTGACGACGGCTTGAGCGCTAAAAGAAAGATGAGAAAAGGCGGTTATTAGTGATGACGGTGGCTAGAGTGGAAATCTGTTAGGCGTAAAAGGAAATCATATAGCATAAACTTACCCGGCATTCACGGTGTAATCAGGCGGGAGCTCGCCGCTGGAAGCAGATGAGGTCGCCACGGGAACTACCAACGGGACCCGGAATTGCCCGGCACGTGGATGGTTGGGAGAAGGGTGGCGTCGAGGAGAGTAGGAAGGACGAGGCGGAGGAGCGCCGCCACGAGGAACCGAGGAAATAGAGATGCCCGGGTTAAGGGGATCTTCACCCGGGGAGCTCCGAGTTACTCTGCGTTTGGCTGGGGAGGAGTCCTTCAAGCACGACGAATTTGATAATTGATGGTTAAGTCGTCGCATGGCGTCAAAGGAGTAAGGTTCAGAGGATAACGAGGAGAAAGGAACCTTGGACACTGCCCCTCTGGCCTTCCTTTTGGCTCCGACTGTTGTTTCTTGGTCTGATTCAGTTGCCTCCGGGTCGTCCTCGTTGGCCTCACCTTCGTCCTCCAGCCCTGCGAATCGGGTGTGTGTTAGTTGGGGAAAAGATAAGTGAAAGGGAAGTAATACAAGTAAAGATATACAGATCCTGTGCAAATACCTTCACTACCATCAGCCGGCTCGTCCTCGTCTTCCGGGTCTCTGGAAGGAGGAGAGGGTTCAACTCTCCAGAAAGGATCATCAGCCTAAGTCAAAAGAACGAGATTAAAGGTCAGAAGCTGTATCAAGTCAAGGTATGGAAACAAGTTATGAATGTCAAATATTACCGCTGGAGCTGGGTTTTCCCGAGTGAACGGGGGTAACCCGGTGATACCCTTTATCACCTCTAGCTTCTCTGTTAAGAAGCCCTTGATGGTCTTGTTGGTGTCGCCGGTCGCAAAGCTCTTGGTGGAGTATCGGAGTGCATCTGTGGTATGCCCCGAATACTCGCACATCAATTTGGTGCGGATGGAGTTAGGTTGGATCCGAAAATCAACCCATGTCTTTACTAAATTTAGCCCGAGAAGGCCTTGGGCTGAAAGGATGGCTATTTTGGCTAATGAGGGAAGGATCGCCTCCCTATCCGAATCTGGAGCAAAGGCACTAAAAGACTCGGAAGGTTTGAGGAGGCTTTCCGAGTAACCCGGTAGTTTCTTTTCGCTGTCTGGGGAAGTATCGTGGCAATAAAAGTAAGACAGTTGCCAATGTTTGACGTGGGAGTTTAAATTGAGGGTTGGCATCGGTGAATTCTTGCGGCGCTGGATAGATACCCCGCCACAAGTGAGAAGTGCACCGTCACCACTTTCACGGCACGGCTTACATTGGAATAGTTCGATGAAGAGAGTCAAGCTAGGCGGCATGCACAAGTACGACTCGGATAAAACGATGAAGTGGGTAATATTCAACATAGAGTTAGGCCCTATGTCGAATACCCGGAGGCCATAATGGTTTAAGACCTCCCGGAAGAAAGGGTGACCCGGAGGACGGAATCCCCGGGTCACGTGCTCTACGAAGCAGATTACCTCGTTATCAGCAGGTGTGGGCCGGGTCTCGTTGCCCGGCGCCCTCCAGAGAATGTCCTTCTGAGAAGGAAGGATCCCTAATTCGGCTAGCTCGTCCAATTTGGCTTTTGTAACTGTGGAACGCCCCCAGTTGGCGGAAATGGTTTGGGTAGTCCTCGCTTGAGTTGGTTGTTTTCCTTGTCGTTTGGGAGCCATGGGATCAACCTGCAAAACACAAGAAAAAGAGGCGCATGAAATAAGACCCGGGAGTGTTGAATTATCCGAGTATAAGGTATCAAGAAAGTATGAAGCTAAGAATTATCCGGGTATCATGCTATGAAGTGGAAATCACGAGGTATCCGGGTGTTAAGTGCACTTGTGGAAATTGCTGGTCACTTACGTATGGAAAAGCATTTGGGGATGATGGATGGTTGCCCATGTTTATACCGCAAGTAAAATAGCTGGAAAAGGAGGGTTTTCCGGGTGTTAATGCAATGAGCGGAAAATCAAGGAGGAACGGATCTAGATGGGAAAGTTTGCGGGCGATTCTTCAGAAGATTTGGTGATTAGTAAGGGTTGGAGGATCAGTTGCGACTATCAAGCAGATGATTAAAGGAGTTGGCAAGCATCGAATCGATCTAGTTTGATGCAATCGGACAAATGATCCGCGGGTTGACCTAGATCTGATCTTGGATAAATTGAAAAATTGCGAGGCTGAGTTAAACGGCTGCGAGAGGCTTACTGAGGAGATTGGAGTCTAACGTAACGCCGGCGAGCGGCGTGGCTCGAATGAGAGGAATGGAGGCGCGACGGCGACACTTGACGGCGGCGCGAGACGACTCGAGAGTGGACGCGGCCGATGGTGATCTTGCGTCGGTAACGGGTGCGAGCTCCTTGCGGTGGTGCTGTGAGGGTGTTAGGAGCAAGGAAGGAAAGGGGAAGCTGAGGCGTAGTGATGGGTTTAGGGTTACCCTCTAAGTGCTATTTATAAGGCAAGGGCGAGTCTATCTTAACGGCCAGAAGCCGGAAATCGTGGGGTAATGGTTGTCCACAAGGATTTTGCGAGATACGCGCCAATCGTTGAGCAAGGCATTTGGATAAAAGAAGAAGGGGATCTGCCTCGTGATGACAGGATTGATTATCGAGCATGGGATCTTGGCATTTTTATGGTTTGGACCTGGAAATTTGAACCAAAGTGTCCGGAAGAAAAGCCCGGGTTACTGCGTGGCCACCATGGAGTGAGGCCTAGCTGAATATCAAAACATCTTAACCCGGCCTCCATATGCCCGTATGATTGATATCTGTGCAGGGAATAGCAAGCGCTTCAAGGAGGATCCATGAAGCCCAGGCTATTCTGGGGACTACTGACAGGGGGATGATAACCCGGTATGCCAAACTCCAAGGAGTAACCCGGCCCAAAGGACGAGGCACAGGATCCGGCTAAGGATAAGGAAACCTGTGAAGGCCCAAACTTGTAGGCCCAGTAACCCGGATTGTGGGTTATGGTAGGAGAAAGTTAGGGTTTGTGCGACGGGTCCGGGTAGGATTCAGGATGCGTCTTGGAGAATAAGCCAGGGGTACGGGTGCTTTATAAACCGACCCCCAGGTCTAGTCTAGGCAGAGATCTAAGAACCCTAGCAATATCGCGTGACATCGAGCACCAGGTGTAATCCCAAAGTTGAGTTATTATATCAAGATCGGAGACTCGGCGACTTTGATCGCCGGCTACCAGATCGAATTGCACCATGTTTTCCTCTGAGCTAAACCCTCTCCCAAATACCTGTGTCGTCTTGCCCCAAGATCAGTTACCCCCGGTAACATCTGCCGTGATTATCCCACGACAAAAGGATCTTCTTCTTCTTCTTCATCGTCTTCCATCACAACCCCTCTTTCTCCATGCTTGGTCTAGCAATTATAGCTGGGCATGAAACCTCTCCGAAGTAGATGGCCGTGAAGGATTCTTTCGGAAGAGTGCTCTCTGACGTTCCGACAATCAACACATGGGCAACACATGAAGCCATTATCTTTGTTCGCCTGAGCTACAGCAAGAAATGCATTCAGGCCTGCCATATACTCAGAAGTGCGTCGGTCACCGTACATCCATCGCTGCCGTGCATCCATCTGCATCGTATAATTAAGTTTATCAAAATACATTACAATAACATATTAATACAGAGATGACCACAGTACATCGACAAATACTACTTTTTAATGTATCAGTTACAGATGAAAAGGATAATTTGTTAACCTCGGTCGAAGATACCATTTTCAGTGAGCTTATGTGCGGCTCGGGAATTTCGTCGAACACCTCGTGTGCATAGTAAAATAAAACACACTAACACCACACTCTCTCACACCTCCAAGCAAAAAAAAAGATGGAAGGGGAGGGGGCTGGGGCAGTATATATAGGGGAAGGGGGGCATTGGTCCCGGTTCGTGGACTGACCCGGGACAAATGTTCATGCGCGTGCCACGTGGCCAGTGGCTAGGCATTGGTCCTGGTCCGTGGCACGAGCCGGGACCGATATGTCCCCCACGAACCGGGACCAATGCCCCCAGGCGATTCCTGTTGCCCCAGGCGCACGAACCGGGACCAAAGCATGGCATTTGTCCCGGATTCGGTGGCAACCGGGACAGCTGCCCCCTGGCCCCCTGGACGAGAGGGGTTGTTTCCACTAGTGTTCTCTTCTGTTTACACAGTTATGCTTTGACTAATAAATCAGAATAAAAAATAGTGAAGAGAATTTGTTTGTATTAATTTGGGGTTGGGAACCCCGCTGCCAGCTCTTCTATCATTTGGATAAGCGGATGAAGCCACTAGTCCAGGGTGTGAAATTCAATCAACAAGTGAGATAAAGATTCTCTATTTCCGTCCTCATGAGCAAAAACAGGAACATAAAGCAGGAGTAATATATCCTGTTATTATTAGTGCTAAACTTTCAGGTGAAGAAGAGGAAAGATTATTGGGAACTCTGTAGAAACACCAAGGAGCTATTGGATATACTCTTGATGATTTGAAGGGAATTTCTCCTACTATATGTCAGCATGCTATTAATATAAAACCTGATGCAAAGCCAGTAGTTGAACATCAATGCCGTTTAATTCCTAAGATGAAGGAAGTGGTAAGGAATGAGGTATTAAAACTTCTTGATGCTAGTATTATTTTTCCTATTGTTGATAGTAGATGGGTGAGCCCTATGCATTGTGTCCCTAAGAAGAGAGGAATGATTGTTGTGCTTAATGAAAACAATGAGCTCATTCCACAAAGAGTAGTAGTTGGTTATAGAATGTGTATTGATTTTAGAAAGGTTAATAAAGTTACTAAGAAAGATCATTATCCTTTGCCCTTTATTGATCAAATGCTAGAGAGCTTGTCTAAGAAAACTCATTTTTTGCTTTCTTGATGGTTATTCTGGGTTTTATCAAATTGATGCTAGGAAGGAAGATCAAGAGAAAACAACCTTTACTTGTCCTTATGGTACTTATGCTTATAGACGTATGCCTTTTGGTTTGTGTAATGCTCCTGCTACTTTTCAAAGATGCATGTCTGCTATTTTTCATGGTTTTTGTGAAGAAATTGTGGAAGTATTCATGGACGATTTCTCCTTGTATGGAACTTCTTTTGATAATTGTTTGCACAACCTTGATAAAGTTTTGCTGAGATGTGAGGAAACTAATCTTGTTCTTAATTGGGAGAAATGCCACTTTATGGTGAATGAAGGAATTCTTCTTAGACATAAAATTTCCGAAAGAGGTATTGAAGTTGACAGAGCTAAAGTGGAAGCAATAAATAAAATGCCCTATCCTAGGGATGTTAAAGGTATTCATAGTGTTCTTGGTCATGCTGGTTTTTATAGGAGGTTTATTAAAGATTTCTCTAAAATATCAAAGCCTCTTACTAATCTTCTTCAAAAAGATGTACCATTTGTTTTTTATGATGATTGTAAGGAAGCTTTTGAAACTTTAAAGAAGGCTTTAACCACTGCTCCTATTGTTCAACCACCTGATTGGAATTTACCTTTTGGAATTATGTGTGATGCTAGTGATTTTGTTGTAGGTGTTGTTCTTGGACAGCGCATAGATAAGAAGTTGAATGTTATTCATTATGCTAGTAAGACTCTTGATGCTACTCAAAAGAATTATGCTACTACTGAAAAAGAGTTCTTAGCTGTAGTTTTTGCATGTGATAAGTTTAGGCCTTATATTGTTGATTCAAAGGTTACTATTCATACTGATCATGCTGCTATTAGATACCTTATGGAAAAGAAAGATGCTAAGCTTAGGCTTATTAGATGGGTGTTGCTATTACAAGAGTTTGATCTGCATATTGTGGATAGAAAGGGTGCTGAAAATCCTTTTGTTGATAACTTGTCTAGATTGGAAAACATTACTTTTGATCCTATTCCTGTTAATGATAGTTTTCCAAATGAACAGTTGGCTGCAATAAAGGTAAAATCCCAAGATAGTCCATGGTATGCTGATTATGCTAACTTTATTGCTTCAAAGTATTTGCCTCCAACGTTTACAACTCAACAAATAAGAAAATTCTTCTATGATTTGAGGCATTATTTTTGGGATGACCCACATTTATATAAAGAAGGAGTAGATGGTATTATGAGAAGATGTGTACCAGGTCATGAACAACGTGAAATATTGAACAAGTGCCATGGTAGTTCTTATGGAGGGCATCACGCTGGAGATAGAACCGTACAAAAGGTTCTACAATCAGGTTTCTATTGGCCCACCCTCTTTAAAGATGCACGTAAATTTATTTTATCTTGTGATGAATGTCAAAGAGTAGGAAATATTTCTAGACGTAATGAAATGCCTATGAGTTATTCTCTTGTTATTGAACCTTTTGATTGTTGGGGATTTGACTTTATGGGTCCTTTTCCTCCTTCAAATGGTTATACTCATATTCTTGTTGCTGTTGATTATGTTACTAAGTGGGTAGAATCTATAACTACTAAAAGTGTTGATGGTGAGACCTCTATAAAAATGCTTAAAGATGTTATTTTCCCTAGGTTTGATGTGCCTAGATATCTTATAACTGATGGAGGTTCTCATTTTATTCATGGTGGTTTTAGAAATACCGTTGCTAAATATGATGTTAATCATAGAATTGCCTCAGCTTCTCATCCTCAAACGAGTGGGAAAGTAGAATTATCAAATAGAAAAATTAAATCTATCTTTGCAAAAGACTGTTAATAAATCTAGGAAGAATTGGTCAGGTAAGTTGAACGATGCTTTATGGGCTTATAGAATTGCTTATAAAATCCTATGGGTATGCCTACTTACAAAATGGTTTATGGGAAAGCTTGTCACTTGCCTTTAACATTAGAACATAAAGCTTATTGGCCAGTGAAAGAATTAAACAAAGATTTTAAACTTGCTGGTAAGAAAAGAATGCTTGATTTGAATCATTTAGATGAATGGAGACGTGAAGCTTATGAAAATGTCAAGCACTTTAAAGAGAAAGTTAAACAATGGCATGATAAAAGAATCCTTAAAAGAGAGTTTCATGTTGGTGAGAAAGTTCTATTGTATCGGACTCGTCTCAGATTTTTTGCTGGAAAATTACTCTCCCGATGGGAATGACCTTATGTTATTGAAGAAGTGTATCGTTCGGGTGAAATCAAAATTGCTTCCCTCAAGGATAACACTACACAAGTGGTTAATGGACAAAGACTCAAACATTATATTTCCGGGGATTCCTATGATGAAGATGTGGATGTTATTCAAGTTATGACTCCGGAGAAGTTCATTAGGGGGAAGATTCAAGAATCTACAGAGTTTGTTTTGGAATAGGTAACAGTTCTGTTAAGAAAAAGTTCACGAAATACCTTTTCAGTTATAGATTATCAGTTTTTGGAAAATATGAAAAATATTGAGCCGAAGAGGAGATGGAGAAGTTGCCCGGAGGCACCACACCACCAGGTGGCGCGGACCCACCCTTGGCCGCACCAGCCTATGGTGTGGGAGCCTCGAAGCCCCTCTCCAGCTCGTTTTCGACCTGGACTTTCCTTTCGTTACGCATATTTTTGCTATATAACCCCCCGGATCCCCCAAGGTCCTTATATCGTTTTCTCGCCGTGTTTCTGTTTCGTGCTATTTCTGCCAGGATTCGTTTTCAGTTTTAGAAGCATCATGGTCTCCGCCAATATCAACAAGGGGAAGGGACCGAAGGAATATGATATCCAAGACCACAAGACGAAGAAGGAGATCGAGAGTGGAGCTGAAGGAGATGTAGAAGAAAACCCACGAGTGCATCCACGCGCCACCATTGCAAGCATTGGAGCGGTTGCAAAACCTCGCAAGAAACTGACGAGGATTAGCACCGGAGGGAAGGCCCCACGTCACTGCTTAGCTTCAAGGACACCCCATTCAGGCATAAAGAAACCTTTTCGTACTTTAATTCATGAGTATCAATCTAGGAGGGAACCCGAGGCAGATGTGCCTTCTTGCTGGGATATGGATCGTTCTAACCGTGCAGATAAAGAAAGATCTAAAGCCAAGCAAGTGTGTGTGTGTGTGGGGGGGGGGTAATCTTGATGGCTTGAATTCACCGTCTGACAAGCACGCAAACCATACTGAGCGCAATACGGAGGTGATGCGTATGCTTATGTTCGCAAATGAAGATTTGAAGGAATCAATTGATAAGCTCATCGAGAAGGATTCACCACCACCACCGAAGAATTGATTCGCCATCGGTATTGGCACCCCCTTGGCTTGTTCCAAGCTTGGGGGAGTGTCGCGGTATCACCTTTTATCTTTCACCCTTTTTACCTTTTTAGTAGAGTCATATCATGAGTAGAGGAAATATCATATAGTATGGTTTGCAGTATGGAAGTGTTGCTCCTTAGTTGGTTATCGTTGTATCCCTTGGTTTGAGTCGCCGTAATGAAATATTAATGAGAAGCATCATCATCTACTTGTTTCACTTTATTTTAGTTTGCAATTTTTATTATGTGATTGATCTTGTTTTTTTTTGAAACATTTTCTACTGCAGGGGAGTCCCCCACAACCCTTTATTTCCATCCAAAAGAGTGTTACAGTTATGTACAAATATACAGGAGAGGGAAAAGACTAAGGTAGTCTATCCCAGGCTAACTAATTTAGGGAGTTAATCCATAAAACTAAGTCAGCAGCCATAGAAGCACTCAACCTATGCTTAAGCATAAGAAGATCTAACAAGAAGCCCACTTTCCATCCCATAAAGGAATGTCTTTCCGATTTGAAAATGACTCCATTCCTTTGCTTCCAGATGTTCCAGCATGCAAGTATCACTATCTCAGTGAAGCAAGGTCCTTTAAAAGCCTTTTTTGCAAAGGAGAGATTATGCAAAATCGTGTTATCACTCCAGCTCATTTGCAAATAGTTCCAAATCCGAGAGCTAAAAACACATTGAAAGAACAGATGGATCCAGTCCTCATGACAACGTTTGCAGCAAAGAACACAGTGATCAGTGCCTTCAATCTTCCAGTCCCTTCTCTTGATCATATCCTTTGTATTAATTCTATCTTTTAGAATCAGCCAAGCAAAGAATTTATGCTTTGACATGCATTTGGATTTCTAGATCCATTTTGCAGGCCCATCAGCAGGCAGTTGAGCAAACTGCAGTTGATAGAATTTACTGGAAGTATATACCCCTTTATTGAAATTGCATGTCCAAACATCCTCACTGTCATTCAAATGAACATTATCCAGTATGACTTGCAGGTTATTAAACTCAAGGAAGGCTTCATTTGAAAGTGGCAAATGAAAAGCATCCGAGAGATCTGTCATCTGTTTCAAATCTCTTTCTGAGGACAAAGGATCCTTGGCAAAAGAGAACAATCTTGGGAATTTTATGGACAAAGGTTGTCCTATCCAAGAGTCTTTCCAGAAAAGTCCAGTAAATCCATTCCCCATTATGCAAGAAGATAATGAGCACCGAGTATCAGCTAATTGCATAACACCTCTCCACCAAAAAGAGCCACAGGAGGTCACAGCATGTGGTACTGACTGAAAATAATAAGCATTCTTAACTAAATGGACCCAAGGAATATCCATAGAATTATAGAATTTTGGCAAAAATTTCAGTAGTAAAGCTCTATTTTGAATCTGCAGATTAATGATCCCTAATCCTCCTTTACTTTTGGGCCTGCAAACCATATCCCAAGCAGCCAAAGAATTCACTCTTTGCTTATTTTTGTCCTTCCTCCAAAGGCATCTCCTCCTTTCTTTGTCAATTATGTCAATGACACCCTTAGGGATTACTAAAGTGCACATGTAATAAGTGGGCAAAGAGGATAGAACCGAATTCACAAGAACCAAGCTATCCCCATGAGAAAGAAACGAGACTCTAGCAGAAAGTCTCCTCTCAACTCTGTCAATGAGTGGTGCAAAATCCTTGATTGTTGGCTTAGTGGTTCCCATGGGCAAGCCTAAATATGTGAAGGGCATAGAGGCCACAGTACAATCCAGAACATAAGCCAAATCAACAGTTTCCTGCTGTGAAAGATTGATTGGTATCATAGAAGACTTGTTATAGTTCACCTTTAACCTAGTGATATGAGCATAAAGGTTGAGCAAATCTTTAAATACCAACAATTGAGCCGAATTAGCAGGTAAGATGACCAGTGTGTCATCAGCATATTGAACAATAGGAAAATCTCCACCAATTGGAATTGGTAAACGGAGACGTCCCTCCCTCAGAGCCAAATTAACAATACTTTGCAACAGATCCCCACCCAACACATAGAGAATTGGTGACAAAGGATCACCCTGCCTGACTCCTCTTTTGCATACAAAAGGTTTGCCAGGAACTCCATTTAACAGTACCGACGATGATCCAGAGGATAGAATTTCCTTGACCCATTTTATCACTAAGGGAGGAAACCCTTTATATCTCAAGATTTGTAGAATAGCACTGTGCTTAATGGTATCAAAAGCTTTCTCAAAATCAATCTTGAAAATCACCACTTTCTGTTTAGATTGTTTACACTGAAAAATGTATTCAAAACACCATGCCAGACAATCTTTAATAGTTCTGGATTTGATGAACCCATATTGATTAGCATGGATACATCTAAAGATTTTATCTTGGAAACGATTAGCCAGAATCTTAGTGATAAATTTCAGACAAGTATTTGTCAGAGAAATGGGCCTAAAATCATTCACTGTCTCAGGAGAATGTGTCTTTGGAATAAGAGTAATGAAAGAACCATTAATACTTTCCAAAGAAATCTTAGCACTATGAAATTCATTGCAGAGTTTGATAAAATCCTCTTTTATTATACTCCAGCATTGTTTAATAAATAGGCCTGTAAAACCATCAGGGCCAGGCGCACGAGCAGGTTTGAGGTGTTTTACAACACCCTCAATTTCCTCCACAGTAAAAGGATCAGCAATGACCTCTAATCCCTCAACCACAGGCAAGAAAACAGATAGATCAGTATCAACCATAGGTGGGCATGAGACACCCATTCTGTTCTTGAAACAGGACCAAAAAGCAGCAACTTTGTCCTGATGATCCACCAACAAGTTCCCAAAAGCATCTGAGATGGAAGGAATAGTATTGCGCCTAAACCTCTCTGTAGCTCTGGCATGAAAATATTTAGTATTTTCACCAGAAAGCTTAGCCCACCTAATAGTACATCTTTGCTTCCAGTAATCAGACTGCATAGCCAGCAAGTTTTTGATGTGCTTTTTAACAATAAGTCTGAAATTAAACTCAGCAACACTCAGATTCCTCATATCTTCCAATTGATCCAGGAACAGAATCACTTTACTACTCATATCAATAAGGATTTTCAGCTGGGAGAGATTCCTACCCCAATCCTTCAGAGCATATCTAAGATTCTTTAGTTTAGCAGTGATTCTGGAGGTAATTGATTTGGCCATAACTGGGGTATTCCAAATCTTTGTCACAAGGTCAAGGAATCCTGGTTGGTTAACCCAATGATTTTCGAAACGAAAGATCTTTGCCTTTGGGATATTTGTTCCAATTTTAACAGTACATGGCAGGTGGTCAGAAGTAATTTTGGACATGGGTAAAACCATAGTATTTGGAAAGTCCAATGTCCATTGACATGAGGTGAAAAACCAATCCAGTTGGACCAAAAGAGGATCATTTTGCATATTAGACCAAGTGAAATTCCTACCTTTAACATGCAGCTCCAATAAACCTAGGTGACTAGTGACATCATTAAAGATAAACATATCATTAAGATCATCCCCTGGTTTATTTCTATTATCCAGTGATCTAATAAAGTTAAAATCACTAAGAATCATCCAGTTCTGGTGAATAGGAATAGAGAGATTATAAAGCCAATTAACAAAATCCTCTCTTTCCACCCCCTTGCAAGGGCCATAAACATTCACTAGATTCCAAGAAACTGAGTTATGAATTGAAGTGAATTTAATGTGAATGGCAGAACGGTGAACTTCTATTAATTCTCCATTGAAAATGGAACCATTCCATAGCACAATTAAACCTCCAGAAGCTCCAACAGAGGGAGAAAAAGCAAATTGATCAAACCTTTTAGGACAGAAAGACCTAATAAAAGAATGATCAAAATCTTGGCATTTAGTTTCCTGGAGGCAAATGACAGAAGCCTGACTTTCCTCAATTTTATTGTAAACTTCATCTCTTTTAGATTTGTCATTTAAGCCCCTCACATTCCAATCAAACACAATCCAGTCCAAATTCACATAGGTCGTATTATCCATGGAATATATGAAAAGTAATCAAAGCTGATGATAATCATAAAATACCAGCAAAGAAGATAACCAAAAGATAATAACCATATCCATAGTGCAGTACAAATGTCATCCATCATAACAAAATGTATCATAAAAGACCAACAGAAATTCCAGGGTCCAACCAGGCCCACAAAAGAAGAGAAAGGCCCACTAATCATCAGAACTCGAAGAGCTGGTGGGCTTCTTTGGAGAAGCTTCAAGCTTCTCCACAGTTAACTCTGAATCATCTATCTGTAGCATTTTTTCCGCCTTTCGCAGATCAGCAACAGGAGTGAAAGGAGGCACTCCCCCTGCAGAAGCCTGAGGGCGAGAAGACTTCGCTTTCTTCCTTGGTTCCGGCTTATCAGTAGCAGGCAGAACCCGGAAGCCAGCATTCTTAGCAAGGCTTCTCGTCACTCGACGCTCCTCGAGGACTAGCGGAGTAGCAACCTTCCTAGCTCTTTTTTTGAAGTAGCAGGCTCAGGTGTAGCAGGTTCAGAAGCAACAGAGCTAAACTCCAGCAGCATAGGCACAGGGGCGGCAGTGGAGACAGGTTCGTCCACAGGCAACAATGATGACAGAAATTCAAATCTTCTATCAAAGATAATCCTTGCTTTGTGTTCCAGAAAGTACCTGGACCACTCCAACACAGGACCAGGCATTAAAACTTGAAGGATCTGAACATCGTTGTTCAGAACTGCAGCATTCTCTGGGATTGGTGGAACAAATGGAACAATAGCCAGCTGGTTTTGTTCCACTTGTTGCTGCAGCTCCACAAATTGCTCAGGGCCTTCAGCTCTGACAGCATTCATTGAATCAATTGAGGCGCCAGAAAACTGAATCGAGACAGAGGATTGCACCTGCTCTGGCTCTGGGGCCTGGTCGACAAGATCCTCCTGCGCCTCATTCTCACCCTGTTCTTCATTGTTCCAGTTTCCCCATCCCCCCTGCTGTGGTTCAGGATGAAGCGGTGGGACCCACGCCTCATGAACTGGTGCAGCAGGTCCACCGAAAGCAGGATGTGGGTTGTCATTAGGAGGAAGAAGATCCTCATCCCCCGGCAGAGCGTCAGCCGCGTCGCTGTTCAAGATGAAAACAGGGCAGGTCTAGGAGACCACATGGCCTCCATATCTCTGAACCTCCCGAATTACAATCGAGCGGGGAATATCGGACAGGGGAAGCATCCTCCCTCCACCAGGACCGGAGCTTGCCAAACTTGGAAACCACCTCGCGAAGAAATTCGTCGGTGCGGTAGTCCATGTGCAGATTTAAGATCATAATCCAGCCGGTCCTGGTGTACGTAGTTGATCGAACATTCTCTCCTTCATCATGCCTCACGAAGGATAACATCCTACCATCTGGAAAGACAAATGGTAGAGAGTTTACCAGGAAATCTCGGGCCACCTGATCCGCCATGCGGAACATGCCGACTCCAACCGCGCTTTCCGAGAAGGAGACGACCTGCAGATGCAGTTCTTGAAAGATGTAATCGACGATCTGCTGCAGAATATCGTCGAGCTCTTCAACCGGTGGCCGAGGGACTAGTTGGCCAATGGCCCAAGATTCATGGCGGCGAGGAGGAGCCATGGAAGAGGTGATGTAGATGCGAGCAGGCCGCTCCTCGGCCGCCCAGGGCTCCTCGACATGCATCCCTACCGGGAGGAACCGAGTAGGGTCACAAGGGAAGTTCGCCATTGCTGAGGGAGGTTCCGATTCGCGAGGCGATTCCGGCGAGGGTTTTCCTGGAACAGTGGCAGGGGCAGGGGTAGAGCTGAGGGAGGGGACTCCTCGGTTCCAATATTCGGCGATTTAACTACCCAGCGCAGAGTTCCATTAATCCCCAGGCAGTTTCTGCGGATATGGCCCGAACGTGAACAAGACCAACACCGAACCCGGCCCGTACACTCTGTCGTTGCATGTTTAGCTGAGAGGCAGTTAGAGCAAGGCCAAACCTGGGCCGCCAATTTATCAATTAATTTGTCAAATCCATCATCAACGGGAACAGAGGCCACATCAGGGGCCACAAGAATAGGATCCGTAGCAGACTTAGCAACATGAAGACCAGGTTCAAACGATCCAAACATAATTGCAGGCAACTCATGATCAATATCAGAACCAGTATTATTATGAATCATGAGAGGAACAGTTGGTTCTGCACGAGTAGCAGAAGGTTTAAGAAAAGGCTTGAATCATTTAGATTTTACCTTATTCTTTTTTCTCGTGACAAAAGTCCACTCATTTGCCTGATCGTGATTCCACCTTTTTAATTTAGAAATACAATTTGGACCACCAAAACTCCAAAGATGAAAATAACACTTGAAATGAAAGCAAGAGTACCATTTAATCTTCATAATATGAAACCCAACCTCCTTAGATGAGACCTCAAAAGAGAAAACTCGATCATGGAGACAAGTAACATTTAAAGAGCCACAATAACCTCCAATCGCCGCTTCAAGAGCTAAAGCAACAGTATTTTCATCAATTTTGAAAGCAGCACGGCCAAAAGATACCACCAGTTTGAAAGCGCCGTAATTCTTAGTAGCATGAACGTCCGATCCGAAAAGTAATCGGACTTCCTTAGCAAGAGCTAGACCTCTAGAAAAATCTAGGTCTAAAACCTTAGCTGCATGAACTAAACCCACCGAAGGATCAATAGGATTCCGATCCAAAAGCGGCACCAGAGAATCCGCATCCAATATAGGAACGATGGCATTAGAATGATCCAGAAGAGAGCCATTACGTGGAACCAAATGATCTTGAACCCTGGCACGATGACAAGCAAATTGGATCTCAGATCCAGGATGAATGCTCTCACGTACCTTGAGGAAACGTTGATCAAGCACAAAGCCCGCTTGATCTACTAGTTGGATCTTCTTGTCTTTCGGATCTAACAGTACAAAACCCACGTAAATGGGATTGAACTTGAGATCCACCTCGGTGGAGAAAATCGCCCTCAAACGCCAACAAAAGCGATCAAAAAGAAACTTTGCCTTGGTCATGATGGAGAAAGGGGTGGACGACAATGCCGGAGTGGCAGATGCCGTAGGGGAGGAGGACGATAGTGCCGGAGTGACAAATGTCGGAGAGGGGAGGCTAAAACCCTAGATCTCTTCGGAGTCGCCATGAGCGCCGCCTAGAGAAGGAGTAGTATTGGTATCAATTTTGGAGTTTCAAGATAATCTAGTTGGTTTTTGGCAAACTTAGCATTGGTCAGTAGCAACAATTCGTGAGACTTAAGTAGAAAAAAAGTGAGTTGCATGTAGATATATTATTCCATGATCTTTGTTCTTTGTTAGCCCATATGCTTGGTATTCTCAAATAAGTTTGTTTGCACCTTCAAGGAAGATTGCATGATTGGCTTTATCATATATGTTTTTGTTTTTTTACTTCGATTATTATGCTTGCTACCCAACCTTGCTAGCCAAAAACCTATACTGAGAGGGAATGCTTCTCGTGCATCCAAACCTTGAGCCCCAAAACCTTGCCATTTGTGTCCACCATACCTACCTATATGTGGTAATTCACCGCCACTCCAAGTAAATTGCTCATGTGTTACCTTTAAAACCTTCAAAATTATCCCTGTTTTGTGTTCCTGTTTTAGCTCATGAGAACGCAAATAGAGAATCTTTATCTCACTTGTTGATTGGACTCACACACCAGGACTAGTGGCTTCATCCGCTTATCGAAATGCTAGAAGAGCTGGCAGCGGGTTCCCCAGCCCCAAATAATAATACAAATTCTCTTCATTCTTTTTTCCCCGGATTTATGAGTCAAAGCATAATTGTGCAAACAAAAGAGAAACAGGGATGGCCTTCTATACCAGTTGCGTCCTTCAATGGGATCCGCTCTAGTTGGCTTGTGATGTACTATATTTTCTGTTTGCCATTCGTTGACATAGACATACACACCTCTCAAAATATAGATACTCCTCCACGGTATGCTATTGTTGGCAGGCACCCAACGATTTGGTTAGCCATGGTTTGTGTAAGAAAGGTTGGGAGGAGTGTCAAACTTTTACACCTCTGTTTTACAAAATAAAATCTCTAGCACATGAGTGATCAATGCTTCCCTCTGCGAAGGACCTATCTTTTACATTTATCTTGAGTTAGTAAACCTACTTCTTTCTGTCTAAGCACGCATTTGAGTTGTTGTGATTCATCCAGCTACATATTGATTTACTCAATCATGTTCTTTATTCTTCTTTGTTTCTGCAAATGCTTTTATCTGTTTGAATACCACTTTGAAAGTTACCAATGTTATTTTCATCCTTTGATACGTCCATTTTGCATCACCATTTTATGTTGTTATTTTCTGTTATTCATCGATATATTTCATATTATGATGCATCCCTTATGTTATTTTATCTTATTTTGCGTGTTTCATAATTTTTGGAGAATAAACACCGGGACCAGAATTCTAATTGAAAAAGCACCGTCGAGATACCCTATTTCAGAAGATCAGAAGAAGAAGAAGAAGGGGGACACCGGAGGGGTCTGAGAAGTTCATAGGAGGACTCCAGCCAGAGGGGGGCCACCAGGGGACCACACCATGAGGTGGAGCACCCCCTGGCCGCGCCACCAGGTGGTGTGGCCACCCTGGCCCACCTCTGGTCGACATCTTTCGCGTACTTGACCCCAGGGAACCCTAAGCCCCATACCATCATCGAAGAATTATTCCGCCGCCATCTCAGGGCGGAGAACACCTGAGAGAGAAAAGCTCTCTGGCAGAGAGAAATCCGCCAGGGAAATTCCTCTCCGGAGAGGGGAAATCACCCCCATCGTCACCGTCATCACTCCGGGCTTCATCGGGGTCATCCTCATCACCAGCACCATCACCCTCATCATCCACCATCATCCCGTTTTAACAATTGGGGGCCTCTATCATTGTTTTACATTAGATCTCTCTCCCGGTGTGGATTACTTGTTAGTAGTTGATGCTTGTGAGATTTATCGGTGTTAGCACTTTATAACCAAATTGTTATCATCCATTATATCACATCTGATTATGATCCATATTATGTCTTGTGAGTAGTTCGTTTAGTTCTTGAGGACATGGGAGAAGTCATGATGTTAGTAGTGAATTTATATTGAAGTAATATCTCGTGGTTCGGTATTTAAGTTGTGGTGCTATTCTTCTAGTGGTGTCATGTGAACGTCGACTACATGATACTTCACCTTTATGGGCCTAGGAGGATGCATTGTGTATTTGGCTACTAATTGTGGGGTTGCCGGAGTGTCAGAAACCTAAACCCTCGTTAGGAAACCAATGCACGACGGAGCGTAGAATCCCCGAGTTTAAACTGTGGTTAGTTTATCTTAATTACTTTCTTGTATTTGCGGATGCTTGCGAGGGGTATAATCACAAGTATGTATTAGTCCTAGTTGGGAGGTGCATTAGCATAGGTTCACCCACACAACACTTCACGAACCAATGGATATTAATCAACTGTAACAAAGCGAAAGCACTTGACAAAATTCCCATGTGTCCTCGAGAACGTTTGGTAGTCATAAGTAACTCAACCGGCTTGTCCTTTGCTCTCAAAAGGATTGGGCCACTTGCTGCAATATTATTTACTGCACTTTATTTATCTGCTATGTCCAAAACAACCAAAAACCCGTTTGTTAGTGTTTACAGTGAATCCTCTAGCTAACCTGCTTGTCAACACCTTCTGCTCCTTGTTCGGTCCGACACTGTTATTTATCGAAAGTACTACGATACACCCCCTATACTTGTGGGTCATCAGCCTTGTTTTCGGAACGAGACGCCTTTTTGGCTTGAACCAAAGCATCGATATTTCCGCCTCTCACTCCGATGTCGTCTTTGGCCTCTACATGCTCATTGGCAGTTGTGAGCATAGAACCTAAGTCCTTGTGCTCTTTCGAACCAACCATGAACGGTACGAGACCGGGGTTTTAGGCCATTGATGAAAGCATGCATTGCTTGTACATCACTTACTCTGGAGAAACTATTCTTCATTGCAGTCCATCTTGAGATAAAGTCGACATACAACTCGTCTTTGTATTGGACGCAACGGTTCAACTGGTTGATGCTCTTGGGGCGTTTATACGTACCCCGGAAGTGCTGAGCGAAAACTCTAGCAATATCCTCCCAGCTGTCTACCGTTCTTGACGGAAGGCGGTTAATCCAGTCTCTGGCTCCATCCAGCAACATTAGGGGAAAATACTTCACAACTTATATGTCTTTCCTTTTGTTGATTTGGATGGCAGTATAGTAATAAGAGAGCCATGTATCCGGGTTTGTACTTCTGATATACTTTTGATAAGTTGGCCCTACTTTGGCAAAGCTACATGATGATTTTACGGATCCTGTTAGTGAAACACTTTGGTCCGAAGTATCGTCTGTTTACGCCTTATTGACGTGTGCGGAATACCTTCTAGCTGAATGGAAAGACAGGGATATACTCCGTTCTGGTCCATTGTTGCGTGAATACGCTCTTCTAGGATCATCCCTATTTCTTCCAGCATCCCGTCCTTTGGAATAAGGCGGAGTTCTACTCCTTACCCTTTCTTTGTTCCTTGGAGGGGTTCAGGATCTCTCACGCCTCTGAGGATTGTCGTATCTTCCGGCTTTATCAGCCGGGTATCTCGGAGGCGACATTGTTTTTTCGTCATTCCGGTTTTTCTCCTCCCGTTCTTTGTCATCACGGGGTTTTGCATTATTTCTGCCTTTTGGCGGATGGAATCCTGTTCTGGACGTTGCATCCTTATTGTCCAGGATTTTATTTTCCTTCTTGGGATCTCCCTTCTTTTCCTCCAAATCACCTGAATCTCCGGGTTTGCCTAGGTCACGTGCTCCATCGGCGCACGTGGCAGTTTTGCACAAGGCTGAATCATCATGTAGCTTTCCTAAACGTGCTTGTCCTCGCTGTTGATGTTGTAATTCTTTCCCTAAGAAAGAATACACTCCCTGCAGCTTTTCTTCATTGGAGTATAGATCATCGTTAAGGATGGTGAAAGCAGCTTCTGCGTTTTCAGCTACAGTTTTGTAGATGTGTTCTCCCTTAGCATTTCCGCTATTAACATGCCTTTGCCAAGATGGGTTTTCAAGCCGCTTTCTTGCTGGCAGTTCTTCCGGCTTTGAAATTCCGGGTAACCCCGTGGGTTTAATTTCAGATCTACTCCTTCGTTCATATTCATCGGTTTCATCCTGCTATATTTTGATATCAGCTTGGGTTTTGAGGAGTTTTTCCCGAGTTTGGAACAAATGTTGTGTCTGCCGCATTATTGCTTTCCGTCTGGCTTCCAGCACTTCCGGTGGCGCATTACGTGCGACCGGGGGTTTGTATTAGGTTAATCTCCTCTAGTTCCGAAATTTGAGGAACAGGGATTCCAGCCTTTTTCTTCTCCACAGATTTTACGCCATTGCCTCCTCCAACTTCCAGGTTTTGGTTGGCAATATCTGCCAATTTTTCCATTTTTTTCTTTTATGATTTGGATAGCAGCTTCCTGGAGGACTTCTTTTTCTTCTTGGAAGATGGAGGTTTTCTATTTGGTTCATCTTTCATCAATTCCTTGACATCGGGATAGGTTGGACTAATTTTGCCGTCCTCTTCCTCTCCTTCTTCCCTATCATCTGGTGGAGGCATTTTGGGGTCTTCTTCCTCTTTGGTGTCCGACTTTTCAGATGGTTTTGCCATGAGTACTTCATGGAAGCTCCCGTGCATGGATTTGACCTTTCTTTTGAAAGCATCTTCATATTTGGAATATGTATCTGCAGATCCAGTTTCCGAGTCTAGCTTTGCTTCTATGGCTGCTAATACAAACTCAACTTCCAAGTTCGTCGCCTGATCGGCAGATGTCGGATCTTCCACCTTTTCTGTGGGATCATAATTTTTTGCCTTCTCCACAGGATTTGCATCTTCCGTATTTTCGGCGATCTCTGGCTGCACCATGCCAATAAAGTGTGATATGGCCGCAGGCATCTCCTGACAGGCGGCAAATCCAGTTATTCTTTGGCGATATGCAGCTATTGAGGCTTGATCTCCCCCTATGTATGAATAGGGTAGATCTGAGGAGATTCCGACATTGAAGTCTTCATCTATTGGTCATAGGACAGGTGTGATGAAATTGCTTCCACCACGGAATACCAGTACTTCTGCTATCAAACCGATAAAAACATCAGCAGAACAGATTGGCAAGACAGAAGCAATTACCAGGTGATTCCGTGCCGACATATAGGATCCGTTATTGAGGAAGCGTCCGACGTTTCCGTCGGATTCCAGGCTTCCGAAAGTGATCGTGCTGCCGATTCCGTTGAGTATTCCCGCTCGAAACGTAACTCCCAACGCTGCTGGCCCCACGGTGGGCGCCAACTGTCGAGACTTCGTAGTTGGGATCATGGACAGGGGTGCCATAAGCCTACTGGTAGAACCGTGGGGGAACGTGGGAGAACTGGAAGCGAGGACACGATTTACCCAGGTTCGGTACGTCGCAACTATGGCGGCTTTCCTACTCCTGCAATCTCACTAAAATCATGGCTGAAGCCTGAAGTATACATAGTACAATTGTGAGTATGGTTTTGCTAACTCGACGAGGATGAACTTTACGACGAGTTGGCTTCTAGCTCTTATCTTGTTGTTCTCTCACTCATGTCTGTCTTTATATAGATAGCCGGATTAGGGCCTACAGGAAAGAAACCTAGAAGGCTACAGAAAGTATCTAAACTTGGAAAGTAAGGAATCTAGCTTCTTCTCCAAGTCGTACCACGTTTGGGTCGTGATCCGGGTCCTTCTAGAATCCGTCTTTCTGCGCGTCGGCTTACTTGGCCGCCCAATGGACTCCGCTCCATTGCCTGTGGGACACCCTGGTAATCCGGCCTCTGGCCAATGCCGGACATACCCCCATTTGTCATATATCCGCCAACCCCTCTTGCAGGCATATATTCACATATAAGCCTTGTTGAACCTGGCATTTCCATCAAGTGCTACAAAGAAAGAACTACCAGGGTTGCCCCTCCTCAGCTCATTTGCATAGTCCCAAAGCATTTTGTACTTACCTTCTTCATCACCATGAATAATCCTCATTTCCACTCTCCTAGCCCTCTGCAACTTCATCCTACCTGGTGTCATATGCCATTTATCCTGCACAACTCTTGAAAAAATTCTCATATTCATGTCCTGATTAGCTCTAAAACTCTCCAAATATTTTCTTGCAAGGAAAGGTGCAGTGAAAGCATTCACATTCCACTTCTTAGCACATGTGTGCTCAGCCACATATCTCTTGATCATGAACAACATGTCCTGCTGTCAGCTGATGCCCACGGATACCAAGTGCAGTCTCAAGCACACACTGCCTTAACTCTTTTTTTTTGTCATTGATTGGCATTGTTATATCCACTCTGTTTTTGCAGCTATATTCCCTGATTGCTTGCCTCAACAAAACCACATTTGAAAATACTTGCCCCACATGGAATTTTGGCCTTTGGAGGTCCTCTGCTCTGAATGTCCTAAACTTAGTAGCCAATTCATCATATGAATCAGGACCCCACAAGTCATCACCTTCTTCTTCATACTCCTCCTTTGGTAACTTCATTGTTACACTCACAATTTCTGCACTAATATTCCCATGCTCCTATACTTTCTCCTTCCCTTTAGCACTTCTCACCACACGCTCATCCTCATCAATATTGTCAGCATATAAGTCATCATCATCATCAGAAATATTGAAGTCACTGTCAACAAGAAAATAAGGACCATCATCTGAACCATCTGAATCTATGACTAGGTGTGTATCATCTTTGGAGCCTCCAACAACAGGTTATTGCAATTCTTGTTCCATTGGCTGGATTACAGCTGTCTCTGTCTCATACAGAGGACATTGGGCATCAACTGATCTCTTTCTACTAACAAACTGAAAGTTGCTTGCTTCAACCCTTGGATATATCACCTGCAATGGAGTATGCACTTCTGTCTCTGCTATAGGCTCCTCATCTGGCTCTTCAGGTTCTTGCTCTGCTTCATTATCAACTTGTTCCATTCCCTTTGAAGGACTCAAAACAGGAGGAAGTTGGACAACAGGATTCCAAACTACATCATCATCATCAATGCGATTCATGATGTCATCATGGTCCGCATACAAGCTGAAGAGGTGGTGGCCAATCGAGTGAAACTTAAGCATGAAATCAGTGTCATCATCAGAAAAAATCTCTCTCAGTCCGTTCCTGTTCATAGCCAGTACGGGAATACAATAATAAACCTTAACTCTTCCCGCCATCTCCTCCAATGTCCTCAATTAAGTTTTCAACCATAATTGGAGACCATGTCAATTTATCAACTTGATCAGTCCAGGTAACACTGCCGTCGACATAGCATTTGTTTACCCCTTCACCCGTAAAATAGCCACCATGGTTAAACTGCACTGAAAACTTCTCACTACGTGGCCCTGCGATTTAAAATCGTACATGAATCACTAAAATCCTACTAAAAATGGCAACTTTTCGTGTCTAAAACCCTACTCCCAAACCCCCAATTGACCACGGCCAACCCTAACCAACAGATGAAATCAACGACTACACCTATGCGAACGAGTGAAATGTGCAATACACGATTCTCTCCACGTGAACCAGACAAAATCGAAGGGAAAAAATGACGGCAATGGCGGGGCCTTACCGTACACAGGGGCGGTGCTCCCTCGGGGTGACACACATGAGACATGACGGCGACGCCTCCTGGACTCGCTGCAACCTCCAATCACCGTGGACGAATGAGCTTGTCTTCTTCGAACCGCGCACAAGACTCTATCGGCGATCACCTCGACGTCGCCGTCCTGCGTTGACGTCTCCGTCCTGCCTCGACTCCTCCGGACAAAACGACGAATCAGAGGATGGTGGAGCGGCGATTTTACAGGTTCGGACAAGCTGCTAGGGGGTTTTGTGCAAAAACGCACCGACAACTCGTGATCTGGCCCGGTCTGACCGGTCAACACGTGTGTGTACGCCGCGGATACATAGTGACCGAAGTGTGCATATTTTAAAGTATGACTGTCATGTGCTTCCTTCGCAAATACGATGACCGCCGGTGTATTTTACTCTTTCGTCGACTACTTGGAAACCAATGGTCAGTTTGCAGCCTCGCAATGCCCTTCCAGAGTAAGCTACCTACCTAGCTGCAGTCAGATTCCCCACGATCAAGTCTTCCAAGTGCAAGACCTAGAGCTGGTGATCGTCTGCAATCAGATTCCCCACGATCAAATCTTCCAAGTGCAAGGCCTAGAGCTGATGATCGTCTGATGAGCGCGGGCTCTGACTTTTCTCCACTTTCTGGAAGGGACCGGCCGACATAGGGAAGAGCAGATGGCTAGCTTGACCCTGCAGCACCTCGTTGCCCCCGCCACCGGCCACTCCGGCCGTGGCGGCCACCAAACCCAGCCCGCCTCCCGCGGTTCCCCCGCGGTCTCCCCCCCCCCGCCGCTGTCGGGTCAGAGCGATGCGCGGACAGATCCGGTCGCTGCAGGGCCCTCTCCTCGCCACCTCTTCGATCCAGCGGTCCTTCCCCTCCACCGCCCCGTCCTCTTCTGTAATCCCTCGTCGTGGCCCCCGTGGCTCCTGAGGTCAACGACGCCGCGGCCCCTACCTCCCCGCTTTGGGAAGTCGCCGGATCCAAGAGCGGACGGAGAAGCCGCTCCCCCGCTTCGGGCCGGGGGCCTGCCCATGCCGCCGCAGCGCTCCGTCCAGGGGTCGCGACAGGCCCCCTCCCCTGCCTGTGCCGCCTTTTTAAGGCGTTTCACTGGCCGCAACTTTCGGTGCTTGAGCAAGGACCATTGCCGCGCCGCCTGCAGGGATCCTCTGCGCTGCATCGACTGCTGGGGCTGGGGCCACCCCGCCGGTCCCCGCTGCCCGCTCTCTCGACCACCCCTGGCTGAGCAACGTCTCCCGGTCCGCGACCGTCTGCGCTTCCCGGTCCCTGCTCCCGTGATGCAGCGCGTCATCACCGCCAAGCCGGCGCCCCGCCACATCGCCCCCGCCTCAAGCCATACAGTCATTGTCGCCCCCCGCTCCATCGAGTTCCAGGTGGCCACTCTCCCCACGCGAGGCGTGTTGGTCGTGGCGCTCGACCAATTCCACGCCACCTCCGCACTGTCGGTCGGGCGAAAGCTGGAGGCTGACCTTCGCATCCCGCCGCACCTACTACGCGTCACCGAGCACTACCCGGAGGCCTTCTACGTCCACTTCGACCACCAGCTGCATCGCGACAAGGCGGTGCGCCTTGGCCGCATATCCATCGACGGAAGTGACTTCCTGCTTCAGGCTTGGCGGGAAACGGAGCATGCCGTGCTGCAGACGTACAATCTCCACGTCCGTGTCTGCATCAAGAAGATGCCTCTGCATCTTTGGTCTCTGGAAGGTGCAGAGCAGGTGCTGGGCCGCGATGTCCTCATCGACCGGCTGGACACCCGGACGTACGCCCAGAGCAACACGAAGCTCTTCAGCTGTTGGGTCTGGGCATGGAGCCTGGATAGGATTCCCGGCAACCACGGCTTCATCGTCTTCCCGCTTGGAGCGGGCCGAGCTGAAGTGATGAACGGCCACTCCCCTCCGCGCCGCGACGTCGCTCCGCCTCCGGAGGGCATGAGGTTCGATGCCCTCATCCACATCGACCTCGTCGAGGATTGGACTGTCAGAGAGGCCCGCACACCTTCGTCAGGTCAGAGCGGCATCCCCTCGTCGACGTCCTCCGATGAACCTCCCTACCCGCTCGTCCAGCCGTATACGTGGTATCGCGGCGTGACCGACGGGGAGCAGGTTCGTTCGAGCGTGCGGCGTCGTCTCGAGGCTGCTTGCTCCTCTTTCCGCTGCTGCGCCGCCGCGAGGACGACGATGACGCCAATGGTCACCGGCGTCGCCCCAGGACATGTCCCATCCTTGGCGCCGGCGCTAGCCGCGGCAAGGAGCTCGCCCGCGTGCCTTGGGTATGGGGGGCACCCGCCACCGTAGTCGCTCCCCGCCGGGCCGCCGCCAGCGCGCGCCGTCGCCCAATCTCTCGGTGGATGCTCCGCTCCCCCCCCCCCCCGCCGCCGTTGACGGTGTCAGGACCCATGCCCCGCCGTCTCGAGGGCTTCCACGTCGCGGCCGCCGTTGTGGCGCCCCCGGCGTCCCCTGTCGCGCCCGACGTGGACCCCCTGGCGGAGCTCGCAGGTCTGAGTCAGTGCGGGCTGGACGCCTGGTCGCCCGCCCCCCTGCCGCTAGAGGACCCCATGACGCTGGAATTCGATGCCTTCTGCCTCACGTCCCTGAGCCAGCCGCTCTGCTTTGTTGACTCCCCGCCTCCGCTGGATCCGCCGCCACGTAGGACCCGTTGCTCGCCCAGGGCGGCCTCCCCACTCGGGCCACCGCAGGGCACTCGGGTCTCGAGCGCCGCCTCCCTAGACGACGTCCCGTGCCCGGGGGACGCGGGTGCCCCCGACGCCCTCCTGTGCGAGCTCTTCAGCGCCAAGCCGACGTCCGTCCTCGGTGTCACGCCGCCCAAGGAGGGTGTCGTTCTCCCTCCTGTCGTCACGCCCAAGCGCCGCAGCGCTCGTCAAGCTGGTTCGGGCTCCTCCATCCCCGTCGCCGAGAGGGCCACTTTGCGCGTGGCGCGTGAGCTGCAGCTGATCAGCGGTGACGAGAAGAAGGCGGACAAGGCCACGGATGCCATCATCGCGAAGTTGAAGGAGCCGCTGAACGAGGTCGACATCGACGCTCTCGCCATTCTCATGCGCATCGACCGGGAGGCGCTCCACCACGCCGCGACTCAGGCTATCGCCTCCCAGTCCGCGGCCACTGCTGCCCGCTAGTCTCCTCCATGTTAGCTACTCGAGATGTTTCCAGTAGTTTAGCCATGTTAGTTTTTCTCCCGGTTAGGTGGCTTCGAGTTCGTTGGTGTCACATCCCAATTTTGGAATACCTGATAACACAGTTGTTTTGCTAATTGCTTGACAAATAAACTTTGGTTGTGTTTGTTTAAGTGCAACTAAACAAACTAATTACATAAGAAAACAAAATATTCAACATATTGTTCCAATGACCTTGGCAATATTTTCTAAAGTAAATATTGATCAAAGAGTTTTCCAAAACTATCGTATGAGTCCCATACTTGTTGATTATTATTCCAAGGCCTAAATTAAGAAAGAGGAAACACTTAATAAATTTCCCTAAAAGACTATCAGGAAAAAGAGGCATTCTTAGATGCTTCACCAAAATCTTATCAAATGTTTTTCCAACCTTGCAAGCTTAAAAACAAAGTTATTGGAGAGCATTGACTTGCTATCACTAGTCACGTAAATATTCTGGCAAAGCATTGTTAAAGAAAAGCCAAGTGCCTTATTAAATTGAATTTCCAATATTTTCAGAAAAACAATAAACTCAAACAAGTTACTATTGGAAACTTTATTCAAATGATCTGAAATTGATACCAGTGCTTCCTTATATCAAATAAGGAACACACACAAGAGGATGCCAAAAATTGAATCCATTAAAGTCCTGAAAACATGATTTTTCTCCACAGCAACCATTGGAATTTTGAACAAGTTTATTCTACAAACTTTTTCAAAATGCCATGAAAT
Source organism: Alopecurus myosuroides (assembly GCA_028641055.1). NCBI lineage: Eukaryota > Viridiplantae > Streptophyta > Magnoliopsida > Poales > Poaceae > Alopecurus > Alopecurus myosuroides. The sequence continues at coordinate 73,905,061 of CM054061.1, read as the reverse complement.
AAATACCAAATGCTCTATAAGATAAATAAGGATGAAAACCAAAAGGGCACAAGTTTTTGAATAGTTTAAGTTGCCAAAAACCCCTGTTTTCTAGACAACACCTTTTTGAAATTTGAACAAGTTTGTTCTATGAAGTAACTCAAAATGACTTGAATTTTCTACCACACAAGGAACACACCAAATACGGAATGTGTACCAAAAATTATAATTTTTGGAAGCTCCTAAGTAGTCTAATAAATTCAATGTCCATTTATGTCAGAATTGAAATTTGAACAACTTTGAACTATCAAGTTTATCAAATTGAGCCAATTTTCACATATGTTGTGCATCTATAATAATAAGAATTTTGGGCAAAAGGATTTCAATTTATAACTTTGTTTGCCTAGTGAAAACATCAATTTTCAGAGAGGAAAAGGACCTATTTGTAAATTGGCCACGGACCAAAATGTAATCCGAGTCACCTTCTTCCTCCTAGCTCCTCTGTAGATGCAGTGACCTACGCCATGGCTTCGAGTAGAAGGAATATCTCGAGGACAAGAACCCCCCCTCCCATGTGCTTGTGTCTCCCACTTGCCCCCTCTCTCTCCCCCTTGAGCTCTCTCTTCCTCTCTGCTCAAATTTCACAAACCGAAACCCTAGCCCGAAATGGTCACCGTCGATTTGGCCGTGGGTGAGCTCGCCGCCGGTCGCCGGTAGTCTCATCCTCTCCACCTCGTCGTTCTAGACCTCGGTGCAAAAGGAATCAAGGTGGGACGACGCGAGGAGCCCGCGCCATCCCCGTTTCTTCCTCGAGCCTAGCGGACTCCGGCGAGGGATCCCCGCCGCCTCGAGCCTCCTCCGCCTTATCCGTGTGCTCCGTCGCATTCGTGGTGAGCGTGCGAACCTCGCCGACCATTTTCCCCTCTCCCTCTCCCCCTATTTCTTCGCCGCGCCGCGCTCGTTGTACGGTCGCCGTGCGCCCTCGTCGCCGGCCGCTCTCCGGCCACTCCCGGGAAACGAGGCAGAGCCCGAATGGTTCCCCGTGTCGTAGGCATCACGTAGGTAGTTTTTGATTCGAGAACAGTGGCAGTTTTGCGCCGGATTTGGCTCGCCGGAATCCGTCCCCGCCGGCGATGGCGTCACGCTGGCGTCAGCGTGGCCTTGACCCGCGCGGGAGAGGTCAAACCTGCCCGTGGGGCCTCTCTGTGCCTGCGTTGCTGCCGCGTGGTGTACTGGCCCGCTGGTCAGCGGCAGGGGCTAGATCCCGCCGCGGTAAAACTGGATCTGGCCGACCCATTTGTGGATCTGGCTCATCCTAGCTGTTTTTCCTTTTAAATTTTTAAAGAAAAGAGTATGTTTACTTTTGACCTTAAAAACCTATCTAAAAGATGAATTTGACCAAGCCAAAATTCACAGTGGTAAATAAACTAAATCTAAACCATATCCAATTTGTAGATCTACATTTGGATGGATATTTTTGACATGAAAAATGTTTTGGCAACAGGTACCAGAAACACCAAAATGAGCACCATTTTAATTTCAAAACTCAGAATGAGGTGTATCAAATTGCATTAGAAAGGCCTTAAAATGTCCTAAGAGGAGCAATTAGCCTTGCTTCCAAATTACTAACAGTTTTGAAATGGCATGCAATTTGGTAAAACACCAGAGAGCACTTTGGTGATTTTTATAAAATTATTAAAAATTATTTTTGATGCAAACTCAATTGGATGGTATTGTATATGTTTAGGGCTATCCAAAACTATCTGGGTTTAATTTTTAGATCATCATAGAAAATTTGGTGGACAGATCTTTAATTTGCATGTTTCTGCCATTTTGGCATTTTTAGGTAATTAATTTGTGTGAGTTATTTTTGTGTTGCAATATTGTTTTCTAGCATGTAAAAGTTGTGTGAACTTGTTTTCTAAGGTTTAATTAACCATTTTAGCATGTTAGATTGTGTGGACTTGAGTGGAGAAGAAATAGGATTTATGTTGATATCATATGTTTTATCTCTAGTTTAATACTTGCATAGAAATTTTGAGTGATAAAGTTATGTGCAAGCACTTGGATTGTTGTGTTGAGAGATTAGATCCAGTACCATGTTGGTACTTATATTTTGTTGTTATCACCTCTACTAGCTTGCACTTGAGTTGGTAGAGAAGCATGAGTAGTTTAGTCATCACTATGCAAATTATGGAAAAATTCCCTCATGGGTAGAATTTTTGGCATAAACATTTGTGGTTGTGTAGCCACATATTTTTGTGTTGTGTTCATAGGACCAGTAGCATTTTGATGATGCTTTTATGAGTACTTGACCCCTGAAGTTTTCAATTGTGTGGGAATAATAGCATGAGTAGCATTACCTTGCTTATTTTTAGCACCTATTATTTTCTACTAGTATGGTTATTGCACTTGATGCTAGTTTAGTATTTTGTTAATTTTTAGCAAGTGTGACCAGAGGCCTTGTGACCTCTTAATGCCTTGATATGCTAGTGGAACACCCACTGGTGTCATTGCATTTTTGGTGGAAACATTATTTCCCCCACACTAGATGTGTTTCTTTTATATAGTTCTCTAACTAATGAGTGCCTAGCATTTTTGCCTAGGAATTTTTGAGTGCTAAATGAAAATGTGTATGCTTATGTTTGTAAGTGGTTGTAATCATGTGTGGCTTGCTAGGAAAAATCCATCTTTGGAGTGTGGTTTGATTCCTCTAGCAATGCCCTTTTTATTACCACTAGTATGTAGGAGTTGCCCTGCAAATTGATGCATTGTTTTATTAAATGGGATATTTTTGTTATAGCAAGTACAGATGTTTTTCAATCCTGTTTTTATGACATGGACCCTCTGGTTGTATTTCACTTACTTGATTGAAATGCATCCATAGGTTCTTCATGTTTGAGTAGTACTAGTTTCCCTAGCATTTTTCTTGTATTGAATTGTTTTTCCTGCCAACTTGTGTTTGGTAGATATTTGTGTATCCTTGCATGAGGAAATGTTTTCATTTCCCATTATGATAACATGGTTCTTTGTTTGCATTTTAATACTTTACTTATTATGCATGCTTGCATAGCAAACTTTTAGTAGAAACATGTCACTAGGATTCCTCCTTTTTAGTCATTTGTTTCTATTGTTCTCACTATGAAAATTGGGTGTTTTGTGATGAGTCTATTGCATTGTTGCACTTGTGTAGGATCACAGAATTGTAAAAGTAACTTTTGCAAATCATGTGTTTTATTTATTCTTGATGTGAATTTAGACTTAGTAGGATAGCTACCTTTTTCTTTTTGTGGTTTGGTTGATAGACCCATTGCCATGCTTATTATTGTGCATGCTTTGTATACTTTTAGTAGTCTCACCCTTGTGAAACTAAGTGTATTTTGGGTTTATTAATATCTTGGTATGAGAGTGGCACACCCACTGAATCCATGATATTGAGGTTGTGAGATATGTTCCTCCAACCTTGAGCTGTCTTATTAAATGGCATTTCTGCCAAGTGTGTTTGTTTGATTGTTTGCTCCATTAATAATTGTGTGATTGGTTATTATTAGTTTCCTTGCTGTATGTATTGTTATGCATTGTTGCTTGCCTTGATTGGTTCTGAATGTGTGTCCTTTATTCTTTTTACGACGTTAGAAAACGAAGAGGAAGGAAGTGTCGGGAAGCTCTATTTCAAGTTCCAGTCACTCCAAAACCAGGGACACAAGGAGATACCAGGAAAGCCATCCTGATGCTTGCTGATACAATACTTATCATTATCTATCATGCATATTTTACCTCTGAAGTTTTACCAAAACTTGATTATCAAAACTATTTTTGATGTGGTTATTATTAATATACTATTATATAGGTTACTATCATGCCAGTAGTTAAACTTGGTAATACCAAGCCCATAAGCCACCATATGGTATTTATTACCATCAAATATACTAGTCCCTAAGTGGACACCCTAAAATTGTGATTCTACAAAACAAAGGCTTTACGGAAAAACCCGGAGAAAAGGCGGATCCTTGTTCTCCGGAGGAATGTGGAAGTGGTCATTTTTGAGAAAATGGTGTTTTCAAAAATGACACATAACCTAGTCTTCGCTGGACAACCTTTACCGTACTGCCACCCTACCTCAACATGGGAACGGGGCCAGGCTTGAAAACTTGTTCTTGTTAGTGGATGGTCTATCTCAATGTGCTATAGGGGATGGGATCCTCTGAACCGAAATGTTGCCAAGTTGTTAAACAAGCGACATGCAAAGTGTGGGATTAATTTTCCCTCCGGATGCATCAATTGGGTTCCTGACGTGGCGGTGTGCGACGCAATGCCGGGGAGCAAAGTCCCGATTGAAGAGATAGTCATGTACTGGCTTGACCAAGGTGGACAGTCCGGACCAGTTATCCGATGTTCGCATACTGTTGTGAGCAGTCCGTGGATGATTCCCGGCGGATCTTCTGGATCTTGTGGATTGTGTACACCTCTGCAGAGTAAAACTATTCGGAATAGCCGCGTCCTCGGATATGGACAGTTGAATGGCCATGTAGCTAGCATTGTGTCAATGTTTTCAAAAAGGAAGTTTTTGAAAGGGAATTTTTGGAAGGAAGTGTTGAACTTGTGAAGTTCGGAAAGGAAATGGAAACTTATACCGTGGAGGTATCGTCAATGATGAAAAGCCAGATGTTGTTATACAAAACAAAATGTTTTGCAAAGAAAACCTTTTCTATTCTAAGCAAGAATTCTGGAAACTGATTCCAAGAAGTTTTGCAAAGAGAAAATATTCTTTAACAAAGCTTTACAAAACCTCTTGTACATGTGATATCTACAAGAGAAATAAAACTATATTATTTTCTTCTGAAGTATCTTCTTCGACGAAGATACAGATTAACCTGACTGCAACTGTGGTGTCATCATATATGAACACCATTGATAGTGAACCCTATTTATAGCCTACCTATTCCACCATATAAGCATACTTGCATGTTGGTAAGTGATATGATGGATGTCTTGCTGAGTACATTCAAATGTACTCATTATGGTTTCGCCCCTGGTATCTACTTGCCAGACTTTGAGAAGGAGCCTCCGAAGGAGATCTATGAAGAGAAGTACGGAGCTGACGGCTTTGCGAACTAGGATCGTCTCCGGGTCAGCAGCCTGTAGGTTAAGGCGTGACTTGGGCTCATATACGTTGTGTTTAAATTGTCTTCCGCTGTGTTTGATAAGTTGCCTGCCCTATGTGGCAGTTGTGTTGAACTTGATCATGTGATCTTTTTGTAATACCTTTATGTATTCGTGTAATGGATGATGTACTTCTGTATGCCAACTTTGTATGTTGTTCACGACTGATCTTTCTGGGATCGTGAATGTATGCATATGGAGGGTTTCAGACTGCCGGTCTGGGGTCCTTACAGAGTTGGTATCAGAGCCATCCTGACCTTAGGAGACCTTAGTTAGCATGGATGTCAGATAGGAAAGGAAAGTATTTTTGAGTAAAAACCTATTTACTATCTACATTATTTTTATCTAAGGGAATTTTAGTATATTTTCCCTCCTTATTATCTTTTCAAAAGATTCTAAATGCATATCAAGGGCGTCCTTGAACAGTGGTTCGAAGGGCGGGCCTTACAGAGTTGGTATCTCTCTCGGTTAAGAGTTTATTTCTTACTTGTTTGCAACTGCTCCGCTCTGTTTTTGAAACATCTCTCGTCTTTGAAGTTTTCTGTTCAGAAAATAGTTGGGGTTTCAAAAACAAATTGTTGCATGGTCTTACCTCTCTCAGTTAAAAGTTTTATCAAAACTTTACTTCTATTATCTTGTTTTCCATCCAAAAACTTGTATACTTGACGATGTCCCGAGAAGACCAAAACAATTGCCTAGCTCTACAGTGATGATGGTCAGAAGTAGATATAGTTCTTCAGCCACTTCTAGGATTTTGGACTAGTCTAGTTTGGAGTAATTTAGCAATGACCCCATGAGTCGCCTCCCCCGACGTAGCTCCAATGGAGCCTTGCTTGTGTGTTATGGCTTGCTTATGTGTGTCCGTAAGGCTTTGTGCTATTGTGTGGTATAGAATTTGGTTCATCTAGGCTTCTATATGTTTGTGGGGTGCTCAAAATTTGCAAATTTGTGCTTGCCCCGCTCTTGTTTTGAATCACCTCTTGTTAGGTTTTTGCAAGCAAAAATGTTTGTATAGTATTCAAAAACAAGAATTTGTTGCTTAAACTTATACTTGTTTTCGCTTCGAAATGCCACCCGTCGTGAACCACCACCATCTCCCCCAAAATTAATGAAAGCACCGTTGGGCCTAATAATAGAGGACCATCCAGCCACACGAGCTGATAGCGTTGCTACCAGTGATGCACTCCAACTGATAAAGCTCCAACTATGACAGCCTTCAAAAAAAAAGAGGGCGTGAAGAAACCAACCACTACTGACCAACACCTATATGTTGGTCTGTTTGCAAAAGACTCGTTTTGCCATGTTGGCTAAACGTTGCACGTTTTTATGTCCCCTTTTAAAAGACCAAACAAGAGAAACCCCCTTTTAAAAGTTTTATACCTCCCTCCTCTGGAGAAAGGTGCAAAAGAAGTCTTCACATGCCATGATGCGCAACCCCCCCCCCCCCCTCAAAAGCCAATCCGAAGAGCACAATTCAATTTCGACGTACGATGACGCTAGTCGTATCTTGTCGGACAAACATTATTTAATAGAAAGCTAACAAGACTAACATGCTTGGTCTAATCTTAGGTTGACACCTAACCAAATCATGCAAACTACCGACAACTCTTTCTAAACCAAGAAATTAAGTGACTTAGGACACCTTTTAATCTAGTTGGTAAAAAGGAGAAGTCACGAGAAAATAAGATGATGACCTATTCGTTTACTAGTCAATAGGATATCGGGTGTATATACTTTGGAAACCAAATCTTAGTAGACGTTGTAGGTACTATGAAATTCGGGGTTTAGAAATTAAGTGAACGATGGAATGGGTATGATAGATCTAGAAAACAGCAGTTTTCCTGTTTTTGTTTCTTTGTGTGCTCTTGATTGAAATGAATTTGTGTTTTATTCAATCTTGCTTCCTAACTTATATGGAGTTGTTAGGACTTGTTATTATGTTGTTTTCTTACAATAAATCTACCCTAGAAAGTGTGTGCATGATTGGAAACTCGAACAAAAATGAAATAGCATTTGTTACCTTCTAGTTTATTATTTGAAAGTATTGTGAGAGCTAGATCTGTGTATACTTTCTTAGTAGATTTTGTGCTATGTTTTCTTGAGTCCAGTACCATTTAGGTACTGTTATTTTGATGCTTGTACCTCCGTTAGCTTGCATGTCTCTTAATAGTAAAGCATGTGTAAGCATTGCTATCAATATGCACTAGTATTGTTTCACTAGATTAAATAGCCTTATGTTTTTATCTTGTATGCAAAGTTTTTCATGAGTAACCAGAGGCTTAGTACCAATTTTTCCTTGGTATTAGTAGGCCATAGCCCACTGGTCCCATTGTATTTTGGCTTGAGGATGAAAATCCCCAACCATACACATGTGTGAAAATAGCATGTTTCACTATGTGATTGATTTATATTTTCCACCATGGAAAATATAATTGTTTCTTTTCACCTATGCAAGTGAGAAGTTTATTTCTTATTATTAAATACTAATATGTTTAGGTGTGATCCTTTTGTTAGCATAATATTCCTTAGGGGTATCATGTTAAGAAATGTTTCACTATCGTGTGCTAAAATTAAATTGTTCGCAAATAAAGTAAATTCCTCTTGATTGGTAGATTGTTTGTGAATAATTTTAAATTGAGTGTATGGATTTTTGAAAAGGTTTAGATAACTTTTCATTACTTGCATAGCTAGTGGTTGTGTGAGTTGTACCTTGCTTGTTTGCTAGGAATTGGTTAAAGAAAACAGAAATTGCTAGCAGAAATTTCTGCATGCTTAATGGTTGATTTATAGAATTACTTTGGTGTTTGTGCTTACTAACATGAGTAGGATTGGTTTACTGTTATTAGGTACACTTATATTCATGACTTGCTTGTTTAAGTTTAATCATCATGATAGCATTGTTTGCTTCTCTAGAGTGAAACTAGTTTCACCACTAGAAAATGGTGATTTTTGCTCTAGTATTACCCTCTTTTTATTTTTATGAGTATATGTGTTGATATAGCATGTTTAGGAAGTTATTACTTCAGTTATCATGCCATGAATTATTTAGTTGCATGTTCTATGGTTATAGGATATGATTATCTCTTATAGCATGCTGGTGTAGATTTTTCATACTAGTGTGTTATTTGTGCAGTCATGTCCTTTTTATGCCTATGTAATAGGAGTTTTTATCTTGTGTGAAGATAGTGTTTTAGAGTATCTTTATTATTGGATTCATTGGTTTTTAGCTACTGGTTGTTTGCTAAATTGTTCATGATTGATGGATTCCAAAACCCCTAATAAACAATAACCTAGTGAATAAATAGTCTATTCATCTGTGGTGTTGTTTGCTTGCTTATTGGATTTTGTTTAAATGTTTTACCTTAGCATGAGTTTATAATGTGTTATGATTGTGCTTAAGAGTATCTTATGAAACTAAAACATCCAACTAAAATCATGAACATATTAAGTGATAGTTGCTTGTGGGGAGTAACACCCACTGCCGTGGATATTGTTCTGTCTGTTTGTTTTACCTTAGCAACCTAACCTTTGCACCCACAAGCTATATTTTTAGCTTCTTATATACCTTGTTATGAGAGTGGTACACCACTCCATATGTGGTATGCAGGATGTGGGATATAGCTAGGAACTCATGTAATAATTGACGGTACGTTTCCAGGTAGTTCTGCACTAACCTTAATTTTGTTTGTTTCTAAATCGTCCAAAACCCAAGGTGAGGAGACCCTGGTAAGGTCTCGTCAAAACTAGGAAACAAAAGTTTTGGACCTAAAACAGTACTGGTGCACCTTTTTAAAGTGAATTTGCTAATTTAGGGGAGTACCCCGCCTCCCATGAAAAGTCAAAGGGGGGAAGCACCTGCACTCCAACACTAACATTGTGTTTGTTGGCCCTCCCTTAGTCCTCGCTTGCGAATCTCGGGGACGAGATTCTTTTTAAGGGGGGAAGACCTGTCACATCCAAATTTTGGAATACCTGATAACACAGTTGTTTTGCTAATTGCTTGACAAATAAACTTTGGTTGTGTTTGTTTAAGTGCAACTAAACAAACTAATTACATAAGAAAACAAAATATTCAACATATTTTTCCAATGACCTTGGCAATATTTTCTAAAGTAAATATTGATCAAAGAGTTTTCCAAAACTATCGTATGAGTCCCATACTTGTTGAATATTATTCCAAGGCCTAAATTAAGAAAGAGGAAACACTTAATAAATTTCCCTAAAAGACTATCAGGAAAAAGAGGCATTCTTAGATGCTTCACCAAAATCTTATCAAATGTTTTTCCAACCTTGCAAGCTTAAAAAAAAGGTATTGGAGAGCATTGACTTGCTATCACTAGTCACATAAATATTTTGGCAAAGCATTGTTAAAGAAAAGCCAAGTGCCTTATTAAATTGAATTTCCAATATTTCCAGAAACAAGAAACTCAAACAAGTTACTATTGGAAACTTTCTTCAAATGATTTGAAATTGATACCAGTGCTTCCTTATATCAAATAAGGAACACACACAAGAGGATACCAAAAATTGAATCCATTAAAGTCCTTAAAACATGATTTTTCTCCACAGAAACCATTGGAATTTTGAACAAGTTTATTCTACAAACTTTTTAAAAATGCCATGAAATAAATACAACATGCTCTATAACATAAATAAGGATGAAAACCAAAAGGGCACAAGTTTTTGAATAGTTTAAGTTGCCAAAAACCCATGTTTTCTAGACAGCACCTTTTTGAAATTTGAACAAGTTTGTTCTATGAAGTAACTCAAAATGACTTGAATTTTCTACCACACAAGGAACACACCAAATAATGAATGTGTGCCAAAAATTATCATTTTTGGAAGCTCCTAAGTAGTATAATAAATTCAATGTCCATTTATTTCAGAATTGAAATTTGAACAACTTTGAACTATCAAGTTTATCAAATTGAGCCAATTTTCACATATGTTGTGCATCTATACTAATAAGAATTTTGGGCAAAAGGATTTCAATTTATAACTTTGTTTGCCTAGTGAAAACATCAATTTTCAGAGAGGAAAAGGACCTATTTGTAAATTGGCCAGGGACCAAAATGTAATCCGAGTCACCTTTTGCCTCCTAGCTCCTATGTAGATGCAGTGAACTACGCCATGGCTTCGAGTAGAAGGAATATCTCGAGGATAAGAACCCCCCATGTGCTTGTGTCTCCCACTTGCCCCTCTCTCTCCCCCTTGAGCTCTCTCTTCCTCTCTGCTCAAATTTCACAAACCGAAACCCTAGCCCGAAATGGTCACCGTCGATTTGGCCGTGGGTGAGCTCGCCGCCGGTCGCCGGTAGTCTCATCCTCTCCGCCTCGTCGTTCTGGACCTCGGTGCAAAAGGAATCAAGGTGGGACAACGCGAGGAGCCCGCGCCATCCCCGTTTCTTCCTCGAGCCCAGCGGACTCCGGCGAGGGACCCCCGCCGCCTCGAGCCTCCTCCGCCTTCTCCGTGTGCTCCGTCGCATTCGTGGTGAGCGTGCGAACCTCTCCGACCATTTTGCCCACTCCCTCTCCCCCTATTTCTTCGCCGCGCCGCGCTCGTTGTACGGTCGCCGTGCGTCCTCGTCGCCGGCCGCTCTCCGGCCACTCCCGGGAAACGAGGCAGAGCCCGGATGGTTCCCCGTATCGTAGGCATCGCGTTGGTAGTTTTTGATTCGAGAACGGTGGCAGTTTTGCGCCGGATTTGGCTCGCCGGAATCCGTCCCCGCCGGCGATGGCGTCACGCTGGCGTCAGCGTGGCCTTGACCCGCGCGGGAGAGGTCAAACCTGCCCGTGGGGCCTCGCTGTGCTTGCGTGGCTGCCGCGTGGCCTACTGGCCCGCTGGTCAGCGGCAGGGGCTAGATCCTGCCGCGGTAAAACTGGATCTGGCCGGCCCATCCCAGCTGTTTTTCTTTTTAAATTTTTACAGAAAAGAGTATGTTTACTTTTGACCTTAAAAACCTATCTAAAAGATGAATTTGACCAAGCCAAAATTCCCAGTGGTAAATAAACTAAATCTAAACCATCTCCAATTTGTAGATCTACATTTGGATGGATATTTTTGACATGAAAAATGTTTTGGCAACAGGTACCAGAAATACCAAAATGAGCACCATTTTAATTTCACAACTCAGAATGAGGTGTATCCAATTGCATTGGAAAGGGATTAAAATTTCCTAAGAGGAGCAATTAGCCTTGCTTCCAAATTCCTAACATTTTTTAAATGGCATGCAATTTAAAAAACACCAGAGAGCATTTTGGTGATTTTTATAAAATTATTAAAAATGATTTTTGATGCAAACTCAATTGGATGGTCTTGTATATGTTTAGGGCTATCCAAAACTAGCTGGGTTTAATTTTTAGAGCATCATAGAAAATTTGGTGGACAGATCTTTAATTTGCATGTTTCTGCCATTTTGGCATTTTTAGGTAATGAATTTGTGTGAGTTATTTTTGTGTTGCAATATTGTTTTCTAGCATGTACAAGTTGTGTGAACTTGTTTTCTAAGGTTTACTTAACCATTTTAGCATGTTAGGTTGTGTGGACTTGAGTGGAGAAGAAATAGGATTTATGTTGATATCATATGTTTTATCTCTAGTTTAATACTTGCATAGAAATTTTGAGTGATAAAGTTATGTGCATGCACTTGGATTGTTGTGTTGAGAGATTAGATCCAGTACCATGTTGGTACTTATATTGTGTTGTTATCACCTCTACTAGCTTGCACTTGAGTTGGTAGAGAAGCATGAGTAGTTTAGTCATCACTATGCAAATTATGGAAAAATTCCCTCATGGGTAGAATTTTTGGCATAAACATTTGTGGTTGTGTAGCCACATATTTTTGTGTTGTGTTCATAGGACCAGTAGCATTTTGATGATGCTTTTATGAGTACTTGACCCCTGAAGTTTTCACTTGTGTGGGAATAATAGCATGAGTAGCATTACCTTGCTTATTTTTAGCACCCTATTATTTTCTACTAGTATGGTTATTGCACTAGATGCTAGTTTAGTATTTTGCTAATTTTTAGCAAGTGTGACCAGAGGCCTTGTGACCTCTTAATGCCTTGATATGCTAGTGGAACACCCACTGGTGTCATTGCATTTTTGGTGGAAACATTATTTCCCCCACACTAGATGTGTTTCTTTTATATAGTTCTCTAACTAATGAGTGCCTAGCATTTTTGCCTAGGAACTTTTGAGTGCTAAATGAAAATGTGTATGCTTATGTTTGTAAGTGGTTGTAATCATGTGTGGCTTTCTAGGAAAAATCCATCTTTGGAGTGTGGTTTGATTCCTCTAGCAATGCCCTTTTTATTACCACTAGTATGTAGGAGTTGCCCTGCAAATTGATGCATTGTTTTATTAAATGGGATATTTTTGTTATAGCAAGTATAGATGTTTTTCACTCCTTTTTTATGACATGGACCCTCTGGTTGTATTTCACTTACTTGATTGAAATGCATCCATAGGTTCTTCATGTTTGAGTAGTACTAGTTTCCCTAGCATTTTTCTTGTATTGAATTGTTTTTCCTGCCAACTTGTGTTTGGTAGATATTTGTGTATCCTTGCATGAGGACATGTTTTCATTCCCCATTATGATAACATGGTTCCTTGTTTGCATTTTAATACTTTACTTATTATGCATGCTTGCATAGCAAACTTTTAGTAGAAACATGTCACTAGGATTCCTCCTTTTTAGTCATTTGTTTCTATTGTTCTCACTATGAAAATTGGGTGTTTTGTGATGAGTCTATTGCCTTGTTGCACTTGTGTAGGCTGACAGATTTGTAAAAGTAACTTTTGCAAATCATGTGTTTTATTTATTCTTGATGTGAATTTAGACTTAGTAGGATAGCTACCTTTTTCTTTTTGTGGTTTGGTTGATAGACCCATTGCCATGCTTATTATTGTGCATGCTTTGTATACTTTTAGTAGTCTCACCCTTGTGAAACTAAGTGTATTTTGGGTTTATTAATATCTTGGTATGAGAGTGGCACACCCACTGAATCCATGATATTGAGGTTGTGAGATATGTTCCTCCAACCTTGAGCTGTCTTATTAAATGGCATTTCTGCCAAGTGTGTTTGTTTGATTGTTTGCTCCATTAATAATTGTGTGATTGGTTATTATTAGTTTCCTTGCTGTATGTATTGTTATGCATTGTTGCTTGCCTTGATTGGTTCTGAATGTGTGTCCTTTATTCTTTTTACGACGTTAGAAAACGAAGAGGAAGGAAGTGTCGGGAAGCTCTGTTTCAAGTTCCAGTCACTCCAAAACCAGGGACACAAGGAGATACCAGGCAAGCCATCCTGATGCTTGCTGATACAATACTTATCATTATCTATCATGCATATTTTACCTCTGAAGTTTTACCAAAACTTGATTATCAAAACTATTTTTGATGTGGTTATTATTAATATACTATTATATAGGTTACTATCATGCCAGTAGTTAAACTTGGTAATACCAAGCCCATAAGCCACCATATGGTATTTATTACCATCAAATATACTAGTCCCTAAGTGGACACCCTAAAATTGTGATTCTACAAAACAAAGGCTTTACAGAAAAACCCGGAGAAAAGGCGTATCCTTGTTCTCCGGAGGAATGTGGAAGTGGTCATTTTTGAGAAAATGGTGTTTTCAAAAATGACACATAACCTAGTCTTCGCTGGACAACCTTTACCGTACTGCCACCCTACCTCAACATGGGAACGGGGCCAGGCTTGAAAACTTGTTCTTGTTAGTGGATGGTCTATCTCAATGTGCTATAGGGGATGGGATCCTCTGAACCGAAATGTTGCCAAGTTGTTAAACAAGCGACATGCAAAGTGTGGGATTAATTTTCCCTCCGGATGCATCAGTTGGGTTCCTGACGTGGCGGTGTGCGACGCAATGCCGGGGAGCAAAGTCCCGATTGAAGAGATAGTCATGTACTGGCTTGACCAAGGTGGAGAGTCCGGACCAGTTATCCGATGTTCGCATACTGTTGTGAGCAGTCCGTGGATGATTCCCGACGGATCTTCTGGATCTTGTGGATTGTGTACACCTCTGCAGAGTAAAACTATTCGGAATAGCCGCGTCCTCGGATATGGACAGTTGAATGGCCATGTAGCTAGCATTGTGTCAATGTTTTCAAAAAGGAAGTTTTTGAAAGGGATTTTTTGGAAGGAAGTGTTGAACTTGTGAAGTTCGGAAAGGAAGGAACTTTGTATCTGCGAGATACTGATGATGGAAAGCCAGGTGTTGTTATTCCAAGATGTTTTGCAAAGAAAACCTTTTCTATTCTAAGCAAGAATTCTGGAAACTGATTCCAAGAAGTTTTGCAAAGAGAAAATATTCTTTAACAAAGCTTTACAAAACCTCTTGTACATGTGATATCTACAAGAGAAATAAAACTATGTTATTTTCTTCTGAAGTATCTTCTTCGACGAAGATACAGATTAACCTGACTGTAACTGTGGTGTCATCATATATGAACACCATTGATAGTGAACCCTATTTATAGCCTACCTATTCCACCATATAAGCATACTTGCATGTTGGTAAGTGATATGATGGATGTCTTGCTGAGTACATTCAAATGTACTCATTATGGTTTCGCCCCTGGTATCTACTTGCCAGACTTTGAGAAGGAGCCTCCGAAGGAGATCTATGAAGAGAAGTACGGAGCTGACGGCTTTGCGAACTAGGATCGTCTCCGGGTCAGCAGCCTGTAGGTTAAGGCGTGACTTGGGCTCATCTACGTTGTGTTTAAATTGTCTTCCGCTGTGTTTGATAAGTTGCCTGCCCTATGTGGCAGTTGTGTTGAACTTGATCATGTGATCTTTTTGTAATACCTTTATGTATTCGTGTAATGGATGATGTATTTCTGTATGCCAACTTTGTATGTTGTTCACGACTGATCTTTCTGGAATCGTGAATGTATGCATACGGAGGGTTTCAGACTGCCGGTCTAGGGTCCTTACAGTTGGGCTGGCAACTTGGGGACTATTGGTGGTGCCAAGCCCTTCCCCCGTGTTTTTTCAGGCGGAGTCCGTGTTCGTCGTTGTTCTTCGGCCTTGCCTTCTATCGAGCTTGTTTTGTTTCCTTATGGATAGCTCTCTACCCCCGATTGTTACCTGGAATCCGCGAGGGCTCAACATGTCGGCTCGTAGGCTCGCTGTCGGATATATACTGAATAGGGGTATAGAAGATGGTAGACAAAGAGCCGGACTACCAGGGTGGCCTACATGGTAATGGGCTTAGGTCCATTGGGCGGCCCAGTAGTCCGACGCGTAGAAGCCGGATTCTAGAAGAACCCGGATCACGGCCCGTGTGATCTGGCTTGGAGGAGAAGACGGATTCCTTACTTTCCAAGTTACAAGTTAAACGTAGTCTTCTAGGTTTCCTGTTCTGTAAGCCCTAATCCGGCTATTATATAAAGCCGGACGGGAGATAGATAAAAAAAGTGATGTTAGACACAAGTTCAAGCTCTACGCAACTCGCCGAGAAGTTCATCCTCGCCGAGTAGCTAGATCTATTCCCTCACCCTGTAACCCTGTTATACGGGCTTTAGTCCCAATTAGTGAGAAGTGCAGGAGTAGGTACGCCGTACTGTCGCGACGTACCGAACCTGGGTAAAATCCCGTGTTCTGTATTACTACGCTATCCCGTTACCCCACGTCTCTACCGTAGTCTCATGGCACCCCCGTCTATGAAAACTACTACGATGTCTCGATAGTTGGCGCCCACCGTGGGGCAAACGACGTCAGGCGTGAAATTCCGATCTGGGATACTCGGCGGAATTGGAAGATCGATCACTGTCGGAAGCTTGGAATTCGACGACGACGTCGGGCGCTTCCTCGACAACGGATCCTACATACCGGCGCAAAACCACCTGGTAAGTGCCTGCGTGTTACCGATTGGATCTGCTAACATCTTTATCGGACTAACTGCAGAAGCAATGGGGTTTTGCGGTGGAAGTAAATTTATCCCACCCGCCCTATACCCAGTCGAAGACGACTATGATCTCGGATTCTGCTCAGATCGCCGACAAAACAGTGATACACACTTTATCGGCATGGTGCAATCCGAAATCGCTGAAAACACGGATGACGGAAATCCCGTGCAAGAGGCAGATAACAACCTACCCGTCATAGAGACGGAAGAACCAATACCCGTCACAGAGACGGAAGATCCGACATCCGTCAACCAGACGATGAACTCGGAAGCAGAGTCCGTGCTTGCCGCCATTGAGGCGAGATTGGAGTCGGAAACCGGATCGGATAACTTCGACTCCGAAGACGAAGACGAGGATGCCTTCGTAAGAAAGGTTAAGTCCTTTCAAGAGGGATTCCATGAAGTGATAATGGCAAAACCAGCTGATACAACTGGAGCCGACAGCCAGGAAAGCCCTAAAACCCCTCCGCCAGTGGAAGAGAGAGAAGACGGAGAAACTTCTCCGATATTCCCCAATGTTAAGGAGATGACAGAAGATGAGCCTATCAAAAAACCTCCTTCTTCCAAGAAAAAGCACCGTGCTTCTAAAAAACTCCAATACAAACTCCGGAAGAAAAAATCAGCCGATCTCGCTGATGAAAACCTGGAAGTTGGAGATATTAGCGGCACAAAGCCCGCGGAAAAGAAATCTAAGGAAATCACTGCTCCGCCAATGACAGAACTGGAAGAGCAAGAGCTATTACAAACACCAGTGGGGCCAGATGAACCCCCTGAGATGCTGGAAGCCAGGAGACAAGCTTTCCAACGGCAACAGCAACATCTGCTTAGATCTCGGCAACATCTCCAACAAACCCATAATGACATCAAAGTCATGAAGGAAGAAATAGAGGAGTACGAGAGAAAGCATAGATCTGCCTTAAAACCTACTAGGTTACCCGGAATCGCAAAACCGGAAGAACTGCCGCCAAAAGAAAGGTTTTATAACCCATCTTGGCAAAAGCAGTTAAACGGCAAAGATGCCAAGGGCGAACCAATATACAAAACCGCAGCGGAAAACGCGGAAGCAGCGTTCGCCATCCTAAACAACGATCTGTACTCCAACGGGGAAAAACTCCAAGGGGTGTATGCTTTCCTAGGAAAAGCATTACAGCAGCAGCAGCGAGGCCAAGAGCGATCAGGGAGGCTGCATGATAATTCCGCCCTCTGCAAAACAGTTACTTGCGCTGCTGGAGCACCTGGACCGGAAGAACCCGGAGATTCGGATAAAAAAGAGGATCCCAGAAAAGACAAGAAAAACCCCGACAACCGGGACGCAGCGTCTAGAACCGGACCTCATCTCCCGAAAGATGGATATAAACCACACGATCGGGAAGACAAACACCGGAATGACGGCAAAATAATGCCACCTCCGAGAAACCCAGCTGAAAAAGCTGGAAGATACGATATACCTCACAGACGTGAAAGATCTCGGACACCGCCTAAGGATAAGGAAAGGTACAGGAGCAGGACTCCACCTAATCCCAGGGGGCGTGACAACGGAAGAGATAGAGATAACCTCGGAAAAGCGCGTCCGCGCAACAATGGAAAAGAAAGGAGCATATCCCCTTCTGTCCATTCAGCCGGGAGATATTCTGCACATATTGATAGAGCAGAAAAGGATGATCTATACTTTGGTCCTAAGTGTTTTACTGACAGGATCCGAAGGATAACCCTGCATTCTGGCTTCGCCAAAGTTGGTCCAACCTACCAAAAGTATACCGGCAGTACAAACCCGGATACCTGGCTCTCAGATTATTACACAGCCGTCCAAATCAACAATGGGACAGACCTGGAAGCTGTCAAGTTTCTTCCCCTAATGTTGCTAGACGGAGCCAGAGATTGGATCAATGGCTTACCATCAAGAACTGTCGACAGTTGGGATGATATGGCGAGAGTATTTACTCAGCATTTTCGGGGAACATACAAACGCCCAAATAGCATCAACCAGCTGAACCGTTGCACCCAATTTGAAGACGAACCATACGTGGATTTCATCTCCAGATGGACTGCAATGAAGAATAGTTGCTCTGGAGTAACTGACGTACAAGCAATGCATGCTTTCGTCAATGGCCTAAAACCCGGACTTGTACCGTTCATGGTTGGTTCTAAAAAGCACAAAGATCTCGGATCTATGCTTACAACCGCTAATGAGCATGCTGCAGCCGAAGATGATATCAGAGCAAGAGGAGGCAATATTGAGTCACTGATACTGGCCAAGAAAACCCCTCTGATAAAAAAGGAACTCCGGAGTCAACAACAAAGCCCAAGGAGGTCAACATAGCCTTTGGAGGAGAAAAGGTGAACAAGTGGAAAGGCCGCAGTCCAGATCCAATCAATTACACTCCCGAAGAATGGGAGAGAATTAAGTCGGAACCCTGCGTCCACCACTCGCAATTTGGGAAACCAACCCACACAAACGCGCAATGCCGGCTAAACAAGCATATGAAAGGCAATGCAGGATCCGGAAATAAGGGGAAGGGTTCCAAAAGGAAACCTGCCAAACAAAAGCCAGAAGCTGAAAAAGAAGACAGTGAATCGGACACTGATGACAAAATCCAGGAACAACAGCGAAAAGGCGAACCCAAATTTCCGAGAGTTGACGGAGAAGCAATGTTAACTTTCTTAGCAACCCCGTCAGCAAAAGTGGCCAAAAGGACACTTCGGGAGATAAACGCAGTTGTTCCTGCGACCCCGAAATTCTTGAAGTACTCCAACACACCGATAATCTGGGATCAGTCTGATCATCCCGGAAATATACCTGAACCCGGCACACAAGCTCTTGTTGTAAGCCCTATTGTTCAAAACACTAGGCTAAGGAGAGTGCTGATGGATGGAGGATCCAGCATCAATATAATGTATCTGGATACGCTGAAGCACTTGAAGATCTCCGAGTCCCAGCTCAACTACAGCAATATACGCTTCCATGGCATTGTTCCTGGTAGGCAAGCACGATCCCTAGGAGAAATCTCCCTAGATGTCACCTTCGGAGATAAAGATCACTTCCGGCAGGAAAAAGTATCCTTCGAAGTATTGCCGTTCGAAAGCGTGTATCACGCAATACTCGGACGTCCGGCTTTCGCCAAATTTATGGCAAGATCTTGCTATATCTACAACAAGCTGAAGATGCCAGGACCCAAAGGAGGAGTAATCACCATTGCCGGTGATTTCAAGCTGGCAAATGAGTTGGAGAAAGAAAACGCCCTTTGCGCTCAGAGAGTTATAGCGAAGAAGGAACTAAAGGAATTAGCCAAGGAGGTATCGCCGAAAGAAATGCCGGCAGGAAAAGAAACTCGGAAGCCGACAGATAGCTTCAAGGCGTCCGAGAATACAAGACAGGTAATCCTAGATCCCAAAGATCCGACAAAATTCGTCGTCGTAGGGACTGGGATGACTGACAAATAGGAAGGCGAGCTCATCAAGTTCCTCCGTGAGAACTGGGATATCTTTGCCTGGTGTCCAGCTGACATGCCAGGCGTACCCAGGGAACTTGCTGAGCACCAACTCAAGGTTATTCCCGGATCAAAACCCGTCAAACAAGGTCTCCGTCGATTTGACGGAAGAAGACGGAAGGCTATTGGCAAGGAAATTATCCGGCTTTTAGCAGCGGATTTCATCAAGGAAGTAATCCATACTGATTGGTCCGCAAATCCGGTATTAGTGCCGAAGAAAGACACCACTGCTCTTAGAATGTGTATAGATTACACAGGATTAAACAAGTTGTGTCCGAAAGATAGGTTCGCGTTACCGCGAATCGATCAAATAATAGATGCCACTGCAGGCTCCGAGCTTTTATGCTTTTTGGATGCATACTCCGGGTACCACCAAATACGCATGAAAAAGGAAGATCAAATCAAGACTTCTTTTATAACCCCGTATGGGACGTACTATTACATAACCATGCCTTTTGGCCTGAAGAACGCAGGTGCAACCTACCAGCGTTGCATGCAACGTTGTTTGCATAGTCAAATTGGCAGAAACGTCCATGTTTACGTGGACGATATTGCCGTCGTAACCAAGGAAAAAGATACACTCCTTGAGGATTTGCGAGAAACTTTCGAAAACTTGCGCACTTACAAGATGAAGTTGAATCCATCTAAGTGCGTATTCGGGGTTCCCTCAGGAAAACTTCTGGGTTTCATTGTTTCCCACAGAGGAATAGAAGTTAACCCGGAAAAGATCAAGGCAATCTTGAACATCTCAAAACCTACATGTGTAAAAGATGTCCAAAGACTGACGGGTTCCGCTGCAGCCGTCAGCAGATTTATCAGTCGGCTGGGGGATAAAGCCTTACCACTCTACAAGCTGCTAAAGAAATCCGACAAGTTCGAATGGACAGAAGAGGCTGACGCAGCGTTGGCCCAGTTGAAGGAAACCTTGATGAACGCTCCCATCTTGGCATCTCCAAAAGACGAAGAACACATGTTATTGTACCTTACGGCTACAAGACGGGTTATTAGCGCGGTAATCGTTGTGGAACGGACAAAAGAAGAACAAAGCATACCAGATCAACATCCGGTATATTACATAAGCGAAGTTTTTTCCGAATCCAAACAAAGGTATCCGCACTACCAGAAACTGGCATATGGCGTATTTTTTGCATCCAGAAAACTGCGCCATTACTTCCAAGGCCATTCCATAACAGTGGTATGTAAGGCACCACTAGGGGATATTATAAACAATGCGGAGGCAACCGGCCGAGTAGCTAAATGGGGCATCGAGCTAGCAGCCTTCGACATTAAGTACCAGCCAAGGACGGCGATAAAATCCCAAGTTTTGGCAGATTTCGTCGCCGACTGGACAGAAGCAATGGAAAATACACCGATGCCAGAATCCGAGTACTGGATCATGCACTTTGACGGATCCAAGATGAAGGAAGGAGCTGGGGCTGGCGTAGTCCTAAAATCTCCCAAGGGAGACACAATGGAGTACGTATTACAAATACACTTCAACGCCAGTAACAACGTGGCAGAATACGAAGCTCTGCTTCATGGCTTGCATATTGCAAAAGAAATAGGGGTAAAACGCATCTTATGCTATGGAGACTCGGATTTGGTACAGCATCAGCTCAACCAAACCTGGGACGCGAAAAGCCCTATAATGGCCGAATATCGGAGGACGGTGGATGAGTTTGCCATTTGTTTCTTCGGGTTCGAAGTCCTTCACATAAAAAGGGAGGAAAACTGGAATGCGGATGCGTTAGCCCGCATGGGATCAGAAAGAGTAAAAACTTTACCACCAGGGGTATTCGTCCAGCACTTGTATGAACCATCCATAAAAGGTGGAGACGTTGATTACCCTCTGGCATCCGAAACAATCGAGGTCATGCTCGTTAAACCGGATTGGACAATTCCATACTTAAACTTCTTAGTCAATCAGAAGTACCCGGAAGGAGCAGACAAAGTCTTGCAAAGGCAAATACAGCGCCGGTGCAAAGGATACGTGGTGATCAACGACCACTTGTATAAACGCAGTACTTCCGGAATTTTTCAGCGGTGTATTTCACCAGAAGAAGGAAGAGAAATACTGGAAGAAATCCACGCCGGCGATTGCGGACATCATGCTCAATCAAAAAGCATAGTTAAAAAAGCATTCCGGGCGGGATTTTTCTGGCTAACAGCCAAGTCAGACGCCGAACGCATAGTAAATACATGCGAAGGATGTCAATATTACGCCAAGCAGACCAATTTGCCGGCCCAAGCACTTAAAACTATCCCTATCACATGGCCGTTTGCGGTCTGGGGGCTAGATATGATGGGACCATTCAAAACTGCAAGAGGTGGACTTACACATCTACTCGTAGCGGTGGATAAGTATACAAAATGGGTGGAGGCTAAACCCATCAAAAAGCTGGATGGCGCAACTGCCAGAAATTTCATTATTGATTTAGTAATGAGGTATGGCGTCCCACACAGCATAATAACTGATAACGGGACAAATTTCTCCATAGGGGAGTTGGCAAAATACTGCCAACAAACGGGAATCCGCTTAGATCTCGCATCTGTGGCACACCCGCAATCCAATGGACAGGTTGAAAGAATGAACAGTTCAATCCTGCAAGGAATACGCCCAAGACTCGAATCTCCTCTCCATAGAGCAGCTGGAGCGTGGGTAGAAGAGCTACCTTCCGTGTTATGGAGTATTCGAACGACGCCAAATAGGTCAACTGAGCAAACCCCGTTTTTCCTAGTTTATGGTGCGGAAGCTATTCTTCCAACGGACATGATCCATGATAGCCCAAGAGTGCAGAATTTTGACGACTCAGATGCCGAAGAAGCACGACAGGATGCCGTCGATCTCTTAGAAGAGGAACGAGAACTTGTGCTTCAACGATCCGCCATCTACCAGCAAGGTTTACGACGTTATCATAGTCGGAAAATCAAGCATCGTTCTTTTAAAGAAGGTGACTTAGTGCTAAGATTGGTGCAGCAAAGGAAGCACAAATTGGCCCCAGTATGGGAAGGACCATTTGTCATCAGTAAAGCCATGAAGAATGGATCATACTATCTTGTCGACATTCGAGATACGGAGGATGATCCCGAGAAGCCGAATCGCAAAAGAAAGAGAAAAATAGATGATGAACTAGGAGAGACAAAGAGGCCTTGGAGTATCCAGCAATTACGCCCCTTCTATACTTAGTTCAATTTCTATGTAAACATCTTTTGAGATCATGAAATAAAGTTATCGGAATATTGTCATTATAAGTACAAAATATTTCCGCCTCATCTATTTCCCAATGATCTTACAAATACTCAATGTTAACCCTAATTGTGCCTGCGTGCTCGGTGTTTAAAAGCTGAATGATTCGGCCTGTTAAAGGTTAAAGGAAACTCGGATTGTGCCTGCGTGCCCAAGTTTGAGAGCAGTTCCTTGTTTTTCTCTAAATTTTATCTGATTGTGTATGTGTTGGGTTACTGAAACTAGTCAGTAAAAATGCTTCTAGCATGATCCATGTTTCTGAGTTTTAAAACTGTTTGGTTCGTCCCCAGTTACTCGACATGATGATACATCTTGCTAGTTGAGCCATTTTTTAAAACACTAGAGCAGTTAAAACACAGTTGCCAGATTACTTAGAAGATAAAGGAACAGTCAAACCCGGAAAAACTTTGCAAGAAACTTTAAATTGCAAAAGGCCGAGTTCTTGTTTCGACAAATGACATAGAAGCATTACAATATGAATTACATTGTAAAAATGCTCTTATACACATCCATCATTCGGGTCGAGTGTATTCCCTCAAGCATCCGAGTCTTCATCACTGCTATCAATCTCGGGGGCTGCGGGCACTTCTTCTTCTGGATAAGTAATGGAAATGTTGACCATAGAGGCAATCTTGGAAGCGTGCCCTTTAACTTCATCAAAAATCGCATTTCGTTGCGCTTCCGTATATCCTTGAGGGATACCGGATGCTACGCGCCAAGATCTGGCATTAGGGTAATGTAGACGCATAAGGCCAAGCGCCATGCGTGCACCACCTCGTGCGGCAGAACGAAGGATGGATTCTTTCGATTCTGCTACTTCTGTGATGGCACCCGGAAGTCGGTAGACTTCCGAAAAGCATACAGTACTTGTGGGAAGGAATTTATTAATCAGCTGCATTCCTGCATTCCTGATTGAATTCCACACTTCCCCAAAGACCCGGATCTTTTCAGTCCGAGAAATTCCTGGAAAATTTCCTGCTTTGTCGACAAAAGTAAAGGTTACATGGAAATATATAAGAAATAAGACATGAAGCCATTGGTAAAAAGAAGTTAACTTACCAAGAACCTTGTCAATTTCGTCGCTTTCTTTCATGCGCGGGAGTAGCATACTCTCCAAGTCATTGATAACAGCTTTGTCTTCCGCTGCCTGTAAAGAGGCCTTGGATTGAGCAATCCCAAGGGCCAGATTACTGGCTTCTAGGTCTTCTTGAGCTTTTAGAAGTTCCTTTCGGAGATTTGAGTTTTCCTCACGAAGCTGAGAAAATTGGACAGCGTTTTCTGCTAATTTGTTGGCTTTGTTTAAAGCAGCTGGAGGGCAGAAATTAATTCGAGTTTACAAAACAATTCCGAATAATTCTCCAGAGAAAACAAATGGTACAAAATAAAATACCGGTGGCTTTTGATAGTTGCCGCTGAGATGACGCTAGTTCGTTGCTTTTAGACTCAATAACAGATTGAAGGGTTTTTACTTCTCTGCTCTTGAGACTAAGCTTCTTAAAAACTTCCAAGTTTATGGCGTCCGCGGAATGCTAAAACATGGAAATGAAAGCCAGATGCTTAATTTGAACAGGCATATGAGAAAACATTAAGAAGAATTCATATTTCAACTTAATGCTTGGGGGCTAGAAGTATTACCTGGCTCATTTCTCGCAAATCGATCAAAACCTCGTTGAATTCTTTGGCATATTCCGCGAAGAGAATTCCAACGTGATGAAGGCCATCGTGTATAACCTGACGAGGCGAAAATGCGATATCATTGCGAATAACTAATCCATTTTGCGGCCAAGGACGAATCAGAGGCGCAGGAACAAATAATTTCTTGGCCTCCGGACGAATATATCCGAGTTCGTCGAATGTCTCTTCTTTTATCCGGATATCGTCCAGGTTGGGAATAGATTCCTCTCTGGTAGCTGATTGCCTTTTGCGCTTCCGATTGTTGTGAAACTCGGCATGTAATTTGTTGAGTTCAGCGTCGGAAGCAAGATCATTTTCTCCAAGTTCATCAAACTGTGAAGGAGTTAACAATATGTTAAAAAGCGGAGAGAGAAGATAATCTGAAGAAAAACGTGGAAACAAGGAAAGATAAATACCTTAGGGACCAGATTTTCCACGTGATAAATCGCCAGACTTTCCTCGATCTGACTACTGACGGCGACCAGTTCGTGAAGTCGTCCTATAAAATCCTTTCTGGTAAAAGCCTTATCTGTTCCTCTCATGCTATCTTCTGGCCCTTGGTATTCGCAAAGAAGCCGAGGACGAAAAGAGAGAGGTTGGATACGGCGTCCAAACCAGCATATAACGGTATCCTTCCCAACCAAAGAAGGTTGAGAGGAAGAGAGTTTGGCGATGCGTCGCTGTATCTTCATCAAATTTTCTGGCAAATTTTCCCCTACTGCGGCTGTC
The DNA here is from genome assembly GCA_028641055.1 of Alopecurus myosuroides. Classification (NCBI taxonomy): domain Eukaryota; kingdom Viridiplantae; phylum Streptophyta; class Magnoliopsida; order Poales; family Poaceae; genus Alopecurus; species Alopecurus myosuroides. The sequence goes on along the minus strand of CM054061.1, from coordinate 73,879,841 downwards.
CAACTCTCGTGAGGAGTAGCGGCAGAATTAACAAAGGGAGGAACCCCGGTTGCCCTGCCTGGGAATGGAATGTCTTGGTGATAAAAGAAAGAACCTAGCCAAGATTGGTTAGGTTCCGGCATTTCTATTTTTGGATACCATTCCTCCCTAAATTTTCTGAGGATGAAAGATATGGTACCGCAGATGGGCGAAATGCCATTTGTGATATTGTGCTTTACCTCAAAGCAATATTGCCAGAAATTTAGGTCAGGTGTTATCCCGAGGTATCCTTCGAACAGGGCTTGGAAACTGGCTAAGTAGAGGATGGAATTCGGAGAAATATTGTGTGGTTGAACGCCATAAAAGTTAAGGACGTCTAGAAAAAAGGCGGAAGGGGGAAAACCCATACCTCTCGCAACATGAGAGGTAAGGATGACGCGTTCTCCGACTTCTGGCTTGGGCTCGGGTTCATCTTTCGAGATTCGCCATTTGCCCTTAACTATGTATCCTTCCTTTGACATCCGACGAAGAAGGACGAGAGAAGTATTACTCGGACTCCAATTGCCGACAATTTCTGTTTCGCTGTTGGCTCCGGTGGCAAGGCACTCATCGCCACGGGAACGAATCTTGACCTTCGCCGTCGTTGGGATGAACGGAGGAAGTGCTGCGGAGCTCGATCCCGCGATGTCCGCGGCGGCGGAAGAGTTTTCTCCACCCGCCGCGGAAGCAGCAGTCTTCTCCGGCTTGCCGCCGGCGTGCTTAGGTGATCCTGGTTGCGGATCCAGGTCGCTGACGAGCTCGTCGATGGCGGCGCGGGTCGGTGACGGCGGCGAAGAGGCCATCTTTTGGTGGTGCTTTGCGTTTCGGTGCGTTTGATGCTAAGTGCGCCTGGGACAAGGACTTGCTCTCGAGCTCGCGTGCGCAGCAATGGCGTGGGCAGTGAGGGAGTGAGGAAAGTTTCGGAGGAGGACGATGACGGCTATTTATAGCCAGGAATCCGTTTAGATACGTGCCAACGGCTCTTTCGACCGTTGGATGTTCGACGCGTGTCGCTCGCCGGAAACTACGGGAAATATAACGACAGGGGAATGATGGCTATCTCCTCGTTTCCCGTGAGAATCTGTCAGAGATACGTTGCAGGGTTTCCCGCGTGAAACCAAGCGTCGCCTGCGTCAGCATGATTAAAGCGCTGACGTTAGAAGTTCCTTTCCCGCGAAGGATCGCGAGAAGAAAAGCCGGACTTTCATAGTTCCGAGTTTTATGTTACCATCTCCTTCAAAAGGAAAGTAGGAAGAATCAAGACTGCTGAATCAAGATTTCCCGGACAAAATGTATTTGACGAAAGACGGAGAATCAGAGTTTTGATCCTTCCTGGGGGCTACTGTCGGATATATACTGAATAGGGGTATAGAAGATGGTAGACAAAGAGCCGGACTACCAGGGTGGCCTACATGGTAATGGGCTTAGGTCCATTGGGCGGCCCAGTAGTCCGACGCGTAGAAGCCGGATTCTAGAAGAACCCGGATCACGGCCCGTGTGATCTGGCTTGGAGGAGAAGACGGATTCCTTACTTTCCAAGTTACAAGTTAAACGTAGTCTTCTAGGTTTCCTGTTCTGTAAGCCCTAATCCGGCTATTATATAAAGCCGGACGGGAGATAGATAAAAAAAGTGATGTTAGACACAAGTTCAAGCTCTACGCAACTCGCCGAGAAGTTCATCCTCGCCGAGTAGCTAGATCTATTCCCTCACCCTGTAACCCTGTTATACGGGCTTTAGTCCCAATTAGTGAGAAGTGCAGGAGTAGGTACGCCGTACTGTCGCGACGTACCGAACCTGGGTAAAATCCCGTGTTCTGTATTACTACGCTATCCCGTTACCCCACGTCTCTACCGTAGTCTCATGGCACCCCCGTCTATGAAAACTACTACGATGTCTCGACACTCGCGGTGCAGGAGCTCGCCTCCGCGGCGAAGGTCGCCATCCTGTGCCTTCAGGATACGAAACTTGCTGTCGTCGATAGGTCCTTGGCAATCGAGATCGCCGGTGCTGCGCGACAAGACTACGTCTTCCTCCCATCGTCGGGAGCCAGCGGTGGGGCGGCCATCTTCTGGGACGCCTCGAGGGCCTCCCTGTCCGCGCCCTGCGTCCATCGCTTCTCCATCACCGTGCAGGTTGTGCTGCTGCAGTCCAATACCTCTTTCCTGCTAACGAACGTCTACGGGTCACCCGCTGGCGACGTCGACAAGCCGACCTTCCTCGACGAGATGGTGGCTTGTCGCCCGGCGGACGGCGTCCCTTGGCTTATCCTAGGTGACTTTAATATCATCCACGAGGCCCGCGACAAAAACAATCTCAACCTCTCTCGCCACCTGATGGGCAAGTTTCGCCAAACCATCAACGTCGTCGAGGTTAAGGAGCTGCGCTGCTCGAATCGGCGATTCTCCTGGAGCAACGAGAGAATTGATCCTACCCTGGTGTTCCTTGATAGGTTCTTCTTCAATTCCGCGTGGGACGCCATCTTCCCCCACTGCGTGGTGAAAGCCCTCTCCTCCTCGCACTCCGGTCACTGCCCATTGATGATCTCCAGTTTCTCGTTGCCGCCTCGTTCTGCGAGGTTTCGTTTCGAAAATTTCTGGCCGCGCCACGCCGGCTTCCTCGACACCGTTTCCTCCGCCTGGCTGCTCACGTCAGCTCCTCCAACGCCCTCCGTCGTCTTCAGGTTAAACTCTCCCGTACGGCGCGGGCGCTGCGTTCTTGGAGCCGCGGGCTGTTCGGAGATGCGCAATTTCAGCTACATGTGGCCAACGACATCATTTTTCGCCTTGACGCGGCGCAGGAGCTGCGGTACCTCTCCGCGCTCGAATTTCATCTTCGGAAGGCCCTCAAGGTCAAGGTGCTAGGGCTCGCGGCCGTTATCCGCGCTCGTCGTCGTCAGGCTTCTCGTGTAGTTTGGCTGCGCGAGGGCGACGCCAATACGCGTTTCTTCCACGCCAAGATGAACGCCCGCCGACGCAAGAACTTCATTCACTCGCTACGCTCGCCAGAGGGGATCCACGTCTCCCACCAAGAGAAGGAGGTCGCGCTCCATCGCCACTTCGAGGCCCTGTTAGGCACTACCGCGCCGCGCGCCTGTTCGCTCGCCTGGGAGGAGCTCGACCTTCCGATGCATCCGGCGGCCGGGCTTGACCTGCCTTTCTCCGTCGAAGAGGTCTGGGAAGCCATCTGCGACTCCACGGCGGAAAAAGCCCCCGGCCCCGATGGCTTTACGGGCGTTTTCTACCGCAGGTGCTGGGGCATCATCATGCCGGACGTCATGGCCGCTCTCCACCACGTGCACGGGCTGGCCGGCGGCGACTTCGCGGCCCTCAATCGGGCCTTCATCTCCCTCCTCCCGAAGAAGACCGAGACGGGCAACATTGGTGAGTACAGGCCGATTAGCCTGATTCATTCCATCGCTAAGCTCCTCTCCAAAGTGCTCGCCCGCCGCCTTGCCCCCCTCATGGGCTCGCTCGTCTCGCCGGCGCAAAGCGCGTTTCTGAAGAACAGATACCTGCACGATAATTTCATTATCGTCAGGAACACCGCCCGGGCGCTGCACCGGAAGAAGAAGCCCTATCTCCTCTTCAAACTCGACTTCGCGCGCGCGTTTGATTCGGTGTCTTGGGAGTACCTGCTCGAGCTTCTGCAACAGCTCGGTTTCCCGCCCCGGTGGCGGTACTGGATCGCCCTTCTTCTCGCTACGTCGTCCTCCTCCGTCCTCCTGAATGGAACGATTGGCCCCCCGTGCTTCACCTGCGGGGTCTCCGTCAGGGCGACCCCCTCTCGCCGCTGTTATTCATCCTCGCGCTGGAGCCTCTGCAGCTCCTACTCCGTCAGGCCACCATGCGCGGAGGCCTCTCTCCTCTTCCGTTGCGGCCTACGGAGGATCGTGCCAGCCTCTACGCAGATGACGCCGTAGTCTTTCTCAACCCCGACGCCAGCGAAGTGGCGCTCCTCTTCAGTCTCCTCGATCGCTTCGGCCAAGCCTCGGGGTTACGCATCAACATGGCCAAGTGCGCCGTCTCCCCTATCCGCTGTAACGCAATCGACCTCGACGCGGCCCTACTCCACTTTGCCGGCAAGAGAGAAGCCTTCCCTACCAATTACTTGGGCATGTCGTTGTCACTGGGACGTCTCCGCTTCGTCGACTTGCAGCATATCCTGGACCCCGCGCGCGCTCGCCTCTCCGACTGGCATGGCAAGTGGGTGAACGCGGGTGGTCGTAAAGCTCTCTTCTGTTCCGTTCTCGGTGCGCTCCCCATCTTCACCTTGACGGCGCTTAAACCCCCAGGCAAGTTTATCAAGGACCTCGACAAGCTTCGCCGCCGCTTCATTTGGGGCGTAGAGGAGAACGCGGCGGCCGGCGGCAAGTGCAAGGTGGCCTGGGGCAAGGTGTGCTCGCCGCACAGTTACGGCGGTCTCGGGCTTCTCAACCTGGCCAAGTTTGGCCGCGCACTGCGTCTGCGCTGGTTGTGGCACGAATGGTCGCTGCCGCGTCGCCCCTGGGTCGGGCTGCCGACGCCCTGCGATGCCGCTGATCGGCAGCTCTTCCACGTCGCCACCCGCGTCTCGGTGGGCGACGGCGAGCACGCGTCGTTTTGGGAGTCCATTTGGGTGGACGGCGGCCCGTTGCGTTCTCAATTCCCGGATTTGTTCTCAATTTCGCGCCGCAAGAACATGGCCGTCGCGCTCGCCCTACGCAATAGCTCCTGGATCCGCATGCTCCGCCCGCGCGCTCCCCTTGACGCCGCGACGCTGCTCTCCTTCATGCGTGCTTGCCGTCTTCTTCACGACCACGGCACTGTGCTGCTCCCTGGGGTGCCGGACTCGATCACCTGGCTGCTGTCGCGCAACGGTTGCTACTCCTCCCGCTCGGCCTACCGGATCCAGTTCGCAGGACAGGAGCTCTCGGATGCTCCCGTGGTCGTTTGGAAGTCGTGGGCCGCGCCGCACACCAAGTTCTTCGCCTGGCTGCTTTGGAACGATCGGCTATGGTGCGCTGCCAGGTTGCAGCGGCGGCAGTGGCCCAACTCGTATTTTTGCCCGCTTTGCGTCAGAAATCTCGAGACCTCGCACCACCTCTTCTTCGACTGTCCGTTCTGGAAGTACCTGTGGTCCGCCTTGGCCCTGACTCCGGGCTGCTCGAGCTTAGATCAAGCCTCTTCGACGGCCAGCTGCGTTTCGGTGGCCTGGAGGAGCATGATCGACGGCGCGCCCTCGGCAAGGAGGGACTCGCTCATCATCCCGGCGTGCTGGGGAATCTGGTCCGAGCGCAACAGGCGCATCTTCGATAACAGAAGCTCTCCTTCCGCCTCCGTGCTGACTTGGATTCGCGACGAGGCGAGAGGCTGGGCCTTCGCGAGAGCCAAGGCTCTGCGCAAGCTCATGTTTGAGCCACCTTGATCGCCTCCTGTTCAGAGGCCCGTTTTTTTTAAAAAAAATGTTGGCCTTGCTAGACACTCTTACGCCTAGTAACACCAATGTAAATACTTCCCCCTGCTTAATCAATGAACGCCAACATTTGTTGGATGTTTCAAAAAAAAAAATTTTGTATATACTGCATTTCCTACAGGTTGCAGCCCTGCACCGATGGCTTATTGTTGATTTGTATATATGGCAAGCGACTTTCAATTTATGCATTATGTGGCACAACGTTGAAGCAATTCTTATATGGCCGATCCTGTTAGAATCTCGCTTTTATCCAATCCATGGGCCTATAGAAACATGGTTATGCAAGTGAGTATTATTTTCACACATTCTCCATGGTTTTGCATACATGAAAGGGGTATCAACTAGTTTCACTCCACACTTCGTCCATCGTCTCTCATTCACCATAAATTATATTAATTTTTACACCAACCATCAATTATCATCATAATTTATATTTTTTTCACACTAACCGTCAATCACGTGCCTGCCCGAAATTTTGGATCTTTTTATTCATGTGCTCATGTATATACTTTCAACAAAACAAGCGTATTCGCAACTAAAAAGGACAACACAATTACACAAAGGCCTTTTTTTCGAGGGTAACAAAACTAACAATTACACAAAGGCCTACGAGAACACAAACCCTGATTAGAAAAAAAAAACTAGGCCGCGGCGTGCTGCCACAAGCCACGAAACCGCCGCCCCGCCACGGCGCCCAGGGCCTCGTGGAGGCGCGTCCCGCTTCCGCCGCCGGTGGCACGCTCGTACTCCTCGACGCACCTGCGGTCGCAGCCTGGTTTGGGCGGGCCGGCGCGGCACTCGTGCAGGCACCGGTCGCGCTCCTTCTCGGGCCCCTGCTCCTGCTCGCGCTTCTTCCTCCGGCCGTACTCGTCGCACGCCACCGTGCAGTACCGCCGCTCGTCCGCGCCGAACTGCCGCTGCCGCGCGCACTGCTGCTTGCACGCCGTCACCTCCGGATCCTCCCCGCCTGCCTCGGCCTGATCCGCTGCGAGCACGGTGGCAGAAACGAGGAGGAGTACCGCGGCGAGGGGCACGGCGCCTCTCATCGTCGCGTCGATCGGTCGCCGCGTTTGGCACCCGTAGGTCACGTCGTACGTGCAAGTGCAAGGGTGAGGTTCTTCGGTTAACCAAGTAGTGCACGCGAGTGAGAGAAGCAGTGTGAGTGTGAGCGATGACGGCGTGTACTGCGTGGCACACGTGTCCGCTTGCCTGGCCACGTGTACGCGTGCTGGGTCACGCATTGCCACGGCGGCACCGCTTAGGCCGGATCGGGGTGCACGCGTGCTGTCACTACGTTGCGCGAGGCACGACGGTCGACGGGATGCTTCACCCGGTGAAGTGCAAACATACGTACTATCTCCACTCCACCTGCTCGTCAGACAACAGCTCGACTAGGCTGAAAGTGTGAAATTAACTTCGTTGCAATGGATAAATGACTAGGCTGAAAGTGTGAAATTAATTTTTTTAGAGGAAAAAAAAAACAAAATTCACATGTTTGGTTGTTGATCAATGTACTTTCACTATATAATAGTAAGGGCTTACCTAATTGGAAAGTATATGTCTCTCTTTTGATAAATTCTACTCCCTTCGTATCAAAATATAAGACGTTTTAGCGTTTTTTAGATAACACGTATTTATACATGCTTTAGTGTGTAGATTCATGTGCATTTTACACTAAAACTTGTTTACGTACGTATTGTCTAAACAAAAGTATACGGAGGGAGTAGTCAGTATTAGCCTGTTAGATGTGATTAACTAAATCAAGCAGTTCACCCATCTTCTTAGACTCCAAGATTATACAAGTTTTAGGGTGGTTGGCATTTTTATAAACCGTCCATACAACCCGATCTAACGGTCGTAAAATAGACGGAACCGGACTGACGGAACCGGACGGAACCAAAAGCGTGGGGACGGAACCAAAAAAATTGTGGGGACGGTACTAATAATGTGGGGACGGTACCAAAAAGTTTGTAGGGACGGTACAAAAAAAAATTGTAGCGACGGGAGAAAATTATTTGGGTCTTAAAATCCGATTACAGCTCTGCTTGGGTACGGGACTTCTCGTCCGATTCGACCTCGGCCTTCTCTTGTTTCAATCGCCATCATCAGCTTATTATAAGGATGTCCAGCACCCTCAGCACGTACCAGCAAAACTTGGCCGCCATGAAGGAGCACGTCCTGCTTAGCCACCCGGACAAACAGGTCCTGCTCTCCGAAATCCCAGCTGCGAACCCGTGCGACTCATCAGAGCCGACGGTCACGCTCCGGCTGCTCGTGGAGCTATGTAGCGACTACGGCGCCGGCCCCGTGGACATCGACACGATGGAGGACGTGACCTGCCCCGTGCCGGTCAGCGACCTGGTGGGTTGCCGGGGCGTGGAGGAACTGGCGTTCACGGACCTGGTGGCCCGGATGGCGACCCGACGTTGCGTCCGGAGGTTGGGGCGCAGATCAGAGCGGCCGCGTTGCGCGTCCAGGAAAGGTGCGGAGAGGAGCACGACGAGCTCTACGGCGTCGAGTTCCGCCTTCGCGTCATGTTTATCGACGACGGCGCGTTCGAACAGGAGGAGCCGGTTTCGGATTCGGAGGAGGAGGACGACGACGAGAGAGGGAGCGACATGGAGTTCGGGGAGTTTGATCTCAGCGGCGCGCGGAGTTTGATCTCAGCGGCGCACTCGTGCGAGAGGGGGACACGACACCGCTGCTCTCAGGCTTCCAGGCGCGCTCCGACGGACCCGAGCTCACCGAGCAGGACGAGCTGACGTCGTACGACATACGGCACGTGGTGCGCAAGGCGCCGGAGGATGGCGGCGACACCGTGAAAGATGACGAGACATACCAGCGCGCGCTGGCTGGTGGCACGCCTGTGTCCCGGGCGTTGCGCGCCGCCATGGTCGACCAGGTGCTGCAGTCCACGAGCACGAGGCAGCTGCTGCCGAAGTCGCCAAGCCCGATCTTTCCGATGCGTACCGGATTCTGATGCTCGACGGATTGGGTCGCAACGAACAGTTTGATTTTTCTGCGTCTTTATGTCCCCATAGGACACGCACTGGACCATCGATTCTGCCTTCTCCGGCTGCTAACTTTCGGTGGCAGAAGACGATGAACTGATTTGTTCAACGAAAAAAAACAAACAGAATAACCCTAGACCGGTCAAAAAGGTGGACTTTCTCTCCGTAAAAAAAATAAAAAAATTGGACTTCATCTTGTTTTAATCAATGGTTGGAAAAAATCATCTTATATTTAACGGTCAGAAAAATATATACTCGACGGAACCGGACGGTACCCGTAGTTCCGTCCCAATCACCGTAAAAGAGCTCCCAAGATTAACGATGTAGGGGAGAAAAAGAAGAGTCCTTTAGAGCAAAGGGAAAGACGGTGCAAAAACTTCACAACATACATACATAACCAATTCACCGCATCCATATCATGTTCAAAACATATTCCCGATTCATATCTTCACACCAAGAAGAATGAGTACAACTCACCATGCATACTAACACACATGACTATATAATCATTGATACCACCCATCTAAATAAAAATGTTATGCATATTTCTAAGTTATGGAGGAAAATAAATTGATGGTTTCTTGGTTATGTCACTGCCAACACGATCGATTACATCCAGGCTACTACTATTGCTTCTTCTTATGGGACCAACGAAGAGGAGGTCACTAAACAACAATTGTCGGTACTACGCATCTGCTCAAAACTTTCATTAGCGTGAGAATATAAACACAAAACAAGATAAACTGAATAAAATTCTAGTTTAAAATGATTATAAAAACCTTATAATCGAAAGTTAATTCTCAACCCTTGACTCCATGTGAGGTGCAAAGAGTCTGTCCTGGGAGTTCTTTGTACCGATTCCAGCCGGGAAGCTTGAATCAAAAGATGTTTATGTGGCGTGTCAATAAAATAATGCATCCTCACTAATCACTATAGCGATGATTTGGATCCATTGCACAAAACACTCTTTCAAACAAAGTGTTTCCGCACTACACCAATATGTCATGTCCTGTGTATCCATCTGAAATAATTATGCCCTCTCCCGGCATTATTTCTCTCTCATACTAACTTCACCAGGACACCACCGAATGACTCCAAAATTATTCCCGCGAAAGCGGAATGACTCTGACCATTCTCAAAATAACTTAGAATATCGTTAAAACTCTCAATCAAAGGTTAACACAGCTTAAGCATGTGACCCCTAAAGGTCCGGCAACACAAATGCATGTTCAGAAACTTACCGAACAATAACCAACAACTGAGCCATGGACGCCTATGATGGTCATGTGTGTTCACGAAGAACGAGTGAACCTTCAAATTACTTATTGCACTTATTCCCTTACACATGATATCAACAATCTCACGAGGTGAGACAATGTTCCCTAGTCTGACAAAACCCTTTGATCACAACATATATAAAACGCATACAAATAATGTTCTCTTTTGTCATACATATCCCCGATGTCCCTGTGATAAATCAAACTTTGTCTCGCCAGACGATTGGTTGACATCGGTGGTACTACGAGCGCTCAAAGGATTTATCTCTACATCGTCTGGAGGAGTTAAATACTATTTTTGAACAATCTCAGTTCCATTACACATTCTAGGTTAGACCCCAATGTCAACGTTAAAATCTCTTGTCATGGTAGACGTTTGAAGACATCCAAAGCATGATTGTCGATTGTGCGGTCACTAGATATTCTCATAGTACATAAATTCTTACCAATAAAATCTTCATATTTATTTTGCTAAATTAATACAATTGTCACTCTCATAGCAAAATCATATATTTGGGTTGGTTCAGCTCTATTGTTACCCTAAGAACACACATTTATGGTTGCTAGACTTATCAAAATCCATGATCAGAAGAATTATGATCAGGTCACAACACATAAGCTAATATTAGAGACAAGATTAGAAACACTTGTTTGTTTATATCTTCAAACCCGCAAAAATATTTTTCTTTGAAAAATCACTTTTCAAAAACTATAACGGTTATATCACGAGGATATAAACTTAACAATAAATAAATATTATTCTCCGTAGGCCATATTGATAGTTGCGTGTGGACACACGTTTGTTGGGAGAACCCAAGAGGAAGGTATGAAGAGTGCAGCAGCAAGTTTTTCCCTCAGAAAGAAACCAATGTTGAATCGACCAGTAGAAGAAAGAAATCACTTCTGAAGGTTGTTGACCGCTGATGTTGGCAGGACGCACTACCAGGCTCAGCAGCAGCGTGCAATCTGCACACAACACAACCAAGATATTTTGTCCCATCGAAACAATGATGTTGTCAATCTCATCGTTTTTTCTGAAAACAAAGGATTAGACGTAGTGTGAAAACCGGTGCTTATTTGCAGTGAATGCAAATAGAACAATAATTGCAGTAAAGGAACAGTGCTTGCAGTAGGTTGTATTATCAATATAAAAGAATGGACTGGGGTCCACAGTTCACTAGTGGTGTCTCTCCATAAAAGATAGATAACATGCTGGGTAAACAAATTACAGTTGGGCAATTGACTAAAATAAAGGCTGCACAATAGTGCATATGCAAGACATGATGATTACTATGGGATTCATGCATGCATTACAATATGATACATAGACCGTTATCCAACTGCATCTATGACTAATAATCCACCCTCAGAACGTAATCCAAGCAGACTTCAGGTATTAAGTTGCAAGCAACAGATTACTGCATTAAATAAAATGTGTAATGTAAACAATAGAATTTATCCTTGGACAAAGCATTCTTGTTTTCTCCCTAATGGCAACAACACATCCCCCATCCGTCATGTTTCTGTCACTCGAGCACAGATGAAAGGGAGGCATGAACCCACTATCGAACATATATACTCCCTCTTGGAGTTACAAACATCAACTTGGCCAGAGCATCTACTAGTAACGGAGAGCATGCAAGATCATAAATAACATAAACATTATAGATTGATAATCAACTTGACAAAGCACTCAATATTCATCGGATCCCATCAAACACAATATGTAGCATTACAGATAGATGATATTAATCATGTTAGGAAGCTCACAAGATCTAAACATGGTGGCATAAAGAGGAGAAGACAACCATCTAGCCACTTCTATGGACCCGTAGTCCAAGGATGAACTACTCACGCATCACTCCGGAGGCAGGCATGATGGTGTAGAGCCCTCCGGTGATGATTTCCCCTCCCGGCAGGGAGCCGGGGAGAGCTTCAGAACCCTCCCGAACTAGGGTTGAAGATGATGGCGGCTATGGAACTTTTCATGGATGGAGGCTCGGGTATTTAGGTTTTTCCCGAGAAGGAGTATAAATAGGCGAAAGTGCGATGGCTATGGGTGGCCAGGGGGCCCACACCACCTGGTGGTGTGGCCAAGGGGGCGCCGCCCTATGGTGTGGCCACCCTGTGGCCCCCCTCCGGGTCTCCTCCGGACTCCGTGTACGTGAAAGAAAAATAGGACCCTTTTTTCGTTTCGTCCAATTCCGAGAATATTTCCAGAACAACTTTTCTGAAATAAAAAACAACAAAAAACAGGAACTGGCGTTGTGGCATCTTGTTAATAGGTTAGTCCCAGGAAATCCATAAAAATTCTAGAAAGTGTATAGAAAACATGTAGCAATTGGCATGAAAACAACATGGACCATCAGAAATTATAGATACGTTTGAGACGTATCAAGCATCCCCAAGATTAGTTACTCTCATCCCCGAGTAGGTAAAACGATAAAAAAAAAGTTCTGAGGTGACATGCTACCAACATAATCTTGATCATCATATTTGTAAAAGCAATTGTGAGCTGAGATCAAAGTACACTAAACATAGGCATGATAGATATAGTTTCAACAATGTAAACTTAGCAACCATGCTACAACACGAAAGGTAACTCAAACAAAGGACCATGAATAATGATTTACTGAAAGATATATGTTTGCTTCGAGCATAAAGAAAATAGAGCAAAGAGCAACAAGGTTCTAGGTTCCAATGAACCAAGAACTTCAAGATCCCTAGGGGATAAGTGGATGGTGACAATCGGTTCCGTGAAGTTATAGATCTAGTGGTTCTCCTCCAAATCACAAAAAGTCAAAGAGCTTTGGTTGGATATTTGGGGATATCTATGAGCTTTGGTTGGTCATAAATGGTGGAGAGAGAAGCTTCAAGTGACAAGTGCTCAATGAGAAAGAAGAGGCCTATTTATAGTGTGGTACAAAAAGTGGTCGTTGGGGGAGTTGTAGACTTTCGCAGAAAACCCGGCCTTGGGGCCGGCAGACTCGTGGAGCAGGCAGGCAGGCAGTCCGGCCTCAGCTCGGCCTAAGCCGGCCAGCCAGAAAACCCGGCCTCGAGCCAGAGAGCCCGGCCTAGGCCGACTCCATAGGGTGCAGGCCACCAAGGTAACAGAGGTATCCGTCCTCGGACCCGACCTAGGTCGGCTTGTCAGAGCACCCGGCCGCCAGACAGAGAGACCCATCCTAGGCCGGCTTCACAGAGTAGAGACTTACGCACTAACCGAAGCTTCTGGCCTCCAGGCCGTCCACACCGGCTAGGCAGATACTTTGTTCTTCTTTTCTTCTTTTTTCTCTCCTCCGATTATTCCTTTGATCCATTTGTTCCTTTTGAGAGATTATTTCATCCAATTTGTAACACTGTATATTTCCTAAATTATTCAAGTAAATAGTTAGTATTTCCAAGTGTTGTGATCAAACATTAAAATAGGATTAAGGGACACATGTCCTTTCAGCCATCGATAGAGAAGGATGCGGGGTCGTAGTGGCTCGGGTGGGGAGACGGCGATCGATGCAGGAAGCGGCGGCTCAGAAGGGGAGAATACAGTGACTAGAAGAGGTCGTGCGGGGTGGCCATAGGGAGGGACCTGGCGGAGAGGACGGGCTTGTCGGCGAACGTTCGGGGATCGATGATGGGTGGGGCTCGGGGGTGGACACGACGGGGTGGGCTAGGTAGTGGGGGTATAGCGGATCAGGTAACTTCTGCCGCATGTTATAACCCTAAAACCTTGGCACCATGGTCGTTGGAGACGACTCTCGACCGACACCCAAAGAATAATTCAAAAAATCAACACTTAGGCGCCAAACAAACATGGAGCCGGCCCTGCCACGTCGGATTTTGGCCGGTCCCAGCCGCGGACTTTGGGTCCACCGGTTTGTGGCGCTGAAATGCACTATGTCAGCTTCTGGTGGCATGACGTTGACCTGAGGGTAGATTTGGTATTAGTTTTCAGAAGGGGCCAGTTGTGCCATTAGTACGCCAAAAGTGTTATTTAGTGTGTGGGGGGGAGGGAGGAGCTGCTCGCGGTCCCTAGTTCCTGGCATGCCTCGTTGCACGCTTATACGTCATAAACGTATCCCTAATTTCGGATGTTCCATGTTGTTTTCATGCCTTATACTACATGTTTTCCTTACACTTTATGTCATTTTATCGATTTCCCGGGACTGAGCGAGTTCCCTGTTTTCTGTTGTTTTTAGTTTCTGAAAAGTTGTTCTGGAAATATTCTCGGAATTGGAAAATTCGAAGAACGGATGTCTTAGAATTCCCGAAGGTTCCACGGAGTCCCGAAGAGGCACGGATGGGGGCCACACCATAGGGAGGCGCCCCCTGGCCGTGCCTGGGGGTGGTGTGGGCCCCTCGGGCGTCCACCGCCGTCGCCCTTTCGCCTATTTATTCCCCCTCCCCTGATACGTCAACCCTAAAAAGGAGTCCACTTTTCCACGAAAAACACCCGAGGCCGCCGTCATCGTCAACCCGAGATTGGGAGGGTTCTAGATCTCTCCCTGGAACCTTGCCGGGCGGGTGGGAAAATCCTCGCCGGAGGGGTCTACACCACCATGCCCGCCTCCGGAGTGATGTGTGAGTAGTTCATCCTTGGACTTCGGGTCCATAGCAGTAGATAGATGGTTTTCATCTCCACTTTATGCCTCATGTTTAGATCTCGTGAGCTGCCTCACATGATCGAGATCATCTTATTGTAATGCTACATGTTGTGCTAGGATCCGATGTTTATTGAATGCTATGTCTTTTGATTATCAATCTATCATGTTATCTTCATGTGTATGTTATTTATGATCTTGCATGCTCTCCGTTGTTAGTAGATGCTCTGGCCAAGTAGATGCTAGTGACTCCAAGAGGGAGTATTTAAGCTCGATAGTAGGTTCATGCCTCCGTTGCATCTGTGCTCGAGTGACAGAAACGTGATAGATGGAGGATATGATGTTGTCATTAGGGAGAAAACAACGATGTTTACTTCATTTACATTGTTTACATTACACACTTTGCTTACTGTGATAATCCATTACTTGCAACTAATACTCAACATTTGTTCGGATGATATTCGGAGGGTGGATTATTAGTCATAGATGCAGTTGGATGAAAATCTATGTATTTTGTTGTAATGCCCGCGTGAATCTCATAGTAATCTATATGTCATGCATGTTTCTTTATCTATCAATTGCAATTTGTTCACCATGCATGTTATGTCGCACCCGGACTTCTAGGGGATACTCACAGTCCGTTAAACAGTAGAGAAATGGCTTACGGGGCATACCGGCACCCGCATCTCAATATGAGTAGGCCAACACGTAAACGTGTGACAACCATTCTCTACTATTCATCGTCTGCGCAAACCATCCCATAGAAATCCAGATACTTCCATTGACGTACTTCCTAACATACACACATGGTACGTCAACGGCATTTGAACAAGTGATATCACAACAGATCTCTAAGACACAAAAGATTGAAATAAGTTGCAAATAGCTCTCACTAGAGCAGAGATAGCAAATACAATCATCCAGAGGACACATGTCCCAACAATTCATCATTACAACACAGCGGAAGCATCCAAAGTGTCTGAGTACAGACAAGATTCAAATAGGCCTAAGAGGCCGGAAACGAAAAGACGGAGCCCATCCACGAAGTCTCGGATCCTGCCCGGGTCCGCTATCTACTCGTCAGCAGCCTCGTCATACTCCACGTAGTAGCCACCATGGGGATCCTCGGAAACGTAGTCTGCGGAAACCACAGCCCCAAAGGGGTCAGTACATAAACGTACTGGCAAGCAAGACTCACAATTCACCAAAGTGTACCCGTCAACACCAAGTACAGATGCTTTGGGTTCAACGGAAGAATAGGTGATACAAAAGATGCGGCAGCGGGCTGCACTAACCAACTACAGATACATGCTACAACTTCCGGCTAACAGAAAGAAGATAAGATAGCGTATCGTAACCAACTAACAACTAACTCCAAACAAACCCATCCTGGATCTCGCCCCTTATCCAAAGAAGCAATCCGAGGATAACTCACACAGTTGGATTAATGATGGTTCAGGTTATTGTGTCAATAAGCCTATTACTAGTCAGGTTATCATTAGTTAGGTGTAAGTTGTTCTGAGTACTTGTTAGCCAGTACTTTCACCAAGTCATCCATAACCGCGGAAAACACGGCTTCTCGAGAAGATTTAACCCTGCAGGGGTGCACCAATTTGGCCGTACACGTAAGAATAACCCGCCATATGGAATGGCCCTTCCACCAAGCGGGGCACTCAACACAACTCAACTCTTCTTCGCATCAAGCCCAAAGAACCCCGTGCAATTGAGCGCACAGCTAATCAAGCCCCACGAAGAAAAGGGGACCCTCATAGCACTCTAAGAACGTGTCTCCCTAAATGCCGACTACAAAAGTTCCACCCTGGCGCCAAGGGTTCGCACCTACATATGCATGCGGCAAATGGAAAACCCGAACTAAATGAGGCGATTTGGACGAGATGCGAATCGAATCAAATTGAGGGGGGCGCGCATACACGCTTCCCACATGCGGTTAGTGCGCTCATCATGGATCAGTAGACAAGACCCTTTTCCTAATTAGGGTCGACACTAGCAGGCCTCAAAACCACGCCGGGCCTCCTGCCGGTGCCTTATCATCAAATTATTATTAACCCAAGCATTAACATGATTGTTGTTTAACATCGGGCCCCAGAACATAATAAAATATGGTAACAGAAAGTAACGGACAACAGACTCGAGCAAAACAACCCTAAGCATGCTAGTAAGACACGGGCAACAAGCAACGGGGTTATGGGTGTGGAGGTGAGGCTATATCATGGTTAAAGGATAACATGTGATAGGATCGGAACACAAGCAACGATTCATAGGGATAGCAGAATAGACAACGGAAAGTATCGGTATCCAATGTGGAAAGGAACACAATGTTTCATGTGAGTGAATACTTGCCTGCAAACTCAGCAGCCTGGTACTGAGCTAGATCCTCAGAAGGGGTGTCGTAAGTCTCGTCTGTCTCAACGTCGTCGTCTATTCGAGAAGAAGCAAACAAACAACACAGAGAGAGAAACAATCAATAACATGGCATAATTCACAAACATGGGATGATGCATGGCAATTTAATTGATGCATCAATGGTAAGCTACTTGACATGGTGACATAACATAATTAAATGGACCCACATGCAATTTGGATTGCATATGGAAAGCCCATGAATTATGGTTGGATTAAATGATCTACAACTAAACAACATATGAAAGTGGATTAGCATGAAGCATGGATGAGGAAAACAAAAATAAAACAACAATAGAATCAATTTGAAATGAATTTTACCAAGTTTGGAATTTTATTTATTAAGTTATGGAATTTTTGGTTTCTTAAAGGTGTTACACAAGCAGCTTTTGTTTTCACCAATTTAAATTGTCCAAAATAGATAACAAAGTTCATATTTGGAAAGTACACAAAATTTTAGTTGGAATACATGTTTCAATTATTGAAAAAGGAATTAAGATGAATTAATTATGAATTAAACAAGTTTGAACAAGATTTAAATGAATTTAATTCAATTATTAATTTATTTGAATTTTTATTTGCTCAAATCATTTAATAAAATTCATATTTGAAAATATTATACTTTGCTGGTTTGAAAACATATTTTATATGTTCAAAAAGAAATTAATTTGACCAAGTTATGAATTTAACAATATTAAATGATTTAAACAAGGTTTAAATTATTTAACCAATTTTAATTATCCAAAACATGAAACAAAGTTTATATTTGAAAATGTGGTTCAATTTAGCATGGAAAACATATTTTATTTGTTGAAAATGGATTTAAAAATGAGCAAGTTATTAATTTGGCAATTTTAAATGCATTAATTAAGAAACAGTTGTTTTCAGCAATTTAATTTATTTAAAACAGAACACAAAGTTGATATTTGCAAAGTACATGAAAAATGGGATGGAAAACATATTTAGTTTGTTGAATTTGGAATTTTTATGCCCAAGTTATGAATTTTGCAAAATTAAATGAATTAAACAAGGATTCAAATATTTCACCAATTTAAAATATTCAAAACAGTAAACAAAATTTATATTTGGGTAGAGAATTTAATTTTGAGTGGAAAACATATTTAAAATGTTGAATTTGGAGTTGGAAAGAATTATTTATGCATTTTTAGAGTTTAGGCATTATTCTGCCATTTATTTAGTATCCAGGGACATAGAATTTATTTACAGGGACTAAGAAGAAAGCTAGCAGGGACCTGTCTGTGATAAGGAATTTATGCTGGGCCTGGAAAATAAAGTGGCAAAAGGGGGGTTTAATCCGCGGGGGTGGGATTCGATCCCACGCCTCCTGTGCGCTGCGCGGCTGCGCTAGCCACTGCGGTGTGACTCGAGTTCGTGTCAGGTAAGGGCTTGGGGGGGTTAAGGTTCAGTAGCGGGATGTTAATTGAATTGTTCAGGTTCCGTTACTGAACTTTCGACAGAGCGGAACGGCCGCCGGCGTGATCGTTGCTGCGGTGGCCGTGGCCGGCTGCTGCTGCGCGTGTGCGTGTGCTCTGGGTGCTAGTGGCCATGCGTGCGAAAGGAAAGGGAGAGGGGAGAGGCAGGGATGAGGAGGCGAGTGCTCACCACGGGCAGAAGGAGGAGGACGTCTTGGCGCGGTGGTGGCGACCGGCGACGAAGATGAGGACGGCGGTGGCGCGGTGGGGCTCCTCGGGGGAAGCCGAGGAAACGGCGAGGGAGAGGGAACCGTGGCGGCTCCGTTCCCGGCCCTAACCTGGCCGGCGGGGCATCGTGGGCGCAGCGATCGCCAGGATACAGGGCGGTGGCGGTGGTGTTCAGAGAGAGGAGCAACAGGGACAGAGAGAGGAGGTGGTGCAGCGAGCGAGAAAGAGAGGAAGAAGATCGACGGCGCGAGGGAGAAAGTGTGGAGGGGGTCTAGGGTAGGAGGGAGCCATCGGGCTAGGGTTATAGGGGGAGGTGGGTGAGCTCGTGGCCGTTCGCTGCTGCTTCTGGTCGACGTGGACATGTTCAGATTCGTGCCATACAGAGGTTGAAGGAGGGGTGGGGGGGTAGCAGGCCAGGGGAGATGGTGGGCTGGCCCAAAAGGCTGGCCTGCCCCCTCTCCCTTTGATTTTTTTTTGCTTTATGATTCTGTTCCTTTTTTTTTGCAGAAAAAGAATAGGAAGGAAAGGCATAGATTTAGGGTTAGGAAATTAGGGAAAATTTTGTGTTTTTGTAACGGCGCCCAAAGGCCAACTTTAGTTTTACAAAAAAATTAAATTATGTTGCTGTTGCATTTTTATTTGAATTTGATTGAATTTAATATTAATTGGATAATTGAACTTAGCAATTTAAAAGTTTTTAAATTCAAGTTTATTTGAAACAAAAGATTGATTTGTTTTGTAATTTTCATAAATTTCAAAAGGGGTGCTGTTTGGAAAATTAATTGAATTTGAAAATGTTTTGGTATTAAATGAATTATTGATAGAAACAAAACAATAGTTTGAAATCACAACTTTAATGGAAACAAATAATTGCTTTGATTCGAATATTCATTTGGAAATTGTAACATCACAAGTATGAAACAAAAGGTTTGAAATTTGGTTTGAAATTCAAATAGAAAAACAAGGGAAAACAAAGGAAAACAGAGGAAAACAATTGGAAAACAAATGCAAAACTTAAGATGCCATGATGCAAAACATAAAATAACAGAGAGCAAACATTCTAATAGATGTTTTTTCATACTTGGGATGTTACAAAACGCCCCCCCTTGAAGGAATCGCGCCCCAAGATTCCTACTGAGAAGAGAAAAGGTCCGGATACTTCTTGCGAAGATCCTCTTGAGTTGTGACACGTGAAACATATCGTGCACCTTGGATAGTTTTTCTGGAAGTTCACGACGATAGGCATTCCTGGCAACTCTTCTGGAAAGACGTCAGGGAATTCGCAAACCACCGGAACATTTTCGAGTAGAGGTAGAGGTTTTGCATCGAGGGTGTATAGCTGAATAGAATTTGATTCATTTGGAGAATAGACTATCTGGCCAGAAGGTTGGAACAGAGTTATTGTTTAGACGCCGGTAGAAGAATTGAAGTTGTAAGCAACAACAAGGTTTCAACGGACGAAAAGGATGTTGAGAAGAACAGGATATCAAAGCAACATTCGGGAAACACGAGACCAAAACACTCCTGAGGTACGACGGAAAACCCATCCAGGCTTCTAAAGGATCAATATCTACTGCTTAAGGAATAGAGGATCTGCTTCCGGGGCTTACACGCCTCCGTTCTCAATCATGAGTAGGCAAGATGATAAATCATGTCACAACCACCTCCATTCCTATGGTCTAGTAGATATAACCATCCTAGAGAAACCAGGATACGTGAAATCCTAACTTGAAAGTTTAGATGAGAAGAGAAAACAACGTTGCACTTCCTTACCAGAAAAAGGGAGGGTGGGTGGGGAAAGAAGAAAAAGAACAGAATTCCTACTCTCACGTTTCATTTTTCCTATATAGCTACAAAATAGTTTCTAGACTCAACTGCGACCAGTAAAAGGGATCCTACAGGCAGACAGGCTCTAATACCATTTGTCGCACCCGGACTTCTAGGGGATACTCACAGTCCGTTAAACAGTAGAGAAATGGCTTACGGGGCATACCGGCACCCGCATCTCAATATGAGTAGGCCAACACGTAAACGTGTGACAACCATTCTCTACTATTCATCGTCTGCGCAAACCATCCCATAGAAATCCAGATACTTCCATTGACGTACTTCATAACATACACACATGGTACGTCAACGGCATTTGAACAAGTGATATCACAACAGATCTCTAAGACACAAAAGATTGAAATAAGTTGCAAATAGCTCTCACTAGAGCAGAGATAGCAAATACAATCATCCAGAGGACACATGTCCCAACAATTCATCATTACAACACAGCGGAAGCATCCAAAGTGTCTGAGTACAGACAAGATCCAAATAGGCCTAAGAGGCCGGAAACGAAAAGACGGAGCCCATCCACGAAGTCTCGGATCCTGCCCGGGTCCGCTATCTACTCGTCAGCAGCCTCGTCATACTCCACGTAGTAGCCACCATGGGGATCCTCAGAAACGTAGTCTGTGGAAACCACAGCCCCAAAGGGGTCAGTACATAAAC
Source organism: Alopecurus myosuroides (assembly GCA_028641055.1). NCBI lineage: Eukaryota > Viridiplantae > Streptophyta > Magnoliopsida > Poales > Poaceae > Alopecurus > Alopecurus myosuroides. Next base: position 73,858,907 of record CM054061.1, on the reverse strand, counting down.
GTACTGGCAAGCAAGACTCACAATTCACCAAAGTGTACCCGTCAACACCAAGTACAGATGCTCTGGGTTCAACGGAAGAATAGGTGATACAAAAGATGCGGCAGCGGGCTGCACTAACCAACTACAGATACATGCTACAACTTCTGGCTAACAGAAAGAAGATAAGATAGCGTATCGTAACCAACTAACAACTAAGTTCAAACAAACCCATCCTGGATCTCGCCCCTTATCCAAAGAAGCAATCCGAGGATAACTCACACAGTTGGATTAATGATGGTTCAGGTTATTGTGTCAATAAGCCTATTACTAGTCAGGTTATCATTAGTTAGGTGTAAGTTGTTCTGAGTACTTGTTAGCCAGTACTTTCACCAAGTCATCCATAACCGCGGAAAACACGGCTTCTCGAGAAGATTTAACCCTGCAGGGGTGCACCAATTTGGTCGTACACGTAAGAATAACCCGCCAGATGGAATGGCCCTTCCACCAAGCGGGGCACTCAACACAACTCAACTCTTCTTTGCATCAAGCCCAAAGAACCCCGTGCAATTGAGCACACAGCTAATCAAGCCCCACGAAGAAAAGGGGACCCTCATAGCACTCTAAGAACGTGTCTCCCTAAATGCCGACTACAAAAGTTCCACCCTGGCGCCAAGGGTTCGCACCTGCATATGCATGCGGCAAATGGAAACCCCGAACTAAATGAGGCAATTTGGACGAGATGCGAATCGAATCAAATTGAGGGGGGGCGCCCATACACGCTTCCCACATGCGGTTAGTGCGCTCATCATGGATCAGTAGACAAGACCCTTTTCCTAATTAGGGTCGACACTAGCAGGCCTCAAAACCACGCTGGGCCTCCTGCCGGTGCCTTATCATCAAATTATTATTAACCCAAGCATTAACAGGATTGTTGTTTAACATCGGGCCCCAGAACATAATAAAATATGGTAACAGAAAGTAACGGACAACAGACTCGAGCAAAACAACCCTAAGCATGCTAGTAAGACACGGGCAACAAGCAACGGGGTTATGGGTGTGGAGGTGAGGCTATATCATGGTTAAAGGATAACATGTGATAGGATCGGAACACAAGCAACGATTCATAGGGCTAGCAGAATAGACAACGGAAAGTATCGGTATCCAATGTGGAAAGGAACACAATGGTTCATGTGAGTGAATACTTGCCTGCAAACTCAGCAGCCTGGTACTGAGCTAGATCCTCAGAAGGGGTGTCGTAAGTCTCGTCTGTCTCAACGTCGTCGTCTACTCGAGAAGAAGCAAACAAACAACGCAGAGAGACAAACAATCAATAACATGGCATAATGCACAAACATGGGATGATGCATGGCAATTTAATTGATGCATCAATGGTAAGCTACTTGACATGGTAACATAACATAATTAAATGGACCCACATGCAATTTGGATTGCATATGGAAAGCCCATGAATTATGGTTGGATTAAATGATCTACAACTAAACAACATGTGAAAGTGTATTAGCATGAAGCATGGATGAGGAAAACAAAAAGAAAACAACAATAGAATCAATTTGAAATGAATTTTACCAAGTTTGGAATTTTATTTATTAAGTTATGGAATTTTTGGTTTCTTAAAGGTGTTACACAAGCAGCTGTTGTTTTCACCAATTTAAATTGTCCAAAATAGATAACAAAGTTCATATTTGGAAAGTACACAAAATTTTAGTTGGAATACATGTTTCAATTATTGAAAAATGAATTAAGATGAAGTAATTATGAATTAAACAAGTTTGAACAAGATTTAAATGAATTTAATTCAATTATGAATTTATTTGAATTTTTATTTTCTCAAATCATTTAATAAAATTCATATTTGAAAATATTATACTTTGCTGGTTTGAAAACATATTTTATATGTTCAAAAAGAAATTAATTTGACCAAGTTATGAATTTAACAATATTAAATGATTTAAACAAGGTTTAAATTATTTAACCAATTTTAATTATTCAAAACATGAAACAAAGTTTATATTTGAAAAGGTGGTTCAATTTAGCATGGAAAACATATTTTATTTGTTGAAAATGGATTTAAAAATGAGCAAGTTATTAATTTGGCAATTTTAAATGCATTAATTAAGAAACAGTTGTTTTCAGCAATTTAATTTATTTAAAACAGAATACAAAGTTGATATTTGCAAAGTACATGAAAAATGGGATGGAAAACATATTTAGTTTGTTGAATTTGGAATTTTTATGCCCAAGTTATGAATTTTGCAAAATTAAATGAATTAAACAAGGATTCAAATATTTCACCAATTTAAAATATTCAAAACAGTAAAGAAAATTTATATTTGGGTAGAGAATTTAATTTGGAGTGGAAAACATATTTAAAATGTTGAATTTGGAGTTGGAAAGAATTATTTATGCATTTTTAGAGTTTAGGCATTATTCTGCCATTTATTTAGTATCCAGGGACTTAGAATTTATTTACAGGGACTAAGAAGAAAGCTAGCAGGGACCTGTCTGTGATAAGGAATTTATGCTGGGCCTGGAAAATAAAGTGGCAAAAGGGGGGTTTAATCCGCGGGGGTGGGATTCGATCCCACGCTTCCTGTGCGCTGCGCGGCTGCGCTAGCCACTGCGGTGTGACTCGAGTTCGTGTCAGGTAAGGGCTTGGGGGGGTTAAGGTTCAGTAGCGGGATGTTAACTGAATTGTTCAGGTTCCGTTACTGAACTTTCGACAGAGCGGAACGGCCGCCGGCGTGATCGTTGCTGCGGTGGCCGTGGCCGGCTGCTGCTGCGCGTGTGCGTGTGCTGTGGGTGCTAGTGGCCATGCGTGCGAAAGGAAAGGGAGAGGGGAGAGGCTGGGATGAGGAGGCGAGTGCTCACCACGGGCAGAAGGAGGAGGACGTCTTGGCACGGTGGTGGCGACCGGCGACGAAGATGAGGACGGCGGCGGCGCGGTGGGGCTCCTCGGGGGAAGCCGAGGAAACGGCGAGGGAGAGGGAACCGTGGCGGCTCCGTTCCCGGCCCTAACCTGGCCGGCGGAGCATCGTGGGCGCGGTGATCGCCGGGATACAGGGCGGTGGCGGTGGTGTTCAGAGAGAGGAGCAACAGGGACAGAGAGAGGAGGTGGTGCAGCGAGCGAGAAAGAGAGGAAGAAGATCGACGACGCGAGGGAGAAAGTGTGGAGGGGGTCTAGGGTAGGAGGGAGCCATCGTGCTAGGGTTATAGGGGGAGGTGGGTGAGCTCGTGGCCGTTCGCTGCTGCTGCTGGTCGACGTGGACATGTTCAGATTCGTGCCGTACAGAGGTTGAAGGAGGGGTGGGGGGGTAGCAGGCCAGGGGAGATGGTGGGCTGGCCCAAAAGGCTGGCCTGCCCCCTCTCCCTTTGATTTTTTTTTGCTTTTTTATTCTGTTCCTTTTTTTTGCAGAAAAAGAATAGGAAGGAAAGGCATAGATTTAGGGTTAGGAAATTAGGGAGAATTTTGTGTTTTTGTAACGGCACCCAAAGGCCAACTTTAGTTTTACAAAAAATTTAAATTATGTTGCTGTTGCATTTTTATTTGAATTTGATTGAATTTAATATTAATTGGATAATTGAACTTAGCAATTTAAAAGTTTTTAAATTCAAGTTTATTTGAAACAAAAGATTGATTTGTTTTGTAATTTTCATAAATTTCAAAAGGGGTGTTGTTTGGAAAATTAATTGAATTTGAAAATGTTTTGGTATTAAATGAATTATTGATAGAAACAAAACAATAGTTTGAAATTACAACTTTAATGGAAACAAATAATTGCTTTGATTTGAATATTCATTTGGAAATTGTAACATCACAAGTATGAAACAAAAGGTTTGAAATTTGGTTTGAAATTCAAATAGAAAAACAAGGGAAAACAAAGGAAAACAATTGGAAAACAAATGCAAAACTTAAGATGCCATGATGCAAAACATAAAATAACAGAGAGCAAACATTCTAATGGATGTTTTTTCATACTTGGGATGTTACATGTTATTTATCTTTTATGGAGAGATACCTCTAGTGAACTGTGGACCCCGGTCCATTTTCTCATACTAATAATATAATCACTGCTTCCACTGCTTTCACACTGCTACTATTATTTTCATATTGTTCTCATACTATTTTCCACACCATACATTTAACCTCTTTGTTAACAGCAAAACCGGTGAGATTGACAACCTCACTGCTGCGTTGGGGCAATGTGTATTGATTGTGTTGTGTAGGTTCCATGTTGCTGCTGAACTGGTAGTGCGTCCTGCCATCTCAGCTGCATCAATCTTCAGAGATTGCTTGTCCTCCTACTGGTCGATTGAACCTTGGTATCTATTCTGAGGGAAAACTTGCTACTGCACTCTTCACAACCTTTATCTTGGGGTTTACCAACTTCATCACCCATCAAGCTTTTGGCGCCGTTGCCGGGGAGAAAGAAAATTTCTGCAAAGGGAGTCCCTCACCTCCAATCATTTTTTTACTTTGTTATTGTTTTGCTTGTTACTTTCTTTATCATGTTTGCTATCAATGTTTAATGTCTTTGAAACTAGATCTTATAGGCAAGGTGGGTTCATGGATGAACAACAAAAATATTATAAGGAACACCGCTTGTCACAAAAAGGGATACACTTATGGGAGCAAATTAATAAATTGCATGACTATGCTAAAAACTTGTGCTCCACTTATAATGATACTTATTGCTTTGATAAAGCTTGTTGCTGTAGGAGGTATAAACACCTCTCTTTTCAATGTGAGTATAATGATAATGTTACCATATCTTCTTATGTTAAGAGAAATTATGACTTTGATGATGTGGAACAAATTGAGGAATTTATTGCTTGGAAGGGTGCATTCGAAATTGCCTATTTGCTTGAAAGTATTGATGATGCACCTTATAAAAATGAGATCTATGATATACTTGAATATTTATTTGATAAATACAAGGATTGTAATTACTACATACTTAAATATCTTAATAGATGTTCTCCCTCAAAGGAGGAGACTAATGCCTTGCAGGAATCTATGGAAGAGGAAATTGTTGAATCTTTAAACTCATTGGATGAAAAAGAGGAGGAGAGTGATGATCAAGAGGAGGAAGAATGGAGCTATCCATTTCTACCTCCCAATGAGAGTAACTCTTTAAGTCATAGTTGTGATGATCCTATTGATTCTTTTGAAATATCCCTTTTTGATGAAATTGATACTTGCTATACTTGTGACCTTGATACTACTATGAATGAAAGTTGTGAGAATCATATTGCTACTGTTATTTATGATAATCCTTGCTACTTTGATAAATCCTATGGCAATCCTCTATTTATTCCAACTATTGATATGCATGATAATGAGGATGTTTGTTTAGAAATTTATATGATAATGCTCTAGATGATGGTCCTATGTTACTTGATGTTATAAATCATAATGCTACTGAAAATGAGATTGCTATTAGTAGTCCCATACCTTTTATGAGTGATCAATCATCTCGTTTTGATATTACTAAAAGTGGGAAAGAAGAGGTCTTTATTTTAAATCTTGATCCTACTATTTTTGAGCTTCATATGAATTGTGTGTTTTTAGACCATGAAAAACATGCTTTATGTGATAATTATGTTGTTGAGTTTGTTCATGATGCTACTGAAAATTATTATGAGAGAGGAAAATATGGTCGTAGGAATTTTCATGTTACTAAAACACCTCTCTTTTTGTTGGAATTTTGAAGTTGCTCTTGTTCTACCTTCCCATGATTTTAGTTTGAGTTTCTTTAATTTATTTCTTTACAAGATTCCTATGCATAGGAAGTGGGTTAGACTTAATTTTTTTATACTTTCTTTTTATGCTCTCTTTTGCTTAATTCATATTTCTTATGTGAGCATACACTTGATTCCACTTTTCTGTGCTTAGCTAAAAGGCGTTAAAGAAAAGCACTTCTTGGGAGATAACCCATGGTTTTATTTTTGCTTTGTTTTTATCTATTTTCTTTGAGTCAGGGGGGTTGTATACTTCTGTAGCAACTCTTTTGTATCTTTATTTTCATGTATTAGTTGTGCCAAGTAAATTTTCTAGCGAAAGTTGGAGTTGGTTTTGGATTTCTGCGCGGGAAACAGATTTCTGCAGTCCACCGTAAAAATCATATAAAATCCAGAAAGATCAGAATGACCTGAAATAGTTTTTGCTTATTCCTCTACCAATTCCGAAACTTTTCCGTTCTTTAAGTTTTTCGATCTGAGCAACGTAAGTGCTCCAAAAAAAATCGTCTTTACAGACTTCTCTTGTTTTGGCAGATTCTACCATTTTTCTTGCATTTGCTCTTTTACGATGTCAAGTGAATTTCTTTGCTTCATGAAACATCAGTGGTTGTAGCTAATGTTTAAAAGTATCAATAGCAATTGTTCCCATGCAGAACCCATGATTTTTTTATTTTTGCACTAACCCTCTAATGCGAATTACTCTTTGAGTGTGGTGTGAAGGAAGTTTTCAAGGGTCAAGAGAAGAGGGTGATATAATGTGATCAAGAAGAGTGCAAGGTCAAATCTTGGGGGTTCCCCCATGGTTCATCCCAGAAAATTCGAGTAAGACTCAAGCGTCTAAGATTGGGGATGCCCAAGGCATCCCCTTCTTCATCAACAATTTATCAGCTCACTTCTAGTGAAACTATATTTTTATTCGGTCACATCATATGAAGTTTACTTGGAGCGTTTGTTTGTTTTCCTTTGGTTTCTTTTGTTTTCCTTGCTGCAATAATATAGTTGGAACGTAGTATTGTTTGTGTGGGAGAGAGACACGCTCCGCTTTTTCATTTGCATACTCGTTATGCTCGTATTCTTAGTTTTTCTTCTAGCAGCTGCAATATTCCTGTTTAGCTCCTGTTTTTCTTGCATCTATTATTCAGAGTTGTTAGTTTTAGTAGAGTTGTGTTAGTAATCTCTTGTTTCATTGCTATATCTCTTGGAGAGTTTTTTTGTTTGGTGTTTGATGGAAATAGAAAATGCTACGTGTGGTAGATGGTATACCGAAAAAGCTTGCATATTCTTGTAGATCACTAAACTATTTCACTTGATTATTTGCTTTTGTTTTGAGATATTAATATGCTTAATGGTAAACTTGATGGTCTAATAGAGTGAAAACAATTAATGGTTGGTCTAAAAGGTTGAATCTGTGCCACACTCAAATAACCAGTTGATAGGATAATGGAATATGACTTCCTTTGCTGATAGCAATCGTAATGGATTTTTGTTACGCGCTACGGTCGGGGTAGCTAATAGTGATTTGTCACTGCCACAGACCCTCTTGGAGTGATTTTCATTATGCCTTGTGAGATCATGATTTTATTGAAATCTTTTAACTTGTGGGTTCTATGTTACGGTTTTGTCGCACTTCCACCATTCATATTTGCTAGCCTCTTCGGTACTGTGCATAGCTCATTCTCACATTGAGAGTTGGTGTAAACTTCGCCAGTGCATCCAAACCCCGTGAGAGAACTTTGTTCTTCTACACATAAGCCAAAATTTATCTTCCTCAAAACAGCTACCATACCTACCTACCATGGCATTTCCATAGCCATTCCGAGATATATTGCCATACAACATCCATCATCATTATGTTACTTGTCATGCTTCATTGTTATTTTTCATACTGCTACGCTGGCAGGAGCATTTAGTTTTACATACATCAGATATGTTTTAGTTTGAGTTATGAGTACTAAAAGTGTGTTGATTCATTGTAAAATAGAGTGTTGCCCCTACCAGTGAGGTTATATATAAAAAAATCCCCCAAAAAAGGCAAAAGAGAGATAATAAAGAGAGAGGGGGCAACACTACTATCATTTATTCCACACTTGTGCTTGTTTAGCATCATTACTTCAGTTTGGACAGAGTTTTCATATTATGACTTGCATAACTATGTGGGGAACTTACATTATAGAATTTGGCCTGTATATTCCAATTGATGAGCCTCCTCAAAAGTGCAATAGGTCTTCGTGAGCAAGAAAGTTGGATGCACCCCCACTAGTTCCATTGGAGAGCTTTCATACACTTATAGCTCTATGTGCATCCATTGTGTGGCATCACTACTCCTTGCATAACTTCGATTATAAGAATTCCTCGTGTCTAATGATCACTTTCAGTTGTGTGATACTTTCTTCCATTGACCATCCAACCCCCCCCCCCCCCCATAATGTTATTTTAGCCACAACATCCTGGTGCCAGGAACCAATACAGAACGCTTGCTTGTTTTGAGTGCACAAATATTTAAATGATTTTACTATGTGCATATTGTTGTCACTTTACTTGATCCTAACAGGATTTGTTGTGAGAGTTTGATGCCTTGGATGATTATATTGTTGTTCTTGAAGCTTAAATCATTTTTAATACAGTTTGCACAGTTTATTGTCTTTTAGTATTCATTCATTGAAAAGTTTTACTTTGTTCTTCCTAATGGTTTATACATTACTCTATTTGATATCAACTACAAACCACAACCTTTATTCATCTGATCCTAGTTTACATGCTTTACATTACTATGATGATCAAGTTTATGTTGGTAGCATGTCACCTCAGAAATTATTATTTTTGTCGTTTACCTACTCGAGGACGAGTAGGAACTAAGCTTGGGGATGTTGATACATCATAAACGTATCCTTAATTTCTGATGTTCCATGTTGTTTTCATGCCTTATGCTACATGTTTTCCTTACACTTTATGTCATTTTTTATCGATTTCCCGGGATTAACATATTGACAAGATGCCACAGAGCCAGTTCCATGTTCTCTGTTGTTTTTAGTTTCAAAAAAGTTGTTCTGGAAATATTCTCAGAATTGGAAAATTCGAAGCCCGGATGTCGAGAATTCCCGAAGGTTCCATGGAGTCCCGAAGAGGCCTCAAGGGGGGCCACACCATAGGGCGGCCCCCTGGCCACGCCTGGGGTGGTGTGGGCTCCTCGGGCGTCCACCGCCATCGCCCTTTCGCCTATTTATTGCCCCCGAGACGTCAACCCTAAAAGGGATTCTACTTTTCCACGAAAAACACTCGAGGCCGCCCTCATCGTCAACCCAAGATCGGGAGAGTTCTGGAGCTCTCTCCGACGCCCTGCCGGGCGGGTGGGAAAATCCTCACCGGAGGGGTCTACACCACCATGCCCGCCTCCGGAGTGATGCATGAGTAGTTCATCCTTGGACTACAGGTCCATATCTGTAGCTAGATGGTTGTCCTCTCTACTTTATGCCTCATGTTTAGATCTCGTGAGCTGCCTCACATGATCAAGATCATCTTATTGTAATGCTACATGTTGTGTTTGCCGGGATCCGATGATTATTGAATGCTATGTATTTTGATTATCAATCTATCATATTATCTTTATGTGTATATTGTTTATGATCTTGCATGCTCTCCGTTGTTAGTAGATTCTCTAGCCAAGTAGATTCTAGTGACTCCAAGAGGGAGTATTTATGCTCGATAGTGGGTTCATGCCTCCTTTGCATCTGTTCTCGAGTGACAGAAACGTGACGGATGGAGAATGTTATGTTTCCATTAGGGAGAAAACAATGATGTTTACTTCATTTACATTGTTTACATTACACACTTTGCTTACTGCGATAATCTGTTGGTTGCAACTTAATACCCAACGTATGTTCGGATGATATTCAGAGGGTGGATTATTAGTCATAGATGCAGTTGGATGACGATTTATGTATTTTGTTGTAATGCCCGCATGAATCTCATAGTAGTATTTATGTCATGCATGTTTCTTTATCTATCAATTTCCCAACTGTAATTTGTTCACCATGCATGTTAGCTATCTTTTATAGAGAGACACCTCTGGTGAACTATGGACCCCAGTCCATTTTCTCATACTGATAATACAATCATTACTTCCACTGTTTTCACACTTCTTCCACTGTTTTCACACTGCTACTAATGTTTTCATATTGTTCTCATAATGTTTTCCACACCATACATTTAACCTCTTTGTTATAAGAAAAACCGGTGAGATTGACAACCTCACTGCTGCGTTGGGGAAAAGTGAATTTATTGTGTTGTGTAGGTTCCACGTTGCTGCTGAACGGGTAGTGCGCTCTGCCATCTCAGTTGCATCAACCTTTAGAGATTATTTGTCCTCCTACTGGTCGATTCAACCTTGGTTTCTTTTCTGATGGAAAACTTGTTGATGCACTCTTCACAACCTTTCTCTTGGGGCTTACCAACGTCAGCACCCATCCCACACAACCCACTTGGGGTTGTGAGCTAGCCATGTCAGCGCCTCTGGCTGGTGATCGATTCCAATGGACCTCTTAGAGAATCTCTAGCAGACCCCTTATCCCGCGGACCCTTAAGCACAGATAAGAGGCACAAAAAGCGCGATTTTATGGGGCGAAAAACGATGTGGCGGAACAGACACCCCAAATCGAAAGGGATTTCTGATTTGCAGGTTCAGTATGCGGTGTCTGTTCCGCCTCAGGCAGAATCAGCCCTCGAACCAAAAAAAAATATAGTTGATAATTTGAGCTATTTTTTTGACAATTAAACATAATAGCTCCACAATTAAACCCAATAGTTGGACAATTACTCATGGTTCGGCAAAGATAGATAGCAATTAACATAAGTTTGGCGAGAAGGACCTAAAATACGCATGCCCACCCTCATCAACATGGTCATTCATCACCATTGATGTTGGTGCTACCTTGACCTTTTTCCGTGAGTGCTCGCCTCCTTCGCTCCAAGACTCCTTCCTTGCCATGTCATGCCACTTATTAGTCAGTTCATCCATTTCATCGTGATTCATCATCATGATCTTGTTCTCCTCCACAAGTAGCTTGGCTAAGGCCTAGTTCTCCTCAGCATTGGCTCTCTTCTCGTCGACAAGAGCTCTCTTCTTCTCGGCAGCGAATTTCCTCTCCTCGGCATGAGCTTTCTTATCTTCACTCGCGGCCTTGCGTAACTCCTCCTCCTTCGCATGTTGCCACTTCTCAAGATTCTCTTGCACCTTCTTCTCCTCCAATTCTCTTTTTGCCTTCAAGGCCTTGGACACACATATCTCATTGGATTTGACCATGTTGTCTATTCTATCCCTCAAACTTGTTGCCTCGGCATCCCTCTTGGTCTTCTCCTTGATCATCTTGGTCCCATCCGGCTTATTCTTGTTCCTTACTCCTTCGGCCTCATCATTGTCATCCTCATCCTCCATCTAGGTGAAGGCAACTCATTTCGGTGGAGCTTTGTTGCCCCTCCCCTTCCATTTCTCACTTTTCTTGAGTAATTCCCAACAACGCATATATGGAAATGCCTTGTCTTTGGAGGATGGCATGTCCTTGTACCTTGCCATCATAATTTTTTCCTACAACAAACAAAGCATGTCAATGTACATCATATGCAACATTGGCGACCAACTGAGATGCAAAATGAAACTTGCCCAATCGCCCTCAGTGGTTCCACTAGGAGGTGTGTTGTACACTTGCTCCACACATCCAACCCAATGTTGCATGCCGGCTTGAGAGTATCCCATCGACCTTGGAGGGATCTAAAGCTGCGGGGAGGGGGGTCTTTTCCACCCCCGGTATGTTTGGCATCAACTTGAAGAATTTGTCTTCAATTCTTTGTCAATACCTTTTGCCGATTTGGTACATGCCCGTGGAGGCGTCAAGGGTCACGCTCTCCCAAGCCTTGATCAAGATCTCATCCTCCAAGACGGTATAGCTTTTCGACCTCTTGCGGATCGAAGACTGAGATATTGCGAACACCTCTGCAACAATCTCCTCCAACTCATCGTCTCCACCTCCACCATCTACACCGTCATCCAACCCATTGTATGAGCCGAGCGGGGCATTTTTTTTGAACTTTTATGACAGTAGGAAAGGATCCTACTGCCTCTATATTAAAACAGAACGTGAACATATGTACAAGATAGGGAGGGGCCTTGTGCCACAGAGTTTGCCTAAAGGTTTATTACAAAAGAATTAATAAAAGGGTGTAAAGAGGACTTAGTCCTATGAACCAACAAAGAAAACTCCTCCCTGAATCTATCCTTCCAAGAACTGAGAGAGGAGGTAATCCCTTCAAATAACAAATTATTTCTCTCCTTCCACAAGCACCAAGCCGAAGTGATCATGATTTCCATGAACATATCCTTCCTCCATCTCTTCCTGGCCTCACAAACCGTATGCAATCTGTCACCACTACTGTTCCAAGAAATACCCAGGCTATCCCAGCAGGTTTTACTAAAGGGGCACCTAAAGAATAAGTTCTCCAATGTCTCCTCCATATTATTGTTGCAAAGTAAACATGAGAAATCATTCCCAATGTTAAAATTCCTTCTCTTAAGCATATTCCTGGTATTAAGCATGTCAGACAGCAACAACCAGCAGAAGAATCTGAGTTTTGGAGTTACTTTAGACTTCCAGATCCAGAGAAAAGCCTGATGAGGTACTATATTTCTAAAGCAGAAATTTTAGTATTTGCTAGAAGAATAGGAATGTGTATTCTAGACAAATTTCTAGTGATCAGTATCAATGACATTTGTCATGACTATATCCCTAGCAGAATTTGGATATCCTTAACTTCCTCAAGAGCCTGTGGAGAGAGAGGCAAATGGAATAGAGAATCAAGATCAACAGAAGTCAACAAAATTTGCACTGAAATGTCCTCATTTTTGGCAAAAGAAAAGGCTCTCAGATGAGAGATGCTTAATTCATTCTGCAGCCAAACATCCTTCCAGAACAGCACAGTGGACCCTGAAACAATCTCACATTTTGTAATTCCTCTGAAAATGGGGATTAATTTGAAAACATCTCTCCACCAGAAAGAACTACAAGGGGCTGAGGCATGAGGGATCCTGCCCGAATAATAAGAACTCCAGAGAAGCTAAACCCAAGGAGCATCAAATCTGGAATAAAACTTATGTAGATATTTTAGCAGCAGAGCTTCATTTTGTATTTTGAGGTCAAAAACACCAGCACCTCCTTTCTTTTTTGGTTTACAGACCTCCCTACAGGCAATTAAGGAATTAAATTTTTCACCATCTCCATCCTTTTTATTCTATAAACAATGCCTTCTGATTTTATCAATATGCTCTAAAATCTTAGCTGGAAGTTTGAGTGAACACATGGTGAACATAGCAACTGAGCTGAGAAGATAATTAATCAGAGTGACCCTTCCACTGTATGCCATCATCATATAATTGGCAGAGAGATTTCTCTCAATTCTGTCCACAGGTGGCATTAATTCAGTTACTGTAGGTCTAGTTGTTCCCATGTGCAAACCCTGATATGTAAAAGGCATTGTGCCAACAATGCATCCCACAATATTTTCAATAGACTGAGCTCTAAATCCATATTCAAACGGATCAGAGCATACTTATGGAAGTTAATGTGCAGACCAGTGGAAGTAGCATATGTGTTCAAAATATCCTTCATTATAGCAACCTGCACTGGACAAGCAGGCATAACCAGAATAGTGTCATTGGCATACTGTACCACGGGGTAGTCTGCAATGAAATCTGACATGAATGGGGCCATGAGGATATTCTCTCTAAAAGCTTTGTTAGTGACATGAATGTGGCCTTGATGAAATCTGACATGAATGGGGCCGAGCGGGGCATTGTCAATGTAGAGGCCCCAGACCGGTAGGTCCAGAACCCCTCATATGCATTCATTCACGATCCCAGAAGAACCAGTCGTGAACAACATACGTAGTTGGCATACAGAATACATCATCCATTACACGAATATAGAGTCTTACATAAATGGTCACATGACCAAGTTCTTGATAACTGTCACGCAGGACAGACATTCAAAGTAAACACAGCGGAAGACGATAAGCATAGCGTAGTAGAGCCCGAGTCACGCCTCATCCTACAGGCTGCTGACTGGGAGACGATCCTAACTCGCAGGGCCATCAGCGTAGAACGCCTCCTCATAGTACTCCTCCTGAGGTGGCTCCTCGTAGTCTGATAAGTAGATACCAGGGGCGAAACCAAATGAGTACATTTGAATGTACTCAACAAGACATCCTTTATTAGCTTACAATAATGCATACATGCTTATTTTGTGGAGTGGGTAGGCCATACATATGGTTCAGCTACCCATGACAGATAAAAGATTTGCCATGGTTGATTCTTCAAGTTTACCTCTTTGTAAACAAAATCATTTAAAATAATGTAGTTTTGCTCTCGTAGATATCACATATCTTGGAGGTTTTATAATTCTTTTGGAAAAGAAAGTTTTTCCTATCAGAAACTTTTGGTGATAGTTTCTTTCTCATCGGTATCTCACAGATACCAAGTCATTCCTCCATGGTGCCTCTCAGGTACCAAAAGCCTTCCTTCAAAACCTCTTTTGAAAAGTTGACACAATACTAGCTACATGGCCATTCAACCGTCCATATCCGAGGACGCGGCTATCTCGAAATAGTTTTACTCTGCAGAGGTGTACACATTTCCACTAGATCCAGAGTCCGCCATGAAACAACCATGGACTGTTCCCAACCTATGAGAACATCAGATAACTGGTCTTGACTATCCACTCTGTACAAGCTAGTACATGACTATCTCTTCAATTGGGGTTTCCCTCCCTGGCAAGCCATGTCACACACCGCTCAAACAGGAGACCCAACTGCTGCATCCGGAGGGAAAATTAATCCCACACTTTAGATGTCCCGTATACTCACTCCTAGCGACATTTCGGTTCGGAGGATCCAATCCCCTATAGCCTTTGAGATAGCACATATACTAACCCTAACAAGTTTTTAATCAAGCCCCTACCCATATTGGGGTAAAGTGGCAGTACGATAATGGTTGTCCAGCGAAGACTAGGTTATGTGTCTTTTGTAAACATTTCTCATAAAATTTCCCATCATAACAATCCTTCCGGCAGACAGGGTCTCACCCTTTCTCCGGGGTTTCCTTTCATAAGGCATTTGTTTACAAAAAAAACACATTTTATTTAGTTCATTTAAGAACTCAAGTTTTAAGTAGGTGTATGGTATTTATATACCATTTAGTGTCTAAGGGCTTGGTAATACCAAGTTGACTATGATTATGAGTCCTTATACTAGTAGCATTAATAGTAGTAGTAGGATTCACACAAAAATAGTTTTGAAGGCATAGTTTTGTAAAACTTCAGAAGTGAAAGGCATGCATGATAGATAATGATAAGTAGTTATACAGCAAGCATTAGGATGGCTTGCCTTGGTACAAGTGATGGTCCTGATCCTGAAAGTAACAGGAGTTGCAATACCCTTCTTCAGCAATTCCTTCCTCCTCGTTTTCTAACGTCGTAAAAAGAAATAAAGACACACCTTCAGAACCAAACAAGGCAAGCAATGCTACAAGCAATACATACAGCAAGCAATCAGGAAGTACCACCCAAAGTTCTCAATTTTTCCTTTAAGAAAAATTGGCATAAAAACTATAGTTGGAAAAATCTGCTTTTTCCTTGTGCTTATGTGTGGCCAAAACAATGATTCTTAGTTAAGAACACTATGGACCAGTGGGATATAGCACATGTTTCTGGACAGTAGGGTGTCACATAAAACACATTTTGATGCCTAAAAATTTCCACAACAATCTCTATGGCTAGCACACACAATTTGCTAAATTACTCAAGTGGTGAAATAAGTTCATGACAACAAGTCAAACCTATTTTCCACCATGAGGCAAACATACCAGTGGGTGTTCCACTAGCAAAAATGCTCACCAAGAGGTTAATAAGCCTCTGGTCACTTTTATAAAAGTGCTCAAAACAAACAAACAAGCACCCAAAAATTCCTACTCATACTAGTAGAAAATTTAGGAAAACTACTAGACTAGTTTAGACTACACTAGCTAATGTTAGGCACAAGTGTGCAAGCTTTCAGAGGCAAAATACCCCTCTAACCAGTACCATAAATGCCACTGGATCTCTCATAAATATCATAAAAACATAGCTAGGAAACAAGGAAAAACTATGCTTAAAATGCTACACATGTGAGGAGATTAATTCCTAGTCATCCAAGTGCTACTCATGCTTTTGTGCTACTTAAAAGGAAAACTATCAGAGGTGAAAACCCTAAGGTAATAATGCCACAAGGACATTCCATCCTCTGGTTTCAACACCAAGGATCCATATTTTTCCCTAAGGGAAAATAAGACAAAAAGCATACATGAATATCCTAGTGTGAAATCTAGTCCTTAAGCATTTCTATTTTAAACCTATTTCAAACACAAGCACCAAGCATCCAGAGGTGCTATGACCAAAATAACAGTACCTAAATGGTACTGGTTTCATGAGAATTAATCTAGCAACAAGCCTAAAAAAAACATTTAAAGATCTACTCAAAACATACATAAAAATCTAGCTATTAGCAAGACCTATGCATGAAAAAAAATAGTTCTAAAATGCTATCATTCAAACCATTTATTCTAACATGTTCATATAACTTGTAAGCATCATAACCACAATGGAAAACAACATCACAAGCAAGAACACATCATTTGCACCTCACAAAATCAACATAAAAAGCAAGATCTAGAATTAAAAATTAGACAGAAAGTAACCAAAACTTGTTCTGTCTCTCTAAATTTTTCTGTGGCTCCAAAACGTAAATCCTTCTAGGATGTGATAGTCCTTATCACTACAAAGCCTCTCCAACTTGCCTAACTCAAAAATAATATACCAAACTCCCTCTAAAAATCATGGAATAGCCCACTGATGTTTTACCAAAATGGATGGCATTTCCAAATGGTAACTCACCTTGATGTAAGCTAAAATCATACTGGTAGGTATTGAAAAGGGCTTTCCCAAACAGTTGGGTTTGCTCAAAAATGTTCTGTATTTTTGAAGTTCTATTCATTTCAATTTTTAGGGTACTGTCTGGCATATGATTTATAGAAAAATCATAAAAACTCAAAACAAGTTTCTGCCAGTGGGATATGGTTGTAATTTTGTAAGGCTAGTAGCACAAAAATTAGCAAGGTAAAATAAATTTATATGCTACCTTTTCTAAGCCTAAAGCTAGACCCTAGTTAATCTGCCAGAATAAAAGTATTTTTATTTTTAACCGAAACTTGCCCAAACGGGCCAAATTCGCAGCGCATGGCCCAGCTAGCACGCAGCACAGCCCGCCTGCGCGCGCGCGCGCGCGAAGCGATGCGTTCAAAGGGGGCCGTCGATTCGCAGATCGACGGTCCCTGTGCGTTCTTCCTCCCCGCGCTTCCCTCCTCTCTCTCTCTCTCGACCCGCGGTCGAACACCTAGCAGACGTGGACAACGGCTCACCTAGGGCTCGCGAGAGGTCGTGGGTTGGTGCAGGGTCGAAGGAGGGTGGCCTGGGCGTTGCTGTGGCGCGGTTACGGGCGATGTCGAAGCGTGTGCACGGCGGCGGCTCGACGGCGTCCCGCGGCGGCTCCGAGGACGACGGCGACGAACCTGCAAACGAGGGAGGGCCAAATGATGTCAGGGAGGTAGGCTAGCTCCAGGGGGTTGCAAAGGAGGAGAAAAGAGGGTGGGAGAGGCAGTGGTCGCGGCTGCCACCTCGAGCTCGATCTGCTCGGTCTGGGAATGGCCACGGCCTGCCTCGCTCGCAGAGAGCGAGTGAGAAAGCGAGAGCTCGATGGGGTGGGTCAGTGAGGCGTGGGGAGTGTGCTGGCGAGAGGGTTTGGCCACTAGGGCTTTGTAGGCACGAGGCCAAGGTGGGGTGCTCGGGTACCATTGGCATGGGCATGCCCTTGCCCTTTGGGGGTTCTCCACGGTTGGCAATGGTTCCAATTGGTGCCTAGGGGTCAAGCCAGTACACAAGTGTGAGCAAAGCCACAGCAAGGGCCAAGTGATGGGTAAAAGCAAAATTTTACACTATTTCAACCACTATTTGTGACCTCACTCATTAGTCAAATGCCACCTCATTTTTCTCCCTCCCTGGTCAGCCAAAGGAGGATCCAATGCCACCTTCTAGAAGTTCATAAACTAGGTTTTCGAATAGGCAAGGTGGCCTGGCTTGGATCAGTACACATAAGCTAAAAACATCAAGTCCAAAGGTGTAATCACTGTTCTGTCAGAAAAATTCAGTTAGGCAGTGTTTCTGAATTTTTCTAAGTGCTGGAAAAACAGACAGAGATAGCAAAAGTTGGGCTTGTTTTCACCAAGCAAACAAGCTCTAAAATGAGTGATTTAAAAAGCTAATCAGAGAGCAACTATCCAAGTTTCATAACCAACCATTTGATTTGAAAAGGGATAGGTTTATGGCTCTGAAAATAAATGGCAAAGTAGGTACAATCTCTGTTTTTTAAAATGCTCAAATTTCTGTCTTAACAAGATGGCTCAAAAACCATCATGGCATTGTGTGTTAATTTTCTTTGTAGGTTTTTCCAAGAGTGTAGTTTTGTTGTACTCAAAACAGAGAGTAGTTTTGATCAAAGAAAATCCATAATTGGATAATCCTTGTGATGGAAAACAAGGGTTGAAAACAGCTACTTGGCTGTTTTTCAGGGCAAAAATTATATTGGAAGATCTAATGAAATCTTTTCCAATTAATTTTATTTCAAGTTCAAGTTGATTCCTAATCATTAATAACACATTTTCAAGTTGAAACTAAAGGTCACCTCAAGTCTTGAAAAATAATCTCTTAAGAGCCTTAGTGGAAAACATAGGAAAACAAATATAAAGCAATGTGTTTCTTAGGAAAAAAAACTCCTCAAGTGAGTGAAAAGAAACACACCATTAATATTGCATAGATAAACATCACTACACAAACATGTTGTCCACTTAATTTCATTACAAAAGTCTTAAGAGGCTTGCTAAAATACTATTATACAAGTGCTTAAAAACAGGGATGTGACAAATCTCCCCCCCTTAAAAGAATCTCGTCCCGAGATTCGCGGGTCTAGGCTTTAAGAAAATCAGGGAACTCCTTCCTGATATCATCCTCACGCTCCCAGGTAGCTTCTTCCTCAGAGTGATTGGTCCACTGAATCTTAAGGAATTTTATAGCACGCCTCCTGGTAGCACGCACAATTTCCTCGAGAACCCGCAGGGGTCTATCACGATAAGTCAAATCATCATTTATGTCAATGGTCCTGAAATCCACGTCTTGATACGAGAGATCCTTCTCTGGTACTTGCAGACATTTCCGGAGCAATGACACATGGAAAACATTGTGAAAAGCAGATAGCTCCTCAGGTAATTCTAACTGATAAGAAACTTCGCCACGACGTGCCAAGATCTTAAAAGGGCCAATATACCTGGGGGCCAGCTTTCCTTTGACATGGAAACGCTGCATCCCTTTGAGTGGCGTAACACGAAGGTACACGAAATCTCCAATGCTGAAAGAGACATCACGACGCTTCGTATCAGCATAACTCTTCTGACGAGATTGAGCTGTCTTTAAACGTTCCCGAATAAGTTGGACTTGCTCCTCTGCAGCCTTCAAAGTGTCCACACCAAAAACCTGACTGTCTCCAGTCTCAGTCCAATTTAAAGGTGTACGGCATTTACGTCCATACAGAGCTTCAAAAGGGGCCATTTGCAAGCTAGACTGATAACTGTTGTTGTAAGAAAACTCTGCGAAGGGCAGACAGTCTTCCCATTTAATCCCATAGGACAACACACAAGCACGGAGCATGTCCTCCAGAATTTGGTTCACACGCTCTGTTTGTCCATCAGTCTGCGGGTGATATGCTGTGCTAAAAGCTAGTTTGGTTCCCAAACTCTCGTGCAACTTCTTCCAAAATCTAGATGTGAACTGTGTACCTCGATCAGATACAATCCTGCTTGGGACTCCGTGTAGGCTGACAATCCGAGAAATGTAAAGATCCGCAAGCTGATCTCCACGATAGGTTGTCCGGACAGGAATAAAGTGAGCAACTTTTGTGAGCCTGTCCACGACAACCCATATAGAATCATTTCCTCGGCTGGACCTAGGAAGTCCAGTGATGAAGTCCATTCCCACTTCATCCCATTTCCAAACAGGCACTTGCAATGGTTGGAGCAATCCAGCGGGACGCTGGTGCCCGGCTTTTACTTGCTGGCAGACATGGCACTTGGCTACAAATGAAGCAATCTCTCGCTTCATTCCATGCCACCAGAATCTCTCTTTCAGGTCTTGATACATCTTTGTTCCTCCAGGATGGATAGAATACATGGTCTCATGAGCTTCGACCATGATGGTCTGCTTGAGATCAGATTCTGAGGGAACACAAATACGGCCTTCATACCATAATCCCCCATCAGCATCGATGGTAAACCCAGCAACCTTTTCCTTCTCCATGCGGGCCTTAATCCCATCAATACTTTTCTGGCCTTTCTGAGCTTCTTTGATTTGGTCAACCAGGGTCGGTTTAAGCTCTATGGCGTCTATCATGCCATAGCTGACCACTTCAATGCCAAGCTGGTCCAGCTCTTTCCACAACTCGGGTTGCCTTACTAGAATCATAGCATTTAGAGAGGCCGGCTCTCGACTAAGAGCGTCTGCAACCACATTTGCCTTTCCCGGGTGATAATGAATACTCAGATCATAATCTTTAATGAGCTCAATCCAGCGGCGCTGCCTCATGTTGAGCTCACGTTGAGTAAAGATATACTTTAAACTCTTATGATCCGTGTAAATTTCCACTCTTCTTCCCATAAGAAAGTGCCGCCATGTCTTGAGAGCATGGACAACGGCAGCAAGCTCTAAGTCATGAGTGGGATAATTCAACTCGTGGGGCCTTAACTGGCGGGATATGAAAGATATCACCTTCCCTTCTTGCATAAGCACGCTTCCAAGACCAAGCTTAGAAGCGTCACAATATACGTCGAAATTCTTGGTGACATCTGGCATTATAAGGATTGGGGCAGACACCAGTCGGTGCTTCAACTCATTGAAACTTTCTTCACACTTGTCCGTCCATAGGAACTTGCTATCCTTCTTGAGCAACTGGGTGAGGGGTCTGGCTATACTCGAGAATCCCTGAACAAACTTGCGGTAATATCCTGCCAAACCCAGAAAGGATCTGACTTCAGTCTGGTTGGTCGGAGCAGCACGCTTCTCCACAGACTGAACTAGAGCAGGGTCAACAGATATTCCTCCCGCAGATACTACATGTCCAAGAAATCCGACTTCCGTCAACCAGAATTGACATTTACTAAACTTAGCATACAATTGATGCTCACGAAGTGTTCCGAGCACAAGTCTCAGATGTTCTTCGTGTTCTTCCTCACTCCTCGAATATATAAGAATGTCGTCAATAAACACCACGACAAACTTGTCTAGAAAATCCATGAATACCTTATTCATGAGATTCATGAAATAGGCAGGGGCATTGGTTAGACCAAAGGACATCACGGTGTATTCATACAGCCCGTAACGAGTGGTGAAAGCAGTCTTTGGGATATCAGTATCACGGACTTTCAATTGATGATAACCAGTCCGAAGGTCAATCTTGGAGAAGATTACAGCCCCATTCAACTGGTCAAACAAGTCTTCAATTTTGGGCAACGGGTATTTGTTCTTGATGGTAACATCATTTAACTTGCGGTAGTCCACACATAGACGAGTGGTACCGTCCCGTTTTCCCACAAAAATGATCGGGGATCCCCAGGGCGATGCACTAGGGCGAATCAATCCTTTCCTTAACATGTCCTCCAGCTGAGTCTTCAACTCATCTAATTCCTTCGGGTTCATCCGATACGGCTTCTGTGCTATGGGTCCAGTTCCGGGCACTAACTCGATCACAAACTCGATATCCCGATCAGGGGGCATACCGGGTAATTCTTCAGGAAAAACATCCGGGTATTCGCAAACTACCGGAACTTCCTCAAGGACAGGGTGGACTATTCCGGTGTGGCAGTGAACTTGTGACGAGGGTCGAGTTGCAGTGTACGCAACCTTTTCCCCATCCTCTGAGATCATTTCAATAGATTTCTTAGTGCAATCGATAACTCCCTTATACTTGGCCATCCAGTTCATACCGAGTACCACTTCTATCCCTTTGGATCCCAGCACTATAAGATCAGCATGAAAAGTTTTCCCTTGAATTTTTACTGGTACCTCATTGCAAATTAGGTTGGCTTTAGTACTATCCCCAGGTATTTGTACTAACATAGGGTTGTGCATACGGGAATGCTTCATACCACTTTTCTCAGCAAACGGTTTAGTGACAAAGGAATGTGATGCACCAGAATCAAACAGTACTGCGGCTGGTACCGAGTTGACAGGAAAC